>CM061919.1:51739068-51847594 GCA_031002005.1 Vandiemenella viatica | reverse complement strand
ACTCAAAGCGATAACAATACGGATCTCATCTAATGTAACACAAATAAAAACATTAACAAAGCATTAGAAATAAAAGAGTTGTAACAGAACAAATTACAGATTATGTTATCTGGGAATTAAAATCTTTTAAAAAATGACATGAAAAGTATATTATTGCTACTGGGAAAAAATATATTTAAATTCAAGCATCGTGTTAGGACTGAAGAGGTTCCAAATTTATGTGCGGGTGCAGATTGGACTTTTGGAATACCGGAAAGAATAATAACCGGATGAGCTGCCCCTCGTGTAGTTATGGTTCCGTCCTCTAATGACCTCAAAACATTTCCTGTATGTGGCAGGCCAGAAGTCAGTCGCATTGCACAAAAATAATGCCTGTTACGTTTTCAGATTAGGCAATGGACTCTCGCCAGCGCCGCACCATGTTGCTAGCTCCAATTATTTATTGCAATTTATTTATTTGAAAACCGAAAATATAATTTTAAAACACTTTGATATTCAGTTTTCGGTCGACGAAACACACATGATGTGAGCCTTCAACTTATTTGGTTTAGGCCTGTGACAGTCAGATAGACAGAGCAGCGTCAGTAATGGGGGCTCCGTTAAACTAGCTTAGTCCGCAACCCGAAGGTTGGCTGGATCATCTCGAAGCAGTCATACCAAGTTTTAAAGGACGTATTTAATTTTTTTATATGCTGAGAAAATCAAACTTAATGAAAGTGGTCTGGCAACTCATTTTCTCGTTGTAACATAACTGGTGGCTTCTGTGACGTCACAGTTAACAATAATACAGTTTTAGAAGAGGATCAAAGGTCTTGATCGCTTGACCAGATCGGTCTGATTTACGAATTATTCCCATAGCGTTCGCCCTGCAACATTTGAAGACTTTTTATTTATAATTTTCATTTATAACTTTTTATTTAGTTTGATGGAATTATCGTGTGTAAATAGATTATACAAGAGATTATATTAACGTCCTGGTCAAGCTTCGCGGTGAACACGCAACAATTCATTAGAATTACTTAATATAAGGTGATCATCAATCCTGTCTAACATCCATTAAGAAACATATTGAGGATTCGTACAAAAAATAGCTATTTGATTCCAATGGTTACTTATCAACCAAGATTATCAATCAATGTGAAGTTAAGGGGAAATGTTTGATACGAAAAATATTTTTTCGTCACCACTGTCGTACCCATCTTTTTGCCTCAGACACTTTTTGTTACACTTATGTATTTGAATTATAATCTAGTCATTTTAGGTATAAATTTAAATACTTCATATATGTCGATAAAGAAGAATATAGAAAATTAAGTGAGCAACCAGTTTTACAACTTATTCAGTTAGGTTTTATGTAATCCTGGAATTATGAAATTTTGTGATTTTTTATAACTACGTTGGGTACTTTTTTCGTCGAGGTGATTAGAGGCGGGATGGGACAAGGAGCGGGAAGGAATTCGGCTATGGCCTTTTGAAGGAGGCATCCAGGCATTCGCCTGGAGTGATCTGGGTAAAACATGGAAAAGCCCGGACGGCGATTCGAACTGGCGTCTTCCCGAATGCGAAGCCATGGCGTTAAACCGCTCACCCACCACGCTCGGTAAGTACGTTGGTGTTATTACGGTTGATAGAAGCACGTTTCTATGATGTAATTTAAGGAACAGTATCTGCATATTGGTAGTATTTACATTAGCTGCACTATCCTGTATATTCATCCAAGTCTGTCGAAAAAATAGAACAACAGGTGTTTTGTGCAAAACATAAAAACTACCGAAAATAAAAACGAATGTTACAGTAATCAACAATGACGGTGATGCTTGTAGGAGAGCATCATAGCAATTGATTTGTTGTCTACGAATAGGAAGACAGTTTTAAAGTGATAAGCGACCGCCTGGATGCAACCCGCAGTGGATTGGAAAATCGTCACAGTCTTCTGATACGTAGCGAAGCAAATCTTTATAGCACATCCACACATCAAGGTAGCGGGCGGGTATACTGGGTTGGTTACGTTATATGCTACAACTTCACTCCTCTACTGCTAAAGATCTCCAGATATTCATAAACTTCGGATCTGACAGGTTCATCAACTTTTTTTTCTTTATATCTTTACGCCTCGTCGACGTCGAGGTCATTAGAGGCGGGAAAGGACTGAGGCAATGAACGGGAAGGAATTCGGCCATAGCCTTTTGAAGGAAGCATGCCGACTAGTGTTGCAAAAAAACGTTTTTTTCTGACTTGAAAAAAAAAACTATGAAAAAACTATGAAAACGTTTTTTTTCTTCGACAAGTTTTTTTCATAACTACTAAATCTCAAATTCGTACGGGATTTATCATTATATTACTATTTTAGAGTTTGTACTAAGTAATTATCTAAATCTACTATATTTTTCTGGTTCAGTAGAAAAAAAAATTACAAAAATATTGACGACATTGACCGTTCTCTATTGTTTGGACTGAACTACTGATGCCAGCCTTAAGAATTTATCTGTAGACCTAAAAAATTATGAATTTAAAATTTATCTACGGTTTTTGCCTGTTTTTATTACTTATATTCGTATATTTGTTAAACTCTCAGCGTACACTGAGTCATTAAATTGTCAGTAACTATGAATCTTTTCCTTGCAGCCGTTGGCGTAAACCAACTATTGAAAAAAAATAAAAAAATAAAGCTCCTATTTTGTACGATAATAGATTCAAATTCAAACTTAAGAGACCGTAATACAGAACTATCGGCGCAGTCTTTATGCACAGTGTGTACTTTGCTCACAATTTAAAAAAAAAATTACGCACAATACAAGAACAACGAGTAAAATAAATTCTGAAGTTATGGATATAGAGGAGACAGAAGAAGAAACAGAAAATTCCGACCGAACTATTGGTAGTGCTGATACTAGTGAATGTTGTATTGACATAGAGGATGAATAAAATTATGTTACCTATATAGATACATTTATGAATCATTATGTAAGACATTATATGATTCAGTAAGATTTAAAACACACATGTAAAATGTAAGCTCCGTATCTAAAACTATATCAAATATATTGTTTTCTGAAAAAAAATTTTTTAAAAAAAACAAGGGTGCTAGGTTTTTTTCATGTTTTTTTTCACAAAGCTGATTAAAACTTTTTTTTTTTATTTGCAACACTAATATCGACATTCGCCTGGAGTGATTTCGGGAAACAATGGAAAATTTGAAATTTGGATGGCTTGGACGGGGATTTGAAGCAGCGTCTCCCTAAATACGACGCCAGAAAGTAATTGCTAACTTGATACGCTCGATCATAAACTTTTATCTGTTTTTGGAAAGCGTTGAGGACTGTATGAAGAAGGAACGTTAGCGTCTCGCTGTGGCTCACTGACATGTAGGGACTGGAGCAGCGGTGCGTCTGATCAGCTTCCGCACTCCAGCCCACGGATCGCTGGAGTGGCGAGAATTTCAGCACGCCGTACTTCACGCGCCGACGTAATCGCACAGCTGTTCGTTAGCTGGAGTCGCCGATTAAACATGCAAATCGGGGCGCGGCAGGCGCCATGCTATCTGGCTAGTTAGCATACAAATCCCTCTCTCATACGTCTCCTCGCAGCCTCACCAATTGGCCGGCCACCACTACATGGGACCCCTGGCGGCTCGTGCGGTGAAATTACGAGTCACGTACCATACGATTACAGTAATTTTCGTTCTGTCTCCCTACTGCTTTGCTGCAAACCTCCTGAACCAAACTCTTCATCCAAACATACCCGTTGCAACATACAACCGGAGCGCCTAAACAACAGTGTCGAGTGGACTTACAATTATACGACAGTACCTTATGGTAATTATAATTCAATGACTTTCAATGACACTATAACTGGTGTGATTTAAAGTAGATATGACAACTAAAGCATTAAGCGGGACACGGTTCAAATACTCGTTCAGTCATCCAGACTTCGGTTTTCCATGGTCTCCCGAAATCACTTGAGGGGAATCCCGGGATGGTTCCTTCTAAAGGCCATGACCGAATTCTTTCCGTTTGTGGTCTTCAGTACTCTCTAGCTTTAACGATGTCATATCCGATTAAACATAGACTACATAAAGCCATAAAAAAAGACACTAGTTTATTCTGTTCGAAAGATAAGAATGTATTGCTTATTTTTTTGAACGCTGACTTCCTGAAACAGATTTTACATTTTACTTACGCTCACCAATATGTTTTTTTTTTTTTTTTTTTTAATATATGGCCTTCGGCTTTTATTGCCATTTTAGCCAGCTTCACAACATTTCATTATTAAATCTACTAATGTACAATGATTCTTCAAGTATACGTCGTTTTTCTAACTGAACATGTATTATCTCTCAAATGTTTCTTATTCACAATAGTATGGACAACACTAGACGGACACAACATTTAATTAAAACCTACCCATGCCCGAGGCCGGACTCGAACCGGCGACCCCAGCAACTCGAGGCCAACACGCTAGCCGTTACGCTGCCAGGGTCGGCCACCAATATGTTCTGCGAGTGGACAGAAAAGTCACGACATTCGGGCCACTTCCTGATTTCTCCTGGATATGCTGACTTGCAGTACGGAAGTGACCTCACTTTCACCATTACGAGACTGCTTCTTCTAGGATAGCACCCCTATTACTTCCGTCATTCCCTTGGAAAAAGGGGGGGGGGAGAATCGTAACGTTAGCAGGAATATAATAAAATGAAAGTAGTTGATAAGTGAAAACGCATAAGTAAAATTTACATGCCTCTCTTATTCTAATAATTTTGCGATATGTTATGGTAGACTAAAATCAAAGATTGGTGTATTTTTTTATTTTGAAATAAAAAATTAGGTAGTTAAAAAGTTAAGGGTCTAAACTAAAATTCGGTCGTTTCAGTTAAAAACTAACAACAATTTCGATGAAACAATTTGCAAAATGTTTTTCATCATGAAGAACAAACTTCATTATTTTCTCCACCCAGATACTATATTATCGGAATGGAAAGACACTTGTCGTTTAAAAAACTCGTTCTTAAAAATCTGGACTTAAGCTCGGTCTGTATCTATAGATTGAGCTGTGGTTTACAATTCAAGTGAACCTGAAGTAAACGCATCTTCTCCTCAAAATATAAAACTTGAATTTCATAAAATTTCCAATGTTACTAGAAAAAGACAAAGTTTGACATACATTATTTATCCTCTAACGATGACGAAGAAAATAGTTTACTTACTAGGGAGAGATTTAGAACAAAATAGTAACCTTAGGTGTCTAAAACTACTACAGTACAGACGCTACAAGCGAGCGACTTTTCAGCAGAGCTGGTTTCATCATTTCAGAAAAGCAGAACAATCTTTATCCTGAACATATGGTTGATCTTTCCGTTATTTACAATCACTTGTAAGACTGATATGAGTTACGTCACTAAACTGTGTCATTAAAATGTCGTACATTGATATAAATCCTTACAAGACGTTACATGGGCCTATATTTGAAGCCTCTGTATAAATCATAATGCATCAAATGTGGAGTGAAGATATACTTTATGCATGTCAGTAATGTTAGATAACTTATTGATAATGGTTTTCACTGTGTTCTGATTTGACGGTTTTTAATACTTCCATTAATCAGACACATACTATATGTACGACGGCTCTGTTGATAGAACATATCCAAAATATTTGCAGTAGTCAGTAATATAATGTAGTTTCGAGAATGCTCCTGCCATACAATGGTGTCACATTTTCTTTGATCTCCACCCTTGTTGCGCGGCACGCGGGGAGGAGACACTGTGCGTTATTTCTGTATTACCGAGCCTTCGTTGTCCACCGAGCCTTCGTTGTCCACCGAGCCTTCGTTGTCCACCGAGCCTTCGTTGTCCACCGAGCCTTCGTTGTCCACCGAGCCTTCCTTGTCCACCGAGCCTTCGTTTGTCCACCGAGCCTTCGTTGTCCACCGAGCCTTCGTTTGTCCACCGAGCCTTCGTTTGTCCACCGAGCCTTCGTTTGTCCACCGAGCCTTCGTTGTCCACCGAGCCTTCCTTGTCCACCGAGCCTTCGTTTGTCCACCGAGCCTTCGTTTGTCCACCGAGCCTTCGTTTGTCCACCGAGCCTTCGTTGTCCACCGAGCCTTCGTTTATCCACCGAGCCTTCGTTGTCCACCGAGCCTTCGTTGTCCACCGAGCCTTCGTTTGTCCACCGAGCCTTCGTTGTCCACCGAGCCTTCGTTTGTCCACCGAGCCTTCGTTGTCCACCGAGCCTTCGTTTGTCCACCGAGCCTTCGTTTGTCCACCGAGCCTTCGTTGTCCACCGAGCCTTCGATTGTCCACCGAGCCTTCGTTTGTCCACCGAGCCTTCGTTGTCCACCGAGCCTTCGTTGTCCACCGAGCCTTCGTTTGTCCACCGAGCCTTCGTTGTCCACCGAGCCTTCGTTGTCCACCGAGCCTTCGTTTGTCCACCGAGCCTTCGTTGTCCACCGAGCCTTCGTTGTCCACCGAGCCTTCGTTTGTCCACCGAGCCTTCGTTGTCCACCGAGCCTTCGTTTGTCCACCGAGCCTTCGTTTGTCCACCGAGCCTTCGTTGTCCACCGAGCCTTCGTTGTCCACCGAGCCTTCGTTTGTCCACCGAGCCTAGGTTTGTCCACCGAGCCTTCGTTGTCCACCGAGCCTTCGTTTGTCCACCGAGCCTTCGTTGTCCACCGAGCCTTCGTTGTCCACCGAGCCTTCGTTTGTCCACCGAGCCTTCGTTGTCCACCGAGCCTTCGTTTGTCCACCGAGCCTTCGTTGTCCACCGAGCCTTCGTTGTCCACCGAGCCTTCGTTTGTCCACCGAGCCTAGGTTTGTCCACCGAGCCTTCGTTGTCCACCGAGCCTTCGTTTGTCCACCGAGCCTTCGTTTGTCCACCGAGCCTTCGTTGTCCACCGAGCCTTCGTTTGTCCACCGAGCCTTCGTTGTCCACCGAGCCTTCGTTAGACCACCGAGCCTTCGTTGTCCACCGAGCCTTCGTTTGTCCACCGAGCCTTCGTTGTCCACCGAACCTTCGTTGTCCACCGAACCTTCGTTTGTCCACCGAGCCTTCGTTGTCCACCGAGCCTTCGTTGTCCACCGAGCCTTCGTTGTCCACCGAGCCTTCGTTTGTCCACCCAGCCTTCGTTTGTCCACCGAGCCTTCGTTTGTCCACCGAGCCTTCGTTTGTCCACCGAGCCTTCGTTTGTCCACCGAGCCTTCGTTTGTCCACCGAGCCTTCGTTTGTCCACCAAGCCTTCGTTTGTCCACCGAGCCTTCGTTATCCACCGAGCCTTCGTTGTCCACCGAACCTTCGTTTGTCCACCGAGCCTTCGTTGTCCACCGAGCCTTCGTTTGTCCACCGAGCCTTCGTTTGTCCACCGAGCCTTCGTTGTCCACCGAACCTTCGTTTGTCCACCGAGCCTTCGTTGTCCACCGAGCCTTCGTTGTCCACCGAGCCTTCGTTGTCCACCGAGCCTTCGTTTGTCCACCCAGCCTTCGTTTGTCCACCGAGCCTTCGTTGTCCACCGAGCCTTCGTTTGTCCACCGAGCCTTCGTTTGTCCACCAAGCCTTCGTTTGTCCACCGACCCTTCGTTGTCCACCGAGCCTTCGTTATCCACCGAGCCTTCGTTGTCCACCGAACCTTCGTTTGTCCACCGAGCCTTCGTTGTCCACCGAGCCTTCGTTGTCCACCGAGCCTTCGTTTGTCCACCGAGCCTTCGTTTGTCCACCGAGCTTTCGTTGTCCACCGAGCCTTCGTTGTCCACCGAACCTTCGTTGTCCACCGAGCCTTCGTTGTCCACCGAACCTGTCGAAGCTCCACCTGTCACAGCTCGCCTGAGTGTAGAGGACCGGTCTTAGGAATAACCGTGCAAGTTAGAGCGTGAATAGATTTCAGTTTGCATGACACTTGTAGCCTAAGCATACCTGTGCTGTGAAACAGTTAGATTTCCTCCAGGTAATGTTCGGCCAGTGTTGTACGGTTGTATCTGAGCATCATTTAGTTTTAGTGCGAGCGGTGGAGCATAATAGATTTTTGAATGTGCTAAAGCAGCCAATACATACTTTTATGAGAAGATGAGTACCTTTAGCAAAATTAACCCATCAAAGTTTCATGTCATTACTTGAGAATATTTTATTTATTATTTTATTATTATTACTCCGCTATTCACTAAATGTGTGTGGTGAAGGGTGCATAGCACCTATCGAAAAGGGTGATGTTTTGGAAGGGATATGCGAGATATGGTAGGAGGAGCCCATGGGCTATTGTGAGGAACCATCCCAGCATTCGCCTGGAGTGATCCGGGAAAACCATGGAAAACCCAGATCAGGATGGATATTTGACTGAGTGATGCGTGTGTGGTGCTGTTTTCGATTCAGAATATTTAACTGCTTTTTGGGAGCAGTGTAGATAGGGCAGAGCCGTTAGCTACCAGTTTAATAATACGAGTCTGTTATCTGTACTGTATGTTATTCGCAAAAGCGACAGTTCACTCAACATTTTTGTCCTTCTTTTTTATTTGTTAAAGTTCGTGCTAGAATTTATTTGTTTCATGAGAATGGCCGCTGCCGTTGATAGGATTCCACCTGGAATTTGGAAGTCGAAATTTCATATTAGTGCGAACATGACGTGTCATACATACTAGCGTATGTGCTGTTGGATTCGTTCAACTCAGATGTCTTGTGCGTATAGTTTTTAAAATTGTCATCTCGATCATCGATAGAGCACTTAGAACGAAATGTCTATATACATACAAAGTGTAACCGCAATCATATTGCTAACTTTCAGGGATGGCAGAACAGAGTAAATGTGTAGATTTGAGATAAGGAAAAGCGTCTATGAAACGAACGCTTGATTATAAGACAAAATTGTTTTGCGATTGTAAGGTGACAGTTGAGAATAATCTAAATTGATATGTGAATCACAATTAACAGTTATAATTTTTCAAAGTGAGTAAAACATCTTAGTTATTGAATCGAGATATTGACGCCCACCATCTTTGGCGAAATTGATAGTGAAGAGGAGATCGTTGCGACAATTAGGCACATTTTGACGTTAAGACATTTGAAAAAGGATGCGTTCTATAAAAATAGTGAAAATACAAAATAGTTGCAGAGGCTTTAGCCACTGTGTCGTTTGAGAATTATAAGAGTTTCTGGGCGTTGATGTGAATCGGAAAATTTTAACGGTGTAAAAGATAACTAAGGAAGTTGTCAGAAATGGAAGACTATTCATTTTACAGGTAAAATGGAAAGTGAAATGAAAACAAAGTAAATGAAGGGAATAACAATTCCGCATGATCATCATCTGAGCACCTTGTATACCTATAGGTGATCTAATACTCCCGTAAGTATTACACGAAGCCAACGGTCCGGAAGTAGGGTCCAAGCAATGTGCATATGTCCACTGTTGTTCACACTGTTTATGATTAGGAGAAAGGAGACAGTGAGTGTGGTACTCCTGCAGGAGGCAACCGATAGACTGAACATCCCCATGGAAAGAACGGATCTGTGTGAGCTGCACCAAATATCCGAGCACCATGTGAACTGTTAGGAAATTGTCAAACGCAAACGCAATCTGGTGATCAGACGCCTCGTGGTTTCTTCTGTTAATTATTATAATTATTATTATGAAATGTAGCTTGTTTCTTCCTGGGAGTCGAAAACTGAACTCGGTTATTACACTCTAGATCAAGGTTGACTAACCCGCGGCCCGCCTTGAACATTTTTGCGGCCCACGAGATTCATCACACTTTTACAAAATATTTTTTTTTTTATAATGGCCAAAGTATTTAACACAGATGTATTAAAAAATACATTACTTGTGCATCCATATATTCAAAAATTAACTGTAGAAATTATGAGAAAAAATTAATTTTAATATAATTATCTTGCGAATATATTGTCTTTTTTATTTATGAGTTTACAGTTATGAATTCGCAGAGTGATTAAATTACTAGTATATTCACTCAAAATTAATGTCTCTGGTGGGTCTAAATCTAATATAGGGATATATAATTTTATATGCGGCCCGCAGTGTTATGATGCATGTCCAAAGTGGCCCTCAAGATCATTTGGGTTGGCCACCCCTGCTCTAGGCATTTCGTCCACAATTGCCGTTTAATGTCGTTGTTCACTGACTGCAGAACAAACGATTCGCCTTCTACGGTACAAGAGATTTCATCGCTGAACATGGAGTTCAAAATTTCGACGAACTGTCGGGAAACTATTCAGATCTTATACACTCAGTAATTCCAACGAAGAGCCTTTTCTGAATAGAGCAACATAATCGAAAGATAAGTAATATTCGCATCAGAAGACCGCAAATAATCGGAGACGTTTCAAAACATCTCATCACTGTTAATTGTTTCGGTTGTATTTTGCGGAAGAGAAGCATTGTCATTATTCACTACCTGAAATTTCTAGACTATGTATTTTCTAGGTCTCATTGTATGTCTTTATGCAATGGTCTCCTAGTTGGGTCGTCAGGGTATCTGATGGGCACGAGTCCATTCTGAGGCCATAAGCTGTGGTTTGGATGTATTATGTTTACGACCTTAAGGTGGGGATCCACCAAGTACGCAACACGTTTGCAAACGTCTGGTGAGACGTAAAAATCGCGCACGAACTTAAATTTGCAGTTGTTCCGACCAATGTCGGAACATCAAAGGAGTTCCTTCATCGTGCGCGGGCCGTGCACGTTCAACTTCAGTGGAGTATAGTCTAAACAGTTTAACACCCATTACGTCATTCACATATTACAAGCACTACACAGAATGCAGAAAACACAATCTAAAAAGTCAATATGTTGTATCAGACTTCAGCATCATTCAATCCCACAGTAAAAACCAACATTCCTTCCTCATTAGCACTAGCAGACTATAATAATAATAACTTTAATCGATCTGTATATTATATAACTACATAATATTCTCAACATAATGTATCATAATTATTTTTGTTTCATCTCTTTTTTGTACAAGATTTAAAAATAAATAATATTATATCATTGTACTTACTTTCTTGTATTGTTTCAATGCTTCTCTGATAGCTACACATAGTTCAGGAATTAATTTAGAAAAAAATTGCCTGGAAACTCGAAAAAACACACATCAGACTTCTGGAGGAATCTCCTGTAGCTAAAAACGGAAGCGTTATGGCCAGTCTAATTTTAACGGGAATACGGTCTCTGTAATATGCATCTGATTTACATATTCTTTGACCAATCTGCAAAGTTAGGAATTCAAAATCTTCTTGTGACATACGATGATTTGCTTAAAGAATAAACCACTCCTATCATCTGCTGTTGGGTCAAACAGCAGTCGCGTTGACTTTCTTGTTTTTATAAGATACGGCATCTATAATGTAGGGTTTCTCTTTGTTTTTAAAAATTTTCCTTTTTATCACCTGAAACAGACATAGCTACACAAAATGCATCACTAACAATAAATTTTCCACTCGGAGCCATTTGCACACATGTAAGTACCAACTGGAACGACAACAAACGTTTGCATATGTAATTTTGTTTGCGAATATCTAATTGGCGGAAACAACCAGGCGAACCATCCGAACGCAAACATCACAAACGTATCCACACTGTGTGCTCTTGATGGGTACCAGGCTTTAGGTTAGGAGGCTACGACAGAGGCGAATTTTGCATCTATTTAAAATTTGTCACTCATGGAGATCAACAATGACCTCTTTGGTTTCCCTCGATCACCACAACCAAACATATTTATTTATACATGTAGGCCTATTACCATTTAAACAAAAAAACCAGGAAAGATTTATTTGTAACTTTGTTGTTGCGAATGTTCTTATCGCTCCTTCTTGACAAACAGGTGGTAACAGTTCAGGAGGCTCCATTCGTCCACGTCCCGCTTGGAGGGTTGGCCTATTGACAGGGTCAACCACCATTCGGGCAGTCACTTCCCTTCACAAAGCCACACAGAGAGACACAAGACACTTGGCAGGCAATAACTCGAATCGGTGTGTTGCGTGAGAGGAATGTTCCGAGGTTCCTTATCAGGTGGATGACGTCACAATCTAGTGGCGCCAACAGTATTTATTACGGGGCGAAGGAGAGTGGTCGACATCTCAGGGGTCAGAAAGACCGCGGGTTAGGATATCTGTTGGATGCAGCAGCATACTTTGCTTTTGGAGAAGTGAGGGAGCATGATTCTCTGAAAATATGCACTATCTTTGCCATGGCTTTATCGTTGAGTTTTAATGCTCACAATTTTCCATTACTGTAATGTATTGTATTTTGTGTTTATTCACAGCTTAAAATTGCCCTAAGGGTATCCAAATGTTCTTTTACTGCCATAGAGAACGAATTAATTATAATCTACATACCACCTTGTGTGAATCATTTATCTGTCATTAGAAACATCATACTTTACTGTTACTAAGTCGATGCACAAAAACTACCAAATGAGACTGCGCTTATACTATAAGGCTGCCTAGCAGGAAGAGCATTTAAATCATACTAAAATATATCAGATGGCAAACATGAGCGTGAGATGACGTTAACTTAGTCAATTACGGGTGGGGACTGCTTTCAGGAGTGCGAGGGATTGAAGGCTGTTATACTCATTGTGGGTCGAAGTAAGATATCAGCTTTCAGCGCACAGGGGTTGCCAGGACGGAGGAGTGCTTATGTTGAGCTAGCCAGGGCTCCTCTAGCCGAGCGTTCGATCGGCTGTCCTGTCCCGAGACTTCAGGACTTTTCCTTTGCTATCATTCATTTACAGCGGACTTCCATCTTTGTCGCGATTAACCACAGCATTAGCTATTCGCGGTAGGGAAACCCACAAAGTAATATCATTGGTGCTTGTGACATCGACTATCTATTAATATAATAAGCAAGCTGTCATGTATAACGTCACCTGTCCGGGCATGACGTCAATCTATGACGTTGCGGAATGGCGTCAGGCTTTCGTTATTATTCTCGGTAATGGACGTTTTTTAATAACATTTCCAAGCATCCGGGAATAAATTAACTGACAGAACACTGGAATAAAAGTATGTATTCCGTTAAAATCGATATATCAATCATTAGGTGCTTATATTTACGTTAAATTCTTTTGATATATAGAAATATTCCTTAAATTCGTCCACAGATATGTAAGATAAAAACTTTGTGTATCGACCATCAATGTAGCGAATGTTTTGGTTAGATTGTTACTTAGCATGGGTCAAAAATGCAACTGGTTTTTGACGTTACGGCAAAGGGCATGAATAATTTAGTTTTTTTAAAAATAATTTAAACTGTGTCCCATTATTGAAATTATTAATTTGTTTAAACGGAAATAGTTGCACACTGATCCCGATCTGTGCATCCGACACTACACTTGAAACAAATATTACGTGGAGTAATGTAAGTTTATAAGATTTATTATAATTTCCTTTGTTTCCACTGTGTAATATTACTGAGCCTATTATTTCAGCAACTGTGTCAGCCATTCAAACGTTTTAATATCGGACTAAATCACGGATAACAAAAGAGAAATGTGTAAAAACCATTGAAGATTTTTGATCAAATTTATATCACCTTGCATTATTGCCACTAAAACACGATACTGTTTATTTGATTAATATGCGTGAGATAGAAGAATTGTTCTCCTGGCGGCAAGTTTATCATAGTATGTGATTAGGTTAAAATGCAACCTGGACCCTGATGGAAACTGAAACCTTTTGCTACAGCGCAAGGCACGAGGAATTACACTGAATTTTATTTTATAACAATTCTATTTAGTTAAGCAATTACTAAGACATGAATTGTCAGAACACTGAAAGAAAAGTATGTATTGCGTTTAAATTGGCATATTAATTATCAGTTTAAAATTAAAATTAAAATCATTACATGGTTCAAATGAAAGAAGTTCTAAATTGATCGCGATATATGTGGCCTAAACCAAAATTAAATATTACGTGGCATAGGGTAAGTTGTTAAGATTTATTTTTAGCATCCTTCGTTCTCACTGGGGTCATTATTTCAGCCTATGTAAGCTGTCTCAGCCGTTAAAACATCCATCTTCATCACAGGTATTAAGAAAGAAAGGTGTCAGAACTTGTGAAGATTTGGGATCAAGTTTATATCGCGATGCATGGTGACACTGACATGCGATACAGGGAATGTATTAATTCGCGCGTGATTAAGTTTTGCTTTTTTAACAGCAATGTTAGCGGAGATTGTGGTTAGGGTGAAATGCAGCCTGAAACAAGTTGACAACGGAACCTTTTTTGCTACAGCGCAATGGACGATAAATTACAATGAGCTTTATTTTATAACAATTCTATTTAGTTAAGCAACTGCAAAGAAATAAATTACCATAACACTCAGTTAAACCAATCATCTTTTATGGGCTTTGGGGCAGTATAAAATAATCAATATGGCATAACATTTCAAGCATGCGTGATTAGTCTCGGAATGTTTCCCCGAGACATCTTCCAGACTCTTAATCCATCTACTTCGTTTGCTCATTGACTCTCATCAATGATCGTTCAATGAGACATGGGCTCCAGGCATCTTGTACAGCCACACCTATGGACTCTGTCACCTACTCTGCACGTACTCTCCCTTCACTCATTTATCGAGCGTCTGTGCAATATGTGAGACTCAGTGCTGTTTGGTCTTTCTCACCAGTTGTTACATTATAATGGGAATACCGAATTCTTGTACAGAACAGCCTTTGCTTTCAACAATATGAAAAAAAAATGGTAAGTAGATTGAATTTTCACGCTGCAACGATCTCATGGCAGTCATGATAAATTAGTTTATTTCACTGCGCATTTTCCTTTGAGTATTGAACCGGACGAGTTAAAGGGGAAAAAATCTGCTACTCATTGATGAAGCCCAATTTTCATATGATTTTATAACGTATAATTTACAGATTATCGTAAAAAAATTAGCACTCGTTTCTACACACTTATAAACCACGGACTTTTGTGATATTTCATGTTCCGTCTTTACCATCACATCGCCATAAGTCGTTGAGAGCTTTACAAATCACACATAGGTATCTAGAAGACAAGTCTTGTAAATCGTTAAAAAATACTCTTATTGGTACCTGGTAGCTCGTGTTGTTTCATTACATTTCAGGTCAATATTTAATATTTTTTATTGAGTGTTATAGTTTCAGAAGTTGAGTTTTAGAATTAGTAAGGCGTAAAACTGGCTTCCTGGTGGTGTTTCACATTTCATAATAGCTGTCCACACCTCGAATGAGTGGGAATTTATGTTTGGGAGTTAAATTTGTAGCAGTGACTGGCACCTACTTGCAACACGAAGCTGCCTCTCTCGCTGGCCCGCGAACCAGAGCCAGCCACAGGTAATATGATTATGCATCAATAGGATTACCGCCACTAAATTTGCTCGATGGCCAATCAGGATTTAAATTTCAATTAATATGCCCGGCCAGAAATATGGGATTTGCGACCGCAATGCTATATGATAATCTCTGTCTAAATAATTCCCGGCTACCTCCAAAATATTTTTTTACCAACTAATGGCCACTTTGCTGGGATTATTGCACACTGCGTTTATATTTATGAGCGGTGTGCCAGTGACGGTCCTATGCGTCTATAATACTGCAGTCTTGCTTGTATCTATGGATTTTAACCCTCAACATCTTTTTCTCCCTCAGATATTCAATTTGTGTTTAAAAATTTAAATTAAAAAACTGAATTTTTCCCTTCTTAGGTTCTTTAAATTTTTTCCAGATCCTTATTACTCATACTCAAGTACTAAATATTACTGATATGTAATGCACCATATTTTTATATAAAAATACTGCGACATGTCGGCAATAACTACAAGATTACCCAGGGGTGGCTCTAGACGTAGTGACACTGTGACATGTCACTACCTACTAATGAAGAACAAATAAAAAAATGAATGTAGTGAAAGAAAAATAAATATTTGAAAATGTGGCATTCTCTGAATAGAAACTTGTGACAGCTAAGGGAAATATTGAACACCATATTTTGAAGACGTCAATGAACTATTCTGCCATCATGGAGACAGATTCCCGACGGAACAAATCGTGCATGCTCACAGGCAGTTCCGTGGAAACTGGAAAGTGTGGGTGGCCACTTTGTAAGTGGCGATTCGTGAAAACTTCGTTCTATCTCACGGCTTCCCCGGGCACTGTGCAGACATGCATGCTTCGTAACATTATGGAGCTCGGAAAAGTTAGTATCACTCTTGGTAGAACACGACAGTAAATACCATTTTTGTCACATACAAGTACATCTCTTAGAAGCTTTGTCAAAGCGAGGATAGAATATTGTTTCTGTTTCTTAGTCCCTATGAAGGAGTATTCCGAAAGTCTACAATGCACGTAGCAGAAAACCCCTCTGATGCGAAACGTGTTCGACGTCCGGTCGGCGTGCCATTTAGTGTCGTGATAATTGAAGGCAGTGGCTGTGCCATTAAGACAGTGTCGGATTAAGAAAGGCACTAAAAATTTTCGGGACCCTCTGTTTTTGAAAAAATATCTATATTTTGTAAATATAATGGTTTCGTAGATGACTAATTTGATATAACATATTTCTTATTCAATTAAACAAACAATTTTTACAGTTTGTTATATTTTGAAAATTACTTTTATTTATCTTACACTACAATAAAATAATATTAATTTCATGCTTTTAATATTACTTTTTGATTGTTTTATTGTGGATGATTTTATTCATTTTTTATTATTTTTATTTAATGAAAAAAAGGTTACCTGTTATGGGCCCCTTAAAAATTAGCCATAGTCTTGTGCCTAATCGTGTCTATTGGGTAATCCAGCACTGCATCAAGGTTAAATCGTCGATTTTTGGCTAATCAGTCATAGTTTACATTTTGTTCAATTTTATAGCACTTATAATTGATTCTTTCAATTTCAAAAAATTTCTTTAATCCCACAGTTCACGCAAGTAATGAAAAATTCAAACCTTACAAATTTTTAAGTTACGAGACTCTAAGTGGATTCTTCCAGGCACGTTTCAGTTCAAAAATGAAGATAAGTAATCCGTGAAAAGTTTCGGTGTGGTCAATACCTGAACAAATCACTTCAGCCCCCACTGAGATTACCATCGTCTCTTTCATATAACGAAATATTAGATTTTGTTTGTGACTGCATTCAAGTGGACCAGAGAAGCTCCTTTGTTTATTCGTGTTCAAATAATTATTGCGTAGATAGCCTCTCCAGAGACTAGATCAACAAGCTGACGCCAGCCTTCTCGCACTGACTGAGCACTTCAATAAAGCAGGCAGGATCCTCAAAAACGGATTGCCAATGGTAACATTCAGTCGGTGCAAAACCTATAAATACGGTGGACTGAATGTATATTCCAAGATTTCCGCTAGCCAAATAAGGACGGTGTCCAATGCACCTAATCGTATGAACTAGTAATCCCACAGAAAAGTGAAAACTATAAATACCTGTAAGGTACACTATAATTAGTAATTCCATTGTACTTTATACACATTTATGGTCTATATGCAACAGAGATACCATATTATGGTCATCAAGCATATAATAATAGACAGTCATTTCAATGTTTCCTCCTGTTATTCGTCATTAAGTCTACACACAAATCGCAAAATGCCGTCAAAAACAATAGCAACAATTATTAAAATCTAATTTCGGTTCTTTGATGAATATAGCCAAGACCTTTAAACTCCTTTCTCACTACTCCTGTTTGAGATAATAATTCAAGTCTCTAATCGATGCTTTGCTTTTATCAACTGTATCCTATTTGTATTAAAAAAATCGTTAGGCCTTATTCGAATGAATCTTTATATTTGCCAAATCAAACTTTTTATTCTTCTTGTAATCAATCACTTGGTTGGTTTGATACAATTCTCCATCTCTTCCTATCCTGAGCTTCACTTTACTTACACGCGTAATTCCGTGCGATCGTAATGCACTGGTGACGGGCGGGGTGTCTGTTGGTTGCGCATGCCGCCTCATCACCGCTGCCTTAACATAACCGGGCAATCTTGCAGGGTACAGGAGATCTACAGTTTAACGTGGAATCCGAAACATGGACGCGTTCTGCCGTACTTCACACTATACAGCAAGCTGTGCCAGAGGTGAAGGTCGGGATTCGAAGCGGGGACCAACGGATCTTCAGTCAGACGCCTTAACCACTGAGCCACCAGACCACTCAGTAACACAGTGCAACCTAAGCCTCTAATTATCTACTTCAGATGTTGTAATATTTGTTTTTCTCTGCTACTTCTACCACTAACCAGTCACAGAGGGACCTACCGTCGTGTCCCACGATTCTCTCAGACACTTTAAAAAAACTTCTTTCTTCACCCATCATATTAAAAATATGTCCAGTTTGTATTTTATCTGTCCGCTTAATATACCGCATCGTTACATCCCATAAAGTTTGAAATGATTCAGTTTTTGTTTCTTCTGGTATTTCTTACAGTCGGAAGATGGCGCTATTGTGTTCACTGAACCCAAAGACAATGTTGGAAGTTAAAAGAATTTTCTTTCTCTGGGATCCTGTTTTCGCTAGTGCTATTCTCATTCTGGTTTTGATTCTCTTGAATTATTGGAATTCTTCCATTTAACAGCGGTAAACTTTTAGTTTCTGCTACTTGTAACTGCTTTTGTTTTATAAACATTTATCCTTAGGTTATAATTTTTGTTTAGAATTCATTAATTATATTCATCTGCTCCTTAACTTCCTTTATTCCTACGTTGTAAGCAAAATATCTCCAAAAAAATTATTATTCTTTGTACTAACACGCCTTCTATCCAACTAATTACATTAAATGTCCGTGTTTAAGGATGCGTAAAGGATCTGAATAATTCAACATTGCAGGCAGGCAATTCGAATTAAATCATTACTGTGGTGACTGTAAATTTCCCGCAGCTGAGTACCACATTGGTTATGAAACGAGGCTTTAATAATAGAAAGATATCTGAAGTGATAATTGAATTTTACATCGTTTGAACCAGCAACGGCTGCGGATCACGTAACTTTTAAGAGGGAACGATTTTCCACCAGAAAAGGTAATTAACGAATATTAATTATTAGAGACTCTGCGCTCTGAGATGTAAAGAGCAAATGATTCAAACATTTTTAATGATTTAGTTTCCATTTCGAACGTATCACTAACACTGTCACCATACCAAAGATTTGGTATCTAGGCTAGTTCCAGTTTTTAGGTTGAAAGATTGTGACAGATTTACCTAATTTGACCAAATATAAACTTGACCTGTGCTTCAGAGTGAATAAAATCTCTTGAGCTTGAAAAACTCAGAAGCTTTAATAGATGTAGGTATTAAAACGAACAGAGACGACAGCGCAATCGTATAATTCCTTAAATACAAACTTGACTCTTAAAGTTCACTCTGAAAAATTAAAAAAAATCCTGTTTGGTTCGAAAGTATCAGGTTGTTTTTTATTTTTTATTGAGACGGGCAAACACTCATAATGCAATCGTTGGTCATAATATCCGTAACGGCCACAGAACTTAACACACAATACATATTATTAAACAGTTGAGCAACTCGGCGAAGAAATGAATTGCCAGAATAGTTGATTCGGTCACATATTTGGTCTGATGTCCACTTAAAATAACCTAATAACTCACCTACAGCGAACATGAACAAAGACCATTAACGAAAGTGGTCAGTAAAATACCTAAAAAGCAAATAAACTGTAATGCTTGAACTTTGGTCAAGCAACAACATTAGTAAAAGTTTTAATTAAATTAACATTTTTCCGCAGCCGGAATTTCAATTGGCATTCGTGGTTACTGCAGAGACCATGCGTAATTTATTTTTTTTAAGAGTTTTATAGTTGCATTCATTAGCAGACACGTTACTGAAAAGCGGATCCACCTTTTTTCGGCTGCAAAATTTATGAATTTTTTTAATCATGAAAAGGTACAAAAAGCAGACGTAATGAATGTATTATGGCAATTAATTTGGTAGCAGTTGGTTAGCTATTAAATTTTGGCCATAACCACGAATTTCTTATAATGGTATCTCTGTTCGCTGTTTACCTAGCGAAGGCTGACACGTGACACCGTTCTGAAGCCACTAGCTATCGAGCTGAGTGAATGAGTGAGTGAGCTTACAAAATTATATATATATATATATACATATATATATACTGTAAAAAAAGCATTAGGGTTAGTTCAAAATCTCTACAACAATAAATACATGTCAAGACAGACCAAAATTCGGCACTACAACACAGTCATAAAACCAACTGTCCTCTATCCAAGTGAAACATTAAAACTTAACAGCAAACTTGACCTTGAAGAAATAAAAAAAATAGAGAGAAAAATCATTAGAAAAATTCTAGGAGCAAAACTCATTAAAGATGGTTACAGACTACAATCAATTAAAACAACAGAAAAGTTTTCAAACATTGAAATTGATATCAAGAAAAGGCGAATGAAATTCTTTGGTCACCGTAAGAGGTTACCATAAAGTCGATTGACAAGAAAGGTAATAGATTATGTAACTTCAGTTAAAAATCCAACACCTTGGCTGAATGAAATTCGCAAGGATCTTAGAAAGAGACACCTTCAGACACAAAATAGAAAAACTGGAAGTTATAACTGAGCAACCAAAACAAAAGCAATACAGACCAAAGTGGTCGGAAGAAAGCTAACAAGCTTTCTCGGAAAGCCTATTGGAACAATAATAAGAAGAACTCAAAGAAAACTTGATTGGGTAATTTTCTTACCGTCTTCCATTTATTGGGAGGATTCGCCAATAATAAATAATATATATATATTGTTATGATCATAAAAAATTATCAAGGTTGAATATTATAAGTGATATTGAATCATAAGCTAGTAACATGGCATGATTTAAAAGGATGAATGAAAAATCGGTGTACATTTTAATTTAATTTATTAAAACTGTAACATGGATAAATTTACGTAAATATGAAATTATTTTATTGGAGTTTGAATTAGTTTTAAAACAGTTACAGCAATTCGAGTTTTATCAGAGTTCGTTTACCAAGTAGAAATGATTGCGTAAGTTTTCATTATGGAGGAAGCTCTTCCGTTGTCTGCCAATAGCGAGTTCAGGCGAACCTGGCAATGCAGGATAGCGCCCGGCCACAGGGGTCGCTCGTTGTCATCGGCGGACGGGACCACCTGGCGAGACGTGTGTCGCCTCACACGCCCAGATGGTGTAGTCAGGCCACGGTGGAGGTTACGTCAGTTGGCGAATCAGGGTTCTATCCGGGAAAATACTTGTACCTGGTAAGCTAAACAGATAAAAAAAAAAGTTAATAATGTTGTTGGCCAGCGCCTTCAGTGGCTGGATTCTTCTCAACCCCTTTTCGAGAACACCACTTTACCAGGAAACGGCACAAAGGACTTTTTTTCGGTCACCGCCACCAAGTAATGGCGTTTAGCAGGTCTTTTCCGTGCCCAAATGAAAAGCGAACCATAAAGCTATTTATGGTGGGCAATACATCCATTGAATGTCCAAGCCAGGTAGAATGTTTAGTGAACCACCGGACGTGTAAATTTGGGCGTTTTGTTGCGTCACATGGCACTGTCTGTTTGACCCATGCCGCACTGACAAAATCTCGCAGATACAATACGAACACTAGGTGGCTAATAACACTGACTGAAACTTTGGAATTATTAATTGTGTTATATACATAGGTTACACACACACACACATTTTCGTACTACCATAAATATTTTTTTTCTTCGAGCTTTCTGGCTCGTCGAAGTTGAGGTCATTATAGCAGGGAGAGGATAGGGGAAAGAACGGGATGAAATTGGAAGGTGGTTTTGTGAAGGAGCTTTCCGGCATCCGAGAACCATGGAAACCCGAACGGGGATTTAAGCCTGCGTCATCCCTAATGCCAGACCAGAGAGTCTCCGGTCACCCACCAGGTTCGGTATGCTAAACAAGTTTTAATGTTTTTCTAAGGGCAATAGATTATGTAATAATGATTAATTTGTGTCAAAAGTTTCTTGAAGGTTCACAGTTCTGAATCTATTACCTGATTGCTCGTCTCTGTCGTCTATATTTACTTTGACCTCTACAAGCTTTGAGGAAATGTGGTGAATGGCCTAGTAATCGACAAAAAAGATGTAATTTTGTACCATTCTTCATGGTAACAATTTGTAGGCACTGTTAACGGTAACATCTTTAAATCAGTGACAACCGTAGGAAATAACGAATATCTAAAGCAATTAATCAAAATGTAACATGCATAAATAAATTCGTTTTTATTTGTATGGACGTACAGTACATCCTATAGTTTTGTTGTGACGTATACAGTGCGATTTATTTTGAACATATCTCCCACGAAATTGTATCTGGTATTCATCTATTCACAAACATTTCTAAGTGGCGTGAAACGTTTTGTATTCCATACTGTATCACCTGTGTAACATGTGTATACTCCATGTGTGCAGCAAGGAGGCAGGAATGTCTAACCGAAGGAGTTTACAAATTTTTCCTTTGCAGATGTCATCAAACTGAAAACGACGTACAAAATATTTCGAGAAGAAATTGAAATAAACTTAAATAAGAAAGATATAGACATCGATAAATGCTCCAGAATTAACAAAAATACAATAAATACTAATTTTGTGTAGTGGCAGTTTAGGAAGTAGGAAAGTTATTTTATTTGGTAATTGAAACTATTTACTATGACCGAAGGAACGTAGGAAGATGTCAAAAGCTTAGTTGTAAATTTATTAGGAAAAAGATTCTTCATGGAAGAGAGATTTTTATTCCTTTGCTTAAGTTTTTACGGCTCGTCGAGGTGATAAGTGCATGGACAGGACAGGACCGGGGAGACGGGAAAACAGAATTCTGGATTACCTGACTCTGCGTCCCTCCGAATATCAGCACGTGGCTCGGTTGCAAAGAGAGATATTAATCTGTAATTGCATGTAGAGAAGCAAGTGAACAAATAGAACTGAAATCTGGATTTATTTTGGCTATTAGCAATCGGCGGCTGATCGTTTTATCTCGTGAAAGAAATTATGGTATTACTGCTAAGGACAGTATGTGTTCGTGTCCTTGACATTCATCATTATTCTTCTTGATTCTATTGATCTGGTTCCAAGCATCGTATGGAATTTAAAATCGTATGCCAATATTTTGTAAGTAAGTACGTAAATTTTGGTTTGATTCTTTATTTCCATGAGGGCAACAACAACTGGTCTGAAAATTACTGTGCATACAGCAAATAATAAACGAATAAAATTATTCCAATACTTCGCAACATAACTGAGGAAGGCTGTTCTTTTGTTGCGTGCAAGAACCACAGGCGAGGCTTCGTCAATACGGAGAGTTGATGCTGTGTCTGAATTATGCACCACATCGCTGTGCATCATATGGTTCGCTATCCCAACTCCGTAGCTATAAATATTGTATCGAGACGTTCTGTCGGTAGGGTTCAGTCGATGATAAGGTAGCACAGAGGAAGATGACATGTTTCTCGTTCCGGGGTAGTGAAAGATTTACATAATAATATGCACGATAGTCACAGATAGTCAAATCATAATAAATGTTACTCCTTACTCATCCACAATGTAATCGCGTATTTTGTGTCTGGTAAGTATTCCGTGTTATTCCAGCTGATGTCAGTTTGGTTCTCTGTAGTTATAAATTATATTAAAGTCTATCCGCGTGGCGTTACGGCCTATTAGCAGAGTTTCACGTTGCTGCGCATTCCGCCTCTCTCGTGGCTGGCCCTATACTGTAGTTTGACAGAGCGTCACAGTGCGCTTTATGTGAACAAAGCAAACGTTATCAGTGGTGAACATCAGTCCAGAGGCCCGTAGAACCTTAATGTTTATACTATCAGAGTTTTTTTTCGCTTATGTAACAGTTTGTATATTTGCTTGAAGCCCTATAGTATTTACAGATTATGATGATTATGCAAAATTTATTTTGAGATATCCGTTGGAATAGTAATTTTCTGCGCTTGAAATCTAGGATATGTTTCTGATGAGAAGCCGACTTCTCTGTAGAATACGGAATTAATTAGTAGTCGGATGCCTAAATGTGTGATAGACTGAAGCAATAACAGGACGTGACGTCAAGCAAAGGATACTAGCCACTAGTTTTGACGTAATCGTTACGTACAATTCTCTTGTATGAGACGAGTAAGAACATTGTAAATATAAAGAAGTTTTTGAGGGGAAGGATGAAAATATTGGAAGAAAAGTGAATAATAAAAATTCTATCAGTACAAACAAGTCAAGTGATTTGCAAACCCAGAGAATGTAGTTAATCAGCGTATAATATACTGTATTACACACTCAGTGTTCTTTTTTTTGATTAATGATTCGAGTTTCAGTTTTTCTAAACATCGTGATTACTATTTCTGACCTTAATAACTGTTTACAGAACTCCAAATTCAGGACGTAGTTTAACACTATGTGTTCGGTAACTTTGATAAGGAAAAAACGGCTCTGGATCGTAAACCCCTACCAACCTCCAGCTATATAACACATCCTATTGAGTAGAGAGCGTGTTACAAATAACAAAATCATTGAAGATATTTAGCAGTCACTGTATTTTACGCAGTTTTGGAATATAAATCTGTGAGTTAACAACAAACGTTTGTTTGAATACTGCCAAATTTTTTCATTATTTAGTATACATTCATTATGCATACTGAGCTATTATAAAGGTTTCACCTGCATTTATTTATTTAGTTTCTTCTGTCTCCAACCTGTAACAAAACTTTTTTTTTGATCAGTCGAACTGTAAATAAGGCTCTGATCGGACTGATAGTTTTATTTTCTATGACCGTGCATCATTCTCGGTACAATTACAGAACTTAAAATTAATTACGACTCACAAATATGTAAACTAATCAAATTTATTAAATAGGATATTTCGCACAACCTTCTCAATTCACAAAAAAAACAAAAAAACTCACAGATACTTCTTAGTCTACGTCATCATCGTTGCTATTACCTCCCTTCTTTTCTAGTGTTGTATTCCCATCTCCACAGTAGGCCACATTCAGTACGTGGAGGATTAATAATTATACGAATATATTTTCAGGGGAGTCAATCCCGCTGCCTCATACCTTGAACAAATGAAACGACTCATTACACTGTAAAAGTATTATTAGTCTGCGGTAAAGTAGAAGGAGAAAAAATATGTGATAAAACCAGTATTTGCGTTGTTGTTTTATAATATACAGAAACTAAGTCCGTCTAAGTAAAGCTTTTTAATAATTTTTTCTCCAAATAATATATTAAGACCCGTTGTCAATTTCTTACGTGTCTGTTCCCGTGGCACTACTGCAAGAACTGGACAAATAGTAGAGCCTATTTATTTGCGAAACAGGTTTTTTTGTGCCCCTGTAACGAAACGCAGTAGATATTAGTGACTCTTTAATAATTTGTGGCAGAAGTAAGAAGCGAATCCGATACTTTTTTTTTTTTTTTTTTTTTTTTTTTTTTTTTTTTTTTTTGCTGTCTTCAGTCTTTAGACTGGTTTGATGCTATCCTCCATCCCTTCCTATCCTGTGCTAACCTCTTCATTTCTACATACCCCTTACAGCCCACGTCCTCAATTATCCGCTTCATATATTCTAATCTCTGTCTTCCTCTACAGTTCTTACCTTCGACTGTTCCCTCCACTAACAAATTAACCAATCCAGCATGTCTCAGAATATGACCTACCAGCCTGTCTCTTCTTCCTGTAAGATTCTTCCATAAACTTCTTTTCTCACCCATCATTTCCAAAACTCGTTCATTTCTTACTTTGTCTGTCCACCTAATTTTCAGCATTCTTCTGTAGCACCACATTTCAAATGCTTCAAGTTTCTTTCTTTCCGGTGTTCCTAAAGTCCATGTTTCGCTACCGTAAAGTGCTGTGCTCCACACATAGAGTTTTAAAAAGTTCTTTCTAATTCCTAGATCAATATTTGAAATTAAAAGGTTTCTGTTTTTCATGAAGGCTCTTTTTGCTAGTACTATTCTGCTTTTAACATCATTCCTGCTTCGGCCATCGGTTGTAATTTTGCTTCCCAAGTAACAGAACTCACCCACTTCTCCTATTGCATCAGATCCTATTTTTATATTTAATCCAATAGTATTGGTATCTTTTCTGCTACATTTCATCACTTTTGTCTTACTTTGATTTATATTCAGTCCAAAATCTTCCTTCAGTATTTTGTTCATGCCATTCAATAACTTCTCAATATCCTCAGCCCTCTCTGCTAACAAGACAATGTCATCAGCAAATCGTAGCATACTGATTTTTTCTCCCTGAAAACTTATGCCACATGGAAATTTTTCTTTCACTTTCTTCATTGCTTCTTCTACATACAAGTTGAATATTAACGGGGATAGACTACAACCTTGTCTCACACCCTTTTTAACTGATGCATGTCTCTCATGATTCTCTACTTTTATTACAGCCACTTGATTCTTATATAGTTTATACAGTATTCTTCTATCTCGATACTTTAGACCTAACTTCTTTAAAATTTTGAACATCTTGTCCCACCTAACATTATCAAAAGCTTTTTCTAAATCAACAAATGCCATAAATGTATCTTTGTTTTTCTTGATCCGCCCTTCAAGTATTAATCTTAAAGATAGAATTGCTTCCCTTGTACCGCGATTTTTCCTAAAACCAAACTGATCTTAATAAACAAATAAGCCAAAAAAATTGTTTTTTGTTAGTTATTGAAGTGTCAGCTATCCATAATCTCGTGTATGTATCGCATAGAGCTTGTAGTATTGTCTTCTTAGTTGTGTGTGAAGATTGTGAGGAAATGATTCCACTTGCCAGCCTGGTAGTTCCGATACACATGGGCACGGTAGTACGGAGCTGTTACAACGCGGATAATTTCTTTTCTGCAATGAACACACAGTTATTATTTGTAATGGTTGGACAGAAAAAATGCATTACTCACACGTAGAGATCCTTTGGCACGAAGGGCTGATGCGATTTTGATGTTCAGGCGGATGAGCACGCAAAGCCCTTTACCACGGTGACGAAACGCAATATCTGGTTTAGCATGCTCGTGTGTAACTAGATTGTGTTGCATGCCATGCTCAATATCGCCGCTACAATTGCGTTGTGTCGGCATTAATAATGTCGTCTATTGAATATCCCTCCTGTCCTATTTAGAGGCTGTAGGGTGAGAAGTGTGCAGCGATATTAATCTCGTGCCTACGCAACCGATCGTAGTTCCTGTTGCAGGCGGTGAAACATGTAAGCAAGATTATACTTGCTTTTCTAGGTGCGAATGTGCTCTAAAAAATATCATGGTGACGTCATTGTCGAAACGTCACTCTCGTTAAATAGATATAAGTCTCCCCACATTCCTTAAATCTATTTTCCATTACAACTTGGTATAATAGTTCTCAACTGGGTGGTTTAACACCTCGTGTAAAAGTTTTTTGCTATCATCCAACTGTATTCCTGCCTTAGCTATTGTGTAGACGTCTCCAATTATGTACAGTAATTAGTTCGTACAATGTTCTGTTTATTTGTCTGTATCACCTTTATTTCCTGAAGCGTAATTTATTTTCTTATGCTAGTTAATTGCTGAGTGCTGAATTTACTAGAACTGGTGGCAGTGTTCGAAAAGTACTACTGAAATTAATCGACGTTTAAAATGAGATTATTTTTCATGCTTGCCAGTGGATTGTATGCATAAGTATAATAAAATTGTAGGTGATATAAGTAAATTCGAGGGGCCGTACAACCTGGAGACAGGGTCTATTTGCCCCGTATTTCGCTTCTTTCCTGGCTGGACCTACAGTTTAAAGTGGAATACCAATCGCGGACCTTCCTGGCTTACTCAGATGACCAAAACAAATCCCTTAAAAATTCCAGGTCCCGCTACAGTTTGAACCCGATACCTTGAGTTTCGCAGGGGAACGCCTTAACCAATGAGCTAAATTATTTGAGTTTAGTGTTGTAGATCAATATTCAATTTTTTCAGAACTTCTTGTAGTTAAAAAAAACAGCAACAAATAGATCCAGCTAAAGAATATCCAAAGAAATGAGTTCCTAAAGTACAATGCAAACACTGGCTTACATAACGCAGCAACATTTAACAGTTTCTTGATACAAACAGTAAAATAATACGATATGGTATTTCAGTATGGATGAAATTGAACAGTGAGGAAAAATTATGTCTCCGCATGGATTATCTTTGGTGATTCAAGGAACGCTTTGGCTCCACTGTGAGGCGACTGGTAACAGCCTGACAGTGCAGCCCCTGGGGAGCTCTTTTATGGGTGCGAAACAGCCACTGAGCTGAACATCTACGAGTGATATTTGGCGGGCTCTTGCAAAGCCAATTATGCGGGTCGGTGGTCTTTTTAATTGGAATTTTCCAGATTTCTAAGAAGTGGCTGTGACAATTGAATTTGGCTGGGAAATTGGTCATAAACACAACTCAAGTGGCATAATGTTTTTTTTTTTTATTTAGTTGTAATGGCCTTTCGTTTACGCCAATTTGACCAGCTAATGATTTTATGTTTCTTTACATCAGCATTCATACAAATCTAGTGCATTATTTTACAATCACAATAATTTGTCAGCTTAGTATACGCCTACTAGTCAAGTTCTTCTCACGTATTTGAATATCTTATTTTAGACCTAGTACCTTAAGTATTATTTAGTTAAAACATAGTGCAATTTTCATGTATTATAAACACTAATGTATCCTTTGATTCGGCGTTACATAGAGTCTGTAATACATTTCTATACGTAATAATCAATGTAATGTGATTAGTATATTATCGAATAATCGTATTACAAATTTTAAACTTGGATTATTTTATAGTAGGCCCCCCTAATATAAAACAATGTTTTTTAATAACACTTACTTTCTTTTTTAAAGTATGTGAGCAATTATATGTTCCTTATTGTACGATTACAAAGCGAGGCACCTTAGTGGAATGTTTTATTTTGTTATTGAACATTAGATGTATGATCCTGTACACTTTTAGCTGATTACTAGTTGACTATATCCACCATTTTATGGTGCCTCCTATTAGGATTTTAACTGTTAAAATTTTAGGTTGGCCGCATATAGATGGCATAATTTTAATTAACAGGAAATGATTTACTAGCTGAGAGAGAGGTTTGGAAACTACTGCAGTGAGCAGATCTGGAAGCTGTAACTGTCATAGTTGCTAGAGCTGTATATTGGTTTAGCACCCATTAAAAGAATTCATCAGACACAAAAGTTCTTATTTCACTGTCATACAGAGATGAATTGGCAACTGTGTAAACAGTGAGCGCAATAGATTGTATTACGGGCTCATTTAGAAAGCTCTTGTAGTGTGCGACTGCTTGCAGCTAAACTGACGCTGTCAGTAGACCATTCGGCACAGCTAAAGCAGAAGAGCGTGAACAAATCGAGGACCTTGGCAAAGGACGACATTCTTTTCAATTATTTTTGTCCTTGCAGAGGAAACGCATGTGAGAATTGTTGCATCTGGATGCTAAAATGGTTCGATTTCTCAGTTAACAGTCTGGCTGAGCAGCATTACTCTGTAGAATATTTACTACACAGAATATTTACTTCCCACAAACGCTATTAATAATTAGTTACATAGCTGCTGATACAACCTAGATTCCGTCATACACTCGGTGAAACGAGTCAATATTATTTCTTCATTTGGCTGAGCAACTGGTCATTCCGTCTTGACAGGGTGAGATGTAAACAGAGACTATCTTCACTTTGCCTATAGCAATGAAAGATTTTCTGGTCGAACTAATAACAAATTTAAAAATTTATAGAGCTTTACAAACTTGCGTTTTAACACAGCTTGACTGTTCTTGTACGTGAACAGGAGAAACTAATTTAATAGCACAGTTTTTAACTGAGAGTCTAAGGTTTAAAACTGTAAAAAACCAATCAAAATGTGGTAGTTTGGTGATGCCCGCTGAATGAGACCCTGTCTGTAGCAATACGCATTTAGAGGTAAGGGTCCCAGGGAGCTAAATGTCAGCGAGACTGCGCCTTATTTTCAGAAAATTCACCCGCCAACTGCTTGTCTCTTCCCCGCCTCCGTCCGGATTATAATTTTCTGCGAGAGAGGAATTTACTGGAGAAACAAGAACGTGATTTGCAGCGAAGAGTTCTTACCGAAAATGTTCTGGGCATCAAATAAATTCCCTAGTTTGTAAAAGATTTTATAAAAACACATAATTGCCAAATAACTACATTAGGTAGGTGAAATTTCAGTATTAGCATCGTCATGCAGAATAAAACTTTTTTATATTTATTTTTAACGTTGAAAAATATGAGATACGAAATAAAAACATTCTTTAAACAATTTATGAAGAGATTTTGATGTAAAAATTAACGAAAAGTTTAATTTTTGGAGATTTTTAAAAATATTTAACTTTCCTTAATTGTTAATGAAATGAAAAATTACTGAGAGAAGATTAAAAGAAAAGAAATATTGAATAATGTGGAGTAAAACGTAGAAGCTATGGACAAGAGCTTCTCAATCTGGTGAGTGCGAAGACATTCGGGGAAGAGGGGGGGAGGGGGTAGGAGGGGGGGGGGTGCGAAGTAGTTTCACCGCCCGTTTGGACCCTGCCTCTACACCGTTGCCAGTACTGAGTCTCCGCGTAGAGTTGAAAGCCTTTATTCTGACATCACATACTTAATGAGTTTCCTCTGGGATAACATTGTTAGTACTGAAAAGTACCTTGTTAATAATAAACTTGTGGCGGTGGGGGGGGGGGGGGGTTAGACTTCTTTTGACGAAAGGGGGCGTGGTACGAAAAACTTTGAGAAGCAATGAATATGAAGGAAAATATATTAGAAAATGAATGAAAATGATAAGGTATTACTTTATTCAATAGAAAGACCTGAAAGAAGTACCCATAATTTTGCTATTTTCTTACGTATAAATGTTTCTTTTGCCTCGGCACGATTAATCACCTTTGTAATAACCAGCTAACTGGACAAATTATATACGTCACTTCATTTCCAATGCTATAATGTAAACCTATTTTCAAAATGGCGAAGACAGAGTATAAGAATAGCGAGTAATCGGGCGAAAGAAATGAGAGGAGCTCGGAAAATTCAAAGGATGAAACAAGAGCAATAGAAGTGAAACGAGAGATAATTCCTGGAAGATGTTGTGCTAACATAGAAGCATACCTTAACAATAGTAACTAAAGAAGGGAGGGAATGAGGGCCCATGTAGGTAGGGGAAAGTAACAATAGAATTGTCATAGTTTTCTGCATAAATAACAGTACGTCGAAGTTATACTATGCTTACTATCTAACAGATAAAATAATTTAAGACTTGTCCACTTTGACCCTATGTGATACGGTACATATCATTGATGACAAACCAACGGCAGAAACAGCGACTGAAATTTATTTGGCGTCCCAAAAATAAGCACAATTTTGAGAGCTAACCGTTAATAAGTAACATCCAATTTTACTCAATATATTTGAATGCAATTTTCAGAGATTTTTTCAATTGCTACATTTGTGTTAAAATATGTTTGTGACTAACTGTCATCTTCCCCTTCCATAATCTAAAACATTTATAATTTTTAAATTATTTTACAGTTACCAAGAAGAAAATCCTTTCACAGAGTAAAATTAGTTTTGAAACAGAAACTGTTTCATTTCGAATGTAAATTTGTGTAATATGTCATGAAAGAAGTATAAGCATGCGATACAGATAACGTGGAGACATGTATAGTTGGTAGCCTTCCAGCTGTGTTTGTAATCCAGAAGCCGTGATTTACAAATATTTAACTGGTACTCATCATCATAACATTCTGGGTGGAATAATATTAATATTCTCCTGATTGGACAAACCATAAATATTCTAGGTAGCGTGTATTTTCATTTTACGTGTGAAATTCTGTCTCTGTAATGTTTGAAATTACCAAAACCTGGAGAAATAAACATAATTGTAGACCTTTACTCCGCGCAGATTACAGACTTAGAAGTTGGCAATCACATCGGTTCTCTGCAAAAACAGTGGAGATGATGATTTTGCAGATGTTTTAATAGTTATGAATTAATTTTTAACCGATAAGAAGCTCAAGATCTTGCACTCGTGAGCGGGTGGAAGGGGCTGCCCCAGCAAAGCCTCTCAGTCTGCGCTATTTGCTTTCCGTTCCCTCCTTGTTTTATTATTGTTATTATAAGGCACCAGCGACTTGTGAGAAGAGTTTGAGTTTGTTGACAGAACTGTGAGTATAAAGTTAGAGAGGCATCATCCTGTCACATACGACATGGTGGAAGAATAGCTTTGTTTGTGGAGTCACGTACGGTGTTTTGTACGACCTGCGCTCATCTTCGATTAAACCATGGATTTTTCCTCGGACGGCTTCTGGCGGGAAATTCTTAGCCAATTAAGTGGCCGAACCTACTCCAGCTCTAAAGTCGACGCCCCAGAAACACCTTTATGAAGCTCTCTTTACACAAATCCCCTTCTGCCCGCAAAGGACTGTGTGTCCTTTGTAGGATAGTTAGTCTTAAAAAAATACGAACATCTAACAAACTACATCAGTCAAATGTTGCTGGTGGCTTTGTTCGACTACTTCGTAAATTTTGTATTGCTACAAGTATTATAACATATAGTCCTACAAAATGGAAGACTTAGGAATTAGAAAGTATCACTGAAAGCGAACAACTGTAGCATTTTTTGTATTATGTTTTGAGCAACGTTACACTATTTCTCGTAGCAATAGGAAAAAACGCAGCAATACGAATGACGCAGTTTTGGGCCCTCTTCGAAATTCCGAGGCGACGCAGCGGATACTTGAATATCGCCTCACTATTTAGGAAATCATTTCCAATGTTGAGTAGCGGGGTGCCACTCCCATGAAACGCGCATCCTGCAGGTAGGCTACCAGGCACACGCGACCTGCAAGGAAGTCGGCCGCCAGTCGCGTCTCATGCGAGTCTTGTCACTAGTGAAGATCGTTGTAACAGCCCTCAAACCTAAAATTAAATGTAATTGTATTTTATAAAGAATTGGTAGTAAGCTAGAGTTTGGTTGAATATGATCTGGTATGTTTGTTTTGAATTTCCTGTGAATCAGTGCATATAGACTTTGTTTTATGAAAAGAAATTATTTAGAGGCCATTTAGTATGTTTAAGAACAGAATTGTGCAAGAGAATTGCTTAAATGTTCGTAATTCCAAGTGTTAATGTAAGTTACGATGCCTAAAGGACAATTTTCTACAGTTTAAAACGATTTCTGTGAATAATTTTGTGTTTAAGTATCTTTAATTTCCATTTCTGACCATTTTGTATTGATTGTAAATGATTTGGTATTAAGTCTGGTTGTTTTTAATATGTTTCAATTGTTTAAGTATTGTTAATGTTCGAGAAGTATTTGGCGAAAGCTTTTGAAGTGTTCTAGAAATTTCGATAGAGTTTATATAAAGCGATCATCCAAGTCAGTTAGTTTAGTTTTTTTCCGCAAAGTTTTTCACCAACTCAGTTTGCGACGGCCGGGAACTGTATTATCTGTGGAAGAAGTGTTGTATGCAACCTCTGGATTGTATGAATGCATGAAACCAGTATCTTTGACGACGTGTTTAAGAAAATAAACCAGTTTAAATTGAAACGTATCTTGGACTACTTAATTATTGTATTAATTAAACCACGAAGCATCTATCAACGTGGTGGATGAACACGATTTCAACGATAACTTTTTGGGTGAAGTTGAGAAAAGAGCACGTGTAATTAGTATCCAGTAATTTTCTTTGTCGGTTAAATGTATTTCAAGGTTGGAGTAGCACAATATTATTCAGTTTAAAGTGTGTAGGAACCAGTCATGATGTCTTCATGATGTAGGTACTTTAAATAGTTAACAAGCAATATTAATCAACAGCAAGCATTTTTGTAGTAATCAATCTGATGTATATGTGAAAGAAACAATGACCAGTTATAATAAGAAGTTAAATACATTTTTGTGGGTCATCATTTGTACATGAGCAACCGGCTATTTGGTCAAGAAGTTACAATTACGTATTGCGAGGGAATGCTTTGTGCCGAATTAAATATCGATCTATTGTTGGGGATGCGTGGTGTAACGCCGAGAAGACTAATTGGCAGAGAATTTAAATAATTAACACCAAGATACCAACCTTTCACTTTTATATTTTTCAATTGTTTAATATTCTTATGACTAGTTTCAATTTTAAAATTTCGTAAGTGATCTTCTCTTAAATTTGTTTATTTACCTACTGTACATTATTTTTTTCTCTTTTCTCTTATATACATGATTGGCACCACTTTCTTCTAATTTTTCTTTTTCGATAATAGTTGTAGTAATAACAGGTGAAAATGACATCATCATCACTTGATGAAAAGTCTGTTAGAAGCCACTACAGGGATGGTTATTAGAATTACGCTCACCACGGCTGGAGGCAGAGTGAAGAGATTGTATCGCTTCACAGTATGCTCAGTGTGTTCTACCATGTCGTTTGAGGGTATCACAGGCAAATCAAATATCAGTCGCGTCGCCTCAGAACTCCGCAGTGTTAGGAGAGCCAATAGATCTTAAAATCACATTTTGCATAATCAGTGCGTGCCGTAGTTATCAGTGCGAACCACAATTCCGATGAAAATATTAATTATTATCCGCAGCGTCATACAGTCATCATGCGCGGCAGTATCCAGCAACAGTCTGCAGTTTAAGTAATTAACTGGAGTATGTGAAATCATTAGTGGGATGAAAGACACATTACCCTTATCGAGATTCGTGGTTCCTTTGTTGGTCGCCCAGTGTGGAAGCATGTTTCAACGCTCTGCGCTCTTCGAGGAATCTTAGCGCGTTCATCGCCAGATTCATTAAAAGGCTTCCGGCGTCGTTGCCGGCGATATGCCAGAGTGCCGCGCATTCAGCCTCTGTTGTGGTTGGGCTTATACGAGTAGTTCAACGGGGAATACGAACGAGAGAACGTCTTAGCGTACTGATTGATATCAGTGAAACAAAGCCCGTACACATTCCTCACCGTACTGGGACTCAATTTCGAAGTATAGCGCCTTATTCCAGCTACTACCAGATTACTCGTTTAGCCCACTAAGTGCAGAGAACTGTCCTTTGGTTTCGAATTATTCCATACGCGCAGAACAATTTCTTACCAAATTACTCAGATTCATTTTTAAATATATTACCATTACTATTATACATTTAAAATTATTTGAGTCTGAAAAAATTTGTAGTAATCTTTAATTCTTTATTTTTCTGAATGAGAAAACAATTGTTGATGCCTTATATCTTTCTTAGTTTTATTCCATGGATAAAAGGATTTTGATGCTAATATTTCAAAATTATTACGAATTATTTAGTGTTGTGTTCTTTTATTTCATAATAAGAATTTAAGTAGTTTTTAAATTGCACTACTGCTAACGCGCAAGTATTTCGGTAGTACCTTGATTTGGGAATGTCTCTTGATCACTGATTAATTAGCACAACACTGGCATGTTTCACTTACTTCATTGGGACTTTCCGCAGTTCGGATTCCACTCTAAACTGTAGGTCCCTTTTGTCCGGTGGAATCACCGGAATAGGGTTGGCGGTTACGGTAAGAAACTCAGTTACCAGGTCTTTGAGACGACGGGAAATTATTTATTAAGCTGCCCACATTTCATTTTTCTGCCACTACTTCGCAAGATCGCAAAATCGTCTCGTGAAACAGTATTTAAGGTACTAAATTGTATTATTTGATAATGTGAGATGAAACATTTTCTTGACTAAATACGAAGAATCACGAATTCATAAAAGGGCATACAACTATGGCTGGTGAACTGACTCTTTGTCAGTTATTTGTTATTTATTTTAATTCTTTTGTTTAAATGTTATTTCCGTTACGAATTGTTACAGTACCATGAGATGAATATACAAAAGAAATGACATTCAACTTCAAACAACTGACAACTGCATAATTCTTATACAATCTGCACCTATCTACTTCATTTACCATGTACAAAACTACGTTTAAATGAAACCACTGATTTCCCTCGTCGACATGCTGGAAAGCAATGTTGCAGAGCATTATTACAAGAGTCTTCGCCTGCTAGGACGGCAGCTAGTTCGCATGTAGTGTGGCGCTAGCTGCCTGAATGCAGGCGCCCCTGCCTCTCCACTTGGATCTCCGGAACAAAAATATTGTTTCTCCAACGATTACATAAGAAAAACAAAAACAATGCTGTTATAAGTACGAGTAAGATCGTACTGTTGTTTCGATTGATTTGAAGAAATACACCGTTAATTTTCTGTATGCGCAGAGTTCCTAGTTCATTGCAGTATTTCTGGGCGCAGCCTTTCGCACGAAGTTGAAAGCGATAAGTAATTTTTATCTATTCGGATACCGCAGTAACATACATTTTCGTCACGTTTTCTTTGTTACTTCCTTAACTTTCATTTATTTTAGACGCAAATGTGTCTTCAATTTCTTGATCTATTTGCTGATACAATGATTGAATCTGAATGGTCTATCGATATTTTACTTTATCCTGCATCTAACGCAAGTGAAGTTTTGGGAGGTAATGATTACGGTTGATCTTCTATTAAGAAAAGAAGACAACGGAAAAATTCAGTGACAGATGTGTGGTTAATTTTAATATACGATCTCTCAATCCACTCGATGGCATTAAAGCTAGGGAGCTGAGATGACGTCAGACAAGGCCCACACGTGCACACATATTCCAGACACACGAGTACACTATATATGACAAAAACGTTATTAGTTTCAACGCTGTCCGCAAAAAGCTGTATCCTGGTGTCAAATGCGGCCGTGTCGATGGCAGAAATGCGCTACGTCGTGTTCCGAATGCTCTACTAAACACATCATGTGGCAGTGCGAACTAACGTCGGCCGAAACGTTGTTGACTCCGGTTGCGAAAGCCTTTGACTGTAAATACAATTTTGCTAACCCTTTCCTAGTCATTCCCTTTTTTCGTCATTGAGCTGGGAAGCTTAAACATTAATTTTATCTAATTATAAGGTGTGTTATGTAGAAAGAGAATTTTAATTGCTAAATTTGCGTTTGCGGTAGACAGAATCCCGCTTCTGATGGGAGATGGGAGATGTAGTAGACTCTACTTCCAGTATGACTAGTTATATAGTAGATGCAAAAAGCAACGCGCGTCTTCTAAGACGAAATTGTGTGCTTCCCTTCAGGAAATTAGTGAGGTCATACCCCTTACTCTGTCTGGGTGTGTCATTCATGATTATATTTTAAACGACGCTAAGTCAAATTTTAAGTCCACTAGCATTTTCCAGCTGCTTCGCTCCCGCTGACTTTGGTGTACGTGGTAATTCGTTTATCTTTTATACCAAAGCACAAATGTTTGTAATGAGGTATCTTTGTAAACTATACCATAAATTACGATCTACAATTTTATTAAGCTTATTTCAGTGTTAATCTTTGATTTAGTGGTTTCATAACCGGCTTTAGTGTGTTCTACCGTATTGAAGAAATACATATCCAATGTTACGTGAAAAACAATATTAACGAAACCCAAGAGTTGAGTGTATGTGGTGTTGTAGTGTGATCTTTGAAGGGTATCCAGGCAAGGAATGTTCATCTCAGATGCAGAATGATCCGTGGCACGTATTTATTTTCAGTACGAACGAATTATAATTTGTTGCTCTGGTCACATAGCGTGATAAAATAGGGCTATATCTCTGATTTTAAGCTAGACCACAGCTTTCGAAAATCCCTTCCAAATTTATTCTGTAGTTTTTGCGTTTTGCTTCCTCAAACCCTCAAAGAAACGCAGCTCACTTGCAGATTGATGATAGTATAGATAATTTTAAATGAAATTCCATAATCGTTTCCAGATTCATTTAAATCTCTTCTTAGATCTAGAAATGTAATTTAATATTTTGTTTTAAATTATGTGTTTCAGAGGCAACGATGTTGGAAAATCTCATCACAAATGTCATAGGTATGTTACTGTCCTTTACACGAAGTAGGATTTGGCGTGTTTGTAGATAGGAATAATGGCACAGCATGACAGATCCTGAAAAAAAAGAGTACCCAGTGGTGAAGAAACAAAGGGTTAATCGTCCTGCCAAACAGAGATATGAAAGTCTGATAACTGGTCATCAATGTGTAACAGTTATTGCGAGAACCTATTTTTTTAGCGCTGTTGACATTGGAGATAACACTTCGTTTTTCAGCGTAGGGGAGGCTTCGTTGTGGAGAATCTAATTCGCTGAATTCTTGTTTTCCTTGTTTTCATTTTACTGCCCTTTGACACCGGGAACAAATTAGTTTGTCCATGTCAGCTCCGGTGAAGTTAAAACGCTTACAAAAGCGATGTGACAGGCGCACAAATTTTCCTCTCGACTTTGTAACAGCGGATGTAGCGCTGCAGTACACCGCACTGGCAGATTACAGCGTCCTTAGTTAACAAGCGAAATGAAATAGAACAAAATTTGTCGTATATGATGTCTCTGACATTCCTGTGTTGGACGTAAGAGTTTACCTAATTCGTCCAATTACGAAACTGATGCATCGATATAACAAGCATTACTAAGATTAATTTCTTATCTGCACATGGCATACAGGTGTATGCTGACGTGCTGGGATATTGCTAAGCGGACAAACGTACCTTATGCTGTGCCTTTCTTGCCAAGTGAGTGTGAACCGGTCAGCTATGCTATGTTCGTCTATAACGGCGGTTTCCAATATGTCGTCCGCGATGGTGGTCTTAAGACACGGCATTTTCATTTGCTTAGTAATTCAATATTAATGGCTGACCCATAAATAATTCACCTGTAATTTCATAACCATGTTTCCCTTGCATTTTAAAAAATGCTTTTAGTTTTGTTATGTCCTAATGGTACAATACGGTATTATGCAAGATGTTAATAATATACACATAGGTGAAATATTAGGCCCCTATAACTATTTTTCACTTTTTATTGTTCGTTGGATTGAAAAAGGTTCAGAAACTTTGGTTTATTCACTTTCAGAAGTTTGGGGTGAGAATTCACATTGTCTAGAAGACACAATACATCTATAATACAAATGAGATTGTAGGGTAGTTACTAATTAAACTACCCACATATTTTTCAACTTATAACTTTGCCCTTCTGCCCAATAGATCCTGATGAATTATTGTATCTGAATAATACCATATGAGCATATTGAGGCAGTAAGTGCTATTGCTGCACTATATATGCGGGCTCAATTTTGCATCTGCATGACTCGTTGACAAGGCAAAATCTGATCTTCGTTGTCGTATTTATAAAGTGAAAGAAAATTGAGAAGAGTGCCGCGTGTGATTCGTTTCAAGGGTGAAATTCGGTGTCGGATACTGCTGGCTTACTCTATACTTAGTCGGATCTGACACATTCGAATAGAAAGCCCGACAGACGAGCAGACAGACCAAGTCTAACATTCTGTGAACCAATATAACGAATCGAGAGTAGAACACCACCGTTTGTTAAGGCGAACGATTCGTTTGAAGAAATGTTACTATAGTCATTTAGTAAACTATTGATGTAAACTATCTAAGATTTCCCATGTCGTTTCGTTTGGCGAAGACTTTTGGCTGAACAATTAAAGAGTCAACATTAGCTCGCTGAACCTGAATAATGATTTTCAGTGCATGTATAGACTTAATTTATCTTGGTGTGCTGTTCCATCCAGCATAGCAGTGTTGTGAATACACCCTAACTCATTTAGTGACAGTCACGATTTGATTGCAAAATTTTCCTTAATAGCCCCTACATGAACTGCATCAAGTCAAATCAAAGATATATATGCCAACGGTTATTTTATGCAATTTTTTTGGTAATTATTGTGTACACAACATATATAAAAAGGAATTACTTAGTATCCTACAACACATTCTGAGGACATCTATTGGCTTCAAGAACGAAATACGCTGTTGGCAAATCATATATCGACCCACACTATTAGGATATCAGACATACGTCCTGCAGTTAGGGTTGGCAACTTATTTGAAAAAAAAGGAATTTACCTTTAGAAGAGGAAAACAAAAAGTATATGAAACATAAAAATGTTTAAATTTAAATTTAGATATTTATTGACTTAAATACAATTTTTTTCGTGCTTACAGAACAAGTTACTAGTTTTTGCTTTCCTTTCAAAAGTTGATAACTGGTACCACATTCTGAATTTATATTTATAAACAAATGAACAAGTCATTTTAATTAAATTTATAAACGTTCCATTTCTCTCTTCCCGCCATTTTGCATTAATTACTTTTTCGATGAAAGCTGAAATGGGTAAGATACAATTATTTTTATATTTGATAAATTATAAAGTGCTATATTTATATAAGTGCTGCATTGTGGATCAGTGACTTCTTCTGTCCTCCTCAGAGAAAAATTGATTCATTTTGTCACAAGCACTAATACGACTTCTTGCAAGAACATTCCCTTCCATAAAATGTAAATTTTAGCAACAATAAAGAATTCATACATAATTTACTATAAAGTATGGTTGGCAACCCTACCTGCAGTGGTTTCTTTGTCTTTCATCTAAAAGTGCAAAAAAAGGATCATGATTTTTTTTTAAAAAAACTATTCCTCAGTAAAAATAAGTCTATCATTACATAGAGATTAATATAAAATGAATTAACTTTAAAAAGAAAAAAAAATAAGAGATATAAAAACCTTGACATGAATGTCTTTACAATACTTTACAAGGAGCTCAATGTAAAATAAATGGATCCTATTATTTTTTTTTATTTTTTAAAAAGACTTAGAAAACATGTCTTTACAGCAAATCTAACATGTCATTACAAGTTACTCGGTGTAAAGCAATGTTAGGATAGAAGCAGCTGCGATCACATGCGAGGAGATGCTACATCGGAATGAGGTGGAAGTCTGTTGAGGTTGGAGGGCAGTGGAGAGAGCCCCCGCCGGCTACAAATCAAAGTGCGTGTGATGGAGGACCAGCGCAGGCACGACTCTCATATCCTGTCCGCAAGGCGCGCCGCCGTCAGAGTTTATACAGTCCACACTCCCGCCCGCTGCAGACGGCTCGTAACGCCGTGCCGAGTCAGCGCGCGCTGCAAGTTACGACTCGCAAGTGAAGCAGTGAATTAAAGGTGACATCGCACAGTACGGTCCATGTTCTTTACAAGTACATACGAAGCTAAAAGTGGTTTGTTAGTGCGATGACATGAAGTAATAAAGGTGGAAGGTTCGATGGTGCATAGCATGGTTCGCCAAATGGCCCGTTAAAATATCGGTGTATATATGGAAAAAGGTTCGATTTCCCAACAACGAATTAGTTTTCTCGTCATGAAATGCATGTTTGTCTGTTCTGCAGTCACTTGATGTAACTACTTTGATAAATTGCGCTCTTCGCGCGCGAATGAGACGAGGCGACAAGCGAAGACAAGAACAAGCCGCTAATACAGCGAGGTGGGGACTAAATCCACTTAAAATTAACACACAACAAGCTAAAGTAAATAAATAGACAGTTATTTATGTAATTTAATTATAGGTATGTTTTCCATAATTATTATAATAACAGCATTATTTTTAGTTTACTGGTAGCGAGGTGAAGTGGGCTAGAGATGATGGTATAGCAAAGGGAGGATATATCTCATATAATATATAAAAATAGATGTTGGTGCATATGTATATACGAGATTCATGGATGTTGACACCGTTTGACAAGTTACCATGAAAGTTTTTCGTGGAGAAGGTTTTTCATACTGTCTACATTAGTTTTACAAAAACCCAATCCTTCTCCCCACCACTTCCTTTATACAAAGCTACTGTTACTGCCCCATTTTGAAGGAACTTTGCACATGCATACTTAAAAATAAACGGAAAAATTCTACAGTTTTTATCAGTTTTCGATTTACACGATATACGTATACTTTAAAACAAAGAAAAAATACTGTCCACAATACTTTTACAAAACCAAAACTTCTTTCGCCCTTTATACCTCCTTAATTTTTGCCAGTTGTTATTTATACATACCCACAGTTTTTACCTGATATCAATGGAACTTTGCCCGCGTAAACTTTAAATCAAACAGAAAAATACTATCTACATTTGTTTTACAAAAATACAATCCCTTTCCCTCTTTTAATTTACAATGTTCTTTATAGATACACGCAGTTTTAAATCCCGACAAAATCAATTCAGCTGTTTTTAAGTTTTGCCAGAATATTCATAAAATAAAAGTATCCTGATGTCTCAACATGAACGTCAGATTTTAACTTGAACCCCAAGCTTACATGTTGTGAAAACCCGTTAAAAATCTGTATTTTCTGCGTGATGCCGAAACCAACAGATATATTCCAGATACATATTTATGTATGTAGTATGTATTAATGCCCGGATGGTACATGTTCTGACTATCGAGCAGCAACTTTAACAGTTGTTGTGATTAGGTTGAAATATAACCTGAACCATAATGAAAACATACCGCATCACAGCATCCAATTCACCCTGTTACTGAAAATTGTTCGGGTATATCAATGTCTATTTTATTTTTGGAAATGGCTGGTGCCAAATTAATGAAACTTAGTAGTCATGATTCACATCGGAAATATGAAAATAGTGTACGGGTAAAAAAAAAAAAAAAAAATGCATAGAGATAAAAGCATAAAAAAATGTGAGTATGACTTTTTTATATCAGTGCTGTTAACTGGTACTTAAGATAAATGTTATATTTGATGAAAGAAAAATGGAACATAATTTTGTATTAAGAAATGTGACTAAGGATGTTCCAACAGGAGTTGGCATTGCTAAAAGCTGACATGGCTAAAGATTGAATATGATAACATAAAACAAGCTACGGACTGGAAAACTGAGGTAATGTGACACAATTATGAAAGTAGTGAGGCATAGTCGTTTGCAGTAAAAGTATGTTTTGTAATGAGTAGATGAAGAGTAGCTAACGGTCAAAAGGGATCACTAAACGTAAATAAGAGACCCGTTTAAAATATGTGTTTTAAAAATTTATACCGCTAGACACTTCATTTGCTGTGGAACAGAGCGCTTATTGGACTTCTAATCGTACGGTCAATAATATCTTGTCGATCAAAAGGTTTTCTGAAAATCGGCGAAAATCTGAAGTTTTCTGCTGAGTGGACCGAACTATATTACTGCACGCTATCTGAAAAACTGAATCCATTTTACTATTGAGAGTGGTAACTTATAGCGACATTACCAAACAAATCGTCAGTATTTTCATGAAAATTTTCCTCCCGGTAATGTGGCGCGTGAAGGTAAACTACAGTAATGCGGCCTAGGGTTCGGATCTTTAGGACAAGTCATATTTTTTTCCTGCCTTCTTTTTGAGCTGAAATGTTGAATTAAACACTGATTCAACATTACTGATTGTATTTAAATGTATTTTATATAAGATACAAATGCATATTCAGACCATTTTACTAGTTTTGGTCATATTTCGATAATATTTATGGTCATATGGTCATATTTTGAAGAAAAATCTAGTAGTTTTTAATAGTACCGGGAATTCACTAAATATAGATGAGAAGATAACATAATTATTAACAGAACTGAACTTCTGCTATACAGGTGGGGATAAGGCGGAAGCTAATTTTCACTGTGGTCGGAATTCATCAGTCAAGAATTAAAGTTATACATTATTGTCACTCCGCTTTTAATCATATTTACCTATTATTAAGGTAATATTTGCCTGCATATTTCGATTTTTTTTTTTGTCATAAAGATCCGAACCCTAGACTAATGCCTATCATGAGCCAGCAACGAAATTCTGCATGCTTAGTGAGAACCAAGAGACATTTCTGCACACCGGCATCATATCTTCGAAGTGGCCACAACACTTTCTGAAGAAAGAAAGTATCAATCAAACAAGTTATGATAAAATGGTGTTGATCTTATCGGAATTTGCCCGGATCATTTCAGCCAAATGAAAGAGTTTTATTAAATGGAATCAGGGATAAAACTTGCTGCAATATTCTGTTATCAGTGCATAAATCACCAGTGGCAAACTCCCTTTGTAGCAAACTCAGTACTACACTGGAGAACGTAATGGACGGCTTGATTAAGTTGATGAATTTTATGAGGTCTCCTTTGCACAGACACTTCAAAGAGTTTCTGTCGCGTTTGATACACCGTTCCCTGGTTGCTACAACAAAATGACGTTCACTGGTTGAGTAACGACTAATTGATTGAATGTTTTTGCCAAATAAAAGACATTCCTTAAAAGCGAGGAAGTACTTTGAGTTATTAGTCTTGGCTTTCCTGAAATTAATAGGTGATATGATACGCGCTTATTACTAATTATCTGTAATAGATAGATTTATGCACCTGGGAGTTTTTTGTAGTGCTCTACAGTTGTCATATCTTTAATGGGCCGGGATGCTTCCTTCAAAAGGCCATTGCCGAATTCCTTCCCATTCCTTGCCCCCCATCCTTTCCTGTCTATAAAGACCTAGTTGTTATAGGAGACGTTAAGCAGTAAAAAAAAAAAATTAATGGGCCAGGTAACGTACATTCCAATCACCAACAGTTCCATAATATCGTTATCGTTCAGCTACCATAGTGAATAAGTCAGTGTTCAATATAGCCTAAATAAACCACCCTTGAGAATAGTATTAAATTTATTTCAGTGGTTCTCCAGATTAGCACAGCAATACAGCTAGCTAAACACAGCCCGGAGGCTTCATTATACACTATACACAGATTGTGGTTGAACCTCTGTGGTGTCTGTACCCAGAAAGTGTGATACGAGAAAATACGGATTGTAGAATGTAATGTGATTTCGGAGACTAACTCATAACATCACGCTAATACTCCTTCCCTGGCATGTGAGAGCTTTCACCGTATGTCAGCTCAGCAATGCCACGGCTAGAGACACGTGTATGTAGAGAAGCCTGTGTTTTCACCCTTTCCTGTCCGTTGTTGGCTGTGAATGTTACCTCCTGGAAGTATCTAGCTCAGATTCACAGCCCCTCTCCGTTTGTTTGCTGTTAGTTTCAGCCGCTAGGGGAAGTCTCTCCGTTTCGTGGATTATCAATTAAATGAGACGCCAAATTTCGGTCCTCGGCGGAAACTCCTTAAGTGGCTTAGGTGGAATAAGGTCGTTGCTGGAGAGTTTTAGAAGGATTAAATTTTGTACTCTCACTGCTACTTAAAGTTTCCGGCTCATTTTAAACCAATTAGTTCCCTGAGTAACCGATCAGAAATTAGATTACACACTAGATCGTGATTCAATTCGATGAATATTAATCCCAACAGAGAAGATATTCAACACGAGTGCTTTATTATTCTTAACTTATTAGTAGAATTGCCGGAGAAACACAGATCCTATTTCTTAATATGCAGAATTTCATTTCTTAGCTCTACATGATTGGTGGGGTTTTGTGAGTTTATTACACGTAAAATATTAAAGATACGAATCGAACCGTTTCCGAAAGGGTAGAGGAAGTTTTGTTCTGTAACGTGCAACTTCCAGTAGTTACGATTTTCACCATCTGATGCCAATGTTTGCAAAATGGCGGCTAACAGCCAGGAATTTTTTTTTCCACACTCGATTTTCATAAAAGTCGGTGTCTAACAGTTATGCAACGTCATTATCGGACAAGATTTGGGAGGGATCCACCCTATGTCGAGTCCATTCGCAAATGTAATGCGGATTTTTGTGTAAATGAAAAATCAGTGGTCGTCGGCGTCGTTCTGTGTTCATCGAAGAAGCAGAGTGACAAGCAGCACACACACACTCACACACACACACACACACAGATATATATATATGCTCCATATGTATATATATCAAATGGGCATAAGTAGCAGTTGGAGCTACTACCGCTAGTATTAATACGCGTATATGTAAGCATTTATGTAGCCAAGTAGCAACAAATATTGTTTATATCGTAATATCGTAACATTTAAGAGAAACTACTGTTCAGTATTAAAAGCTGCAACACGGGTTCTAGAGGAGGTATTGTAGCTCCCTTCCCCGCACCTCGCCCATGGTAGTGGCATTCTTTCGCTCGGCTTTATCCTTAGTCGGTACTGGGGAGACTTCTCCTCGTTTCCAAGGGAGTTTGCGTTCTCTGATTCTGCTTTCATTTCCATATTTAACTGTTTTTGCTTTCAAAGTGTTACTATTTTTCTAAATTATTTTTATCTAATTTAATTGTTTTTAATTGTCCACTGAATTTGTTTTTTGTTTTTTGGCTTTATGCCTAGTCAACGTCGAAGTCATTAGTGACTGGAAAGCATTTGTGGTAAGGAACTGGAAGGAATTCGGCCATGGCCCTTTAAAGGAACCATCCCGGTATCCTACTGGAGTGACTTGGGGAAACCATGGGAAATCCAAATCGGGATGGCCGGACGGTGATTAGAACCCACGTCCTCCCGAATGCGAGGCCGGAACGTTACCTTTCACCCAGCACGCTCGATTTGTCTGCTGTAGTATACTCGTAATGCTTATGAAATGACGGTATTTTGTCTCACGTCACGCGGCAAACGAGCGGTGTGCTACGGCCGCTCGGCCTTCGGCGTTGCTAGCAACGTTGCTCTCCTGCTGCTTTCTGTGTTGATCGTTGCCCACCCCATGTTACTCCGTTAGGTATTCTTTGAGTACCAACCGTTTTATACTGGACTTTTTCTGAAGCTCTCAATTCAGATATTCCACACAGTACTGAACTAGGAACACACATTCGCGTCAAAAGTCTTAATTTTTCTACATATTTATCCAAGATTTTTATTTCAGTCTAAGGTGTACCACGTGTACTAATTTTTTAAACCCCGCAAATAATTTGTAATAACCCTGTATAACGAGGGGTAGCTTATATTTAGAAGATACCTTTCAGAAGAAAAATTGAGGCATTTGATGTGCAGACCTACAGGAATATTCTTTAAAATTTGTTTTACTTATACGTGATGAACGTCTTTTGGTTATCACGCGTAACGGAAAGCAAAACAAGAGATATGATGTTGAGGCACATTTTGATACATATACGTGTGGCTAATTTGTTACTGAGCGAAAGAAATCCGTGAGTAATGAAAGATCAGAATATGTCGAGCACATAGTATACAGACCATCGTATATCAAGATGAACAGAATCAGGGGAGCGGAGATAGATATACTAAAAGATACTGTGTTGAACCTGTAATAGCTGATATGTTGATGTCTTCTTCACCGTGCGATATTTTATTTGTGTACATTGTTCATTTACCGCTAATCAGGTTGCCTGACAGTCCCGGCGTTGCGGGTATTTCTCGAATGCCTTGTCTCTGGCATGTTTTCTGCTCGTAGCGAGAAAGATTCGTCTCACCAAAACCGACAATGAGGAATATTGTTGTCTGCCGGGCAGCAGATTGGACGAATGATGTGACTGCCAAGAAAGATCTTGAGTGGCTCGTATGTTTTGTCCTTTGATATCGTTTTGATGCAGTTCCCTCGAGGGCTATTCTTTGGCCTTTGACTGTTATGTCAGAATATTGTACTGAAATATAAGTTAGAGGAATATTCTGCCACAAGTTTAATGATCTACCCCACTATTAGCTAAAAGATAACACATTGATTTTATAGATTATGTTGTTTGGTTTCATTGACGTCAAAAATAATTTTATGGGAAAAGAAAACGTGCCGTTCCGTTGGCTACAAATCAAGAGTTGTCTAATGATGATCCTTCAGTTGTTCGGAACCAGAAATACTTGACGATTACAAGCCAGAGGTCCCATTACTGAAATCCGCTAAAGTAAAAGATCTGCAAGCTTTGTCTCTTTGCATTTGCTTTGGATCTGTGTACAGTAAACGCTTGGCTACTGTATCATAGAAGGTATTAAAAAAAAGCAGCGCCCGAAACATTTAGCGCTCATGTTTCATATGCACTGACGACAGCGAACAAGATGAAAGCTGATAGGTCATCTGCAGATGCAAATTGTCCAAACCCAAACAAAAAAGACTCTCCTGTTCCCATTAGAGATATAAGGTATGACATTCGGTCTGTATTTACTACCGAAAGTCCCCGCCGTTTTCTTCCCACAGCAACGCGCAGTAACTTTCAATTGGTTCTTTGATGCGTGCCCACCACAGGTTGGTTTAGGGCCGTTCACAATAAAATGTAAAAATGCCTTAAAACGGTGTCACTGAGATTATTCTTTTATACGGCTTATTTTTCTAATGTGTATAGTGTATGCGTGTGCAAACAAACACTAGAGAATCATCAGTTATGAAATGTAACGTATATGTTATCTGTACGGAAAATGTAGCTTCCAATTAACATGCTATAATTAGCACAGTTAATTAAATATAGATTTTCAGCGCACGTGAATATTACTACCTAACTATTTGTTATTCTGAAATGTACTGAAGAGCTATTTCCCTTTTTATTTTTCCGTCTTGCCAACTAAAGGGTATAAAATTGTCATACATACTATTAATATTCATTCTGTTTCGTAAATTCTGATTGCTGTAATAATCGCGTTCATTGTAGAGATACTTCTATACCGGAATCGTGTGAGAGTTCTTCCTTTTCTAATCTATGTTTATAATGTAACTGTAACATTTTAAAAATAAATAAAGGAGCTAGCCAACAGTATCATTAGATGTTATAGGCATTAGAGTGCCTCTCCTCTCTATAAAAAGGAGATTGTGGAAAGGAAGGGAAAAGAGTTTGGCCGTGTCCTTTTAAAGGAACCATCCCGTCATTCACCACACGTGATTTCGAGAGACCGCGGAAAACGAAAAGCAGGATGGTTTACTCACCCGGCGCAAGGGCTACCGCGACCACAAAGGCGATTCAAAGGGCATGGGTCAGCCCGACCTAAATGGAGGAGCCCTTAATCGGGTTCCACACGGACTTTTTTTTATAGCCCACGCCGTATCGCGTCGTTTTGTTGATCTCAAATCACAAAAAACAATTGTCAATAGTAGCGTAGGAATAATCTACACTTATAATAGGACTGAAACCGGAAGAAAGTCTATTCATTTTTTTTAAATGCACTTTCTATTTCTGGCTTTACTCCTTTCTTGAGGAACTGTTCATATGCTGCAGGGAAGGACTCAATAGTTTTTAACACTTGTGTCTGTATTTTGTCTGTCTGGACGAACGCAAACACCACCAATCGGACTTTGATGGAGTTTCAAGTAATGTACATCCCATGGCAAAAAAGGGTATGCTCCATTTAAATATAAAGTATGAAATCTAATAAACTTAAAATAAAAGTGACCACTAGATACACCGTTCGAAAATTTCGCAAATAAAATTCGGTGAATAGCGAGGTTGGTTGTTTGCAGTAGCTTGAAAGAACAACCGGTTCATTTGTAGCAATATCTTCCTGATTTCATCTGATGTATGCTATCCTGCAGCCCTCTACTTTGACGTAAACGCCTGAAGCTATCTTACCTGGAAGCCGTATTGTCATAGACCTCACATGAATACAACTAAGCTGAACAAAACACACACAGTATGTCGATATCTTTGTGGTATGTGTTGCTGCTATCTAATGATGATTAGTCCGTGCGAAAACCTCGCTAATAAAATATTTAAATAGAAATTATATAGCAGAACACAAATGTTTCCTTAACAGAAGAAAAATATACGAAAGCTGCTGACTGTACAACAAAGCACTGTTTATTGCTATCTCTGTGATACAGGGTACTGCCATGTACTGTAGTAATAATGTGATTTATCGTTGTTGACGTCGGCGATACACTTTCTTGACATATCTGTAATAGGTGCTGCTGCTATCTAGCAGAGACGCGACTAATCCCACATCGACATCTCTGTGACATATGGTGCTTCTATCTACCGCTAACGCGAGCAATCCTAATCGACGCCAGCGAACCCTAAGGGAGCGTCCATAAACCACGTAGCACCATTTTGGCCTCCTGTGAGCCCCCCCCCTCTCCGCCTCACGTTGCCCTACATGGCTTTTGCCTGTATCCCCCCTCCCCCTCACGTAGCACGTACCTTTTTTCCTTTCGATTCCAGAAGATATTTTATACTGTTTTTTCTTGTCTGACGATTGTAAATTACATAGAAGGTAATTAACTGAGGGAAATAAATATTCACATGCTATTGTGGGTTCTGTTCCTCATTTTAACTGTGAAAAATGTTATGAAAGGAAAGCTACGTGGCCTGGCTCTGAACGCCCCCTCCCCCCACGTAGCCACGCGTAGCCTTCCAAACAACCCCCCCCTCCCCTCTGGACCGAGCCACGTAGTTTGTGGACGGTCCCTAACGGGTTGTTTCTGAAATGCCTCATACCCGTGGCCTTGAAAGTACTTTTGCCATTTGAGGGTCAAATTAGGAAAAATTTCTTTCTTAAAATATTATTGTACTCAACAGAAGGCCATAACCTTTAAAACGGTTCTTATTTATCGATTTCAGGTAGGTATGAAACGAGGTAAATGTCTCGTGACACAAAAAAACCTAGGGTCGAAATCAGAAAAATTTGTCTCATAAAATATTATCTCACCATAGTGGAGATCTTAATCTTTGAAATGGTACCTTATCTATCGATTTCGGTTCGGTTACAAGGGAGCTAAATGGCGTTTCACAAAAAATGCACTTTTTGGAAATAATTATACTTTTATCCTTTAAGGGTTGAATTCCTAAAAATTCCTTGCTTAAAATATGATGTGGCCATAGCGGAGGCCTTGATCTTTAAAATGATACCTCATTTATTGATTTCACTTAGATGAAGGGAGATAATGTCTTGTGACAAAAAACGCCTTTTAGAAATAATATACCGTATATGATTTTTCGCTGAATGCAATTCAAATCATAACTATTGGTCGGATTTAGTTATTTCTCGCTGTTGAAATGTGGTCTCAATGTACGAGGTTTCTGCATCTGGCTGGCGATTTGTTAGTAGTGACGTAATGAGTTTGAGTGTATTAACAGTTCCTGTGAACGGAGCGGTAGGTAACAGCTATAGTCAGAGTCGAGCTGTTTATCATCTGAGTCCCCGCTACGAGTTGTGTGTGGTCTGTCCATTACGGGTTCATGTGGTGCTCTACTCTGACAGCACGACTCGCTGCCCCTGGAGAGGAACAAAAGCCTTCTGCGGCATCGACTATCGATTCGCGTTATCCGGCCACGACGAGGCATTCGGCGCGGAATTGCCCGAGAGAATGGGGGCAGACGGCTGTCCAGATACGTCTGTCCACCAGCTCACAAACACCCTCTTCCCAACACGGCCTGCTGACGTTATCTGTGCCGGCTTCTTAATGCAAGGAGCCTTCGAGATTTTGTAAGGTCATATATCTTCTAGTCGTAACAACAATTTTAAATCCATTTACTCAGTGTGTTGAACAAAAGCGTGTATTCTCCAGATAAATTCTAGCTTTGAGTTTTAAGACTCTGTGCCTTGTAAAGGCGGAATAGTTATGCAACCACTCAATTGTTTCCTGTCTACCATCTAGCACAGATTCCTGCTTCCATATTACTTTAGGTCTTACTACCCCAAACGCGATTATAATTTGGTATAATCATTCACGTTGAAATAATCGGACGGAATTTATTGAGGTTGAAGGAAACAATATTTAGATAATTCATGGATTTATAATGATCAGCTCTACAAATGTCTGGATTCCACGATTTGTTAGTTTTTTCATTCTCCTTAAGTCCCAAGTAATTTATGCTGATATACAATTTCCTAAAGAAAGAGATAGTCCTGTAGTATTTTGTTTGGGGGGGGGGATGTATAAGACTTAATGCATTTATATCATGGTTTGTTGAAGGACAGAAATTTAGCTCAATAGCGGAAATAACTACGCAGCTGGGTTGCGATCACTCACTAAACTGTACAACATTTTACAACATTTTACGCTTTTAGCAGGCGTCATATTAATCAAATATTCCACTTACTTTTTTCGGGGATCGCATTGCTTTGATTGATGGATTAGTACCTACGTTTCGGCGCCAAACCTGGTGCCTTCATCAGGGTTTCCAGAATCGAAATATCACTGGTGATGGTTTTCACACAACTCCTTCGCTGAGCTAATTGTTTTTCACTTAACAGTTTGGTCGTCGTTGTTGGCGGCACCGTATCCGTTGGCTGTTAATTTCACACTTTGTTTTTAAAGCTACGGAAACCCTAAGACAGAATCCTTGCGGATTCGCCCATTTGCCCCTCTGTCTGCTACATCCTGAAAACGTCTCAACCTCAGAAATTTGAAATTAGACACTTGCTTGATTCCCTCTGAACGGGGCGACGGTATTTGTTTTTAATTTCGGAAACTACTGATCAGAAAATTCTTTCATAATTTACATTGGCTTATAGCTTCCTAAAATGTACATGGAGACTGTAGAAAGGATTTCACAGATCGCTGTTTTCGTAAAATATCAGTGATAGTAAATATGTCTTTTTTTTGTAAACTTTCCAATTATGTGCGATAATTTGATTCATATATACCGTTTCGGAAACTGGAATGAACACACTGCAGAATGTAAACTTGGCTCAGAACGAGAGCTCATTGCGTCTCATCACTAAAAGACCATCAGACTTGTCCTTATTTTTACAAAAATTGCTTTTATGGGATCAGTTTACTGGCTGTTGTTTAAATTTGTTTGCATGAAAACACTGTGTGATTCATGTATCCAAGAATTGATCTACTTTTATCGCTTATCAGAAACTAGCAGAGTTACCGGCGTTGCCCGGTATGATCTAGATTGATTTACACACACAGTAAATATTGAAGCTCATAAAAGAGGTAAGTTTTTTGTGGATTCTACGATAACCGTGGATTAGATGATGGAATCCTATGTAACTCGATGAGTCAAATTGAAAGTAAGGAATATATATATATTTGATATCTCGCTTAGTTCTCGAGATATTATATGTCAAAATTAACGTGGTTAGGTTGAAATGCAGCCTGGACCAGAATAAAAATTTCGACTTAAATTCGTATGTAACTTGGTGAGACAAATCGAGATATCAAGAAATGTTATTCTTTATTTTAGATTTTTTTCGCTGAGTTCTATAAGAATTGATCATCAGATTTTGGCGCCACGATAATGATAGAACTGCCAGTGTTTTGCACTTGTGAATTAAATTTCATGTCAGTCGCTCCATTCTTCTATACGTATTTAAACGGCTAACCCTCTAGCAGGTTGGGGTTGATTTATTCCTGCAATATTTTTAGCCATGATATCAGGAACATGTGTACTAAGTTTTATCATAATAACCACAACGATTCGTGCAGCAAAAGAAACAATGTTTTTTTTTCGGGAAATGTAGTAAAGACAGAATCGCTCATCAATAAATTACAAAAAAAAAGTAACACTATGTCAACACTAAAGGTTTTAAACAGTTCAATTTCATGTTCAAAGCGTGCATTACTTACTATTAACAGCGAGAATTTAAGTCGCATCCAGAGAATTTCAAAAAGCAACAAATTTCTCGGAAGGTTCTTCACTAAAGGTTTTAAACAGCTCAATTTCATATTCAAACCCGTCAAATATGCATTGCTTAACACAGTCATTAAAATTTCACAATATCAGAGATTGTAGCAGTGCGGCCTCAGATAGTAACATCAAGAAACAAAGAAGATATCGAAAGATTTTTTCATTGTATTATTAAAATTAATTTAAATATTTTCCACTTTACGTAGTTTCCTCTTCACATTCGATATAACTATGTATGGGGTTTAAAGACTAAAAACCAAAATTTAATAAAGTAAACGTTACATGCGATAACATGGCTATTATTTTTTTACGATGTATGACGTAAGCATCGTATTTCTTTTATTTTTTGGTTCGGGATGTACGTTAAGATTTTCATTTACCACTCCTGTGTTATGTTACGTTGGAGCATAAGACATACCAAACACTTCAATTGATATTGTAATATTTAAAAAGGTGAAAACCCCATCGAAATCGGCTCTGTAGTTTCCGAGTTTTTATACTTCAAATATATCTGGTTTTCGTTTTATAGATATAGATTAAGTTGTTCCCTCTAACATAAACCAGAATTTTTTTTTTGGTTACGTATATTTGAATAAATGAGGTAATCTCATTTATTTCATTAGCATAAAACATCAGCCACTGAAATCTTCCATCTTCATTAATCTTTAGTCTGCAATCGAGAAAACCATTCGAATTTCTTTATCAACGATCACTGTCTTTTGAGATCCTAACTACCATCGTACCCCATCACTAGTACTCGTACGTACCCTGTTAAAGCTGTCGCGGCCTCTAGCCGCAAGGCTTCTAAATTACCGCGTGTTTCCCGCGGGCTCAGTAGTTCTCCATTTGCCTGCCACTGAATTGTCTCTGTCATTCCATCGTGATCAGCAGGACATAAGTCGCAAATGATAGCTCCCGCGTTGTCTCTGGCAATGACAACCGTCCGCATGCAAAATCTGTGCTGCGAGCCTTCTCACAGCGCGCATACTGATCTCTGTCGGTACGACGATCGCCGAAGGCTCAGCGCTTTCCTTTGAGAGAAGTGCTGGGATTGCGCCGGCCAACAGACCTCTGCTTATCGCGAGTCTGTTAAACTCCGGATCTCTTTGGTTCAAGGGGGTGGAGCTTAACCCTGGGGGTAGGCAGAAGCGGCGGGAACCGCTGTTTGGATGTTGCCCAATGAGAAAACCAGGTGCCGAGGGTCTTCTTCTTGCGGTAGCACTAGAGTAGATCAGAGGAACGGTCCGTTCCGGCTCTCAGGCACAATGCTGCCAGCCACTTGGCTTTGAATATCCGTAGATGGCCGCTGAAATTTCCGTTGATTGAGTACAAAATCCGGAGACTCGCTAACTGAAAGATTGAAACAATAATTATTGAAGAGATAGTTAAAATTAAGAATACTTTTTATTTACAGGTCTTTAAAATTCGAAATACAAAATTATATTCTACATTTTTTTTTTTTTTTTTTTTTTTTTTTTTTTTTTGGGACCACACATTTTTATTGTTGCGATTAAATTTAGCATATGTTCTGTAACATAAAATGTTAAAAACTCGTTCCAACGAGCTTGTCACCGTGCATAAACAGAGTGCGCCGATAGTTCTGTATTACGGTCTTTTTTTTTTAAAAAAAATAAAAAAACTTAAGTTAGTCCACAACCCGAAGGTTGGTTGAAATCCGCCCGGAGGAGGGGTACTAAGCCATTGTGTCAGAGGTTGGACGGCCAGTTCCTTTCCTCTGGGACCTACAATTTAACGTGGAATCAGAACCATGAAACGACCTGGCGTTGCTCATATGATCAAACACTTAAAAATTCCTGCGCCCACACCGGTCTTTTAAGATCTATAAAATGCATAATCAAACAAAATATGAGCTTTATTTCATTTCAATCGTTGGTTCACACGAGCAGTTACCAGGAAAATATTCACAATTATTGACAATTCTGTAATGCATTAACACTATACGCTCAAAGTTTAACAAAACACAAATATAAGGAAAAAATTCAACAAATAATAAAAAATGGAAAAAATCCGTAGATATTTTAACAAAATCAAAAAATCCTAACTTTTTATAAAAATCCTTATATCTACGGATAAGTCCGTAGAAATGGCAGCACTGGTCAGGCATGCGGTGCTCCCTGCCTCCGGGATGAAAACTGTTCCGAAGCTTTGGTTGTGCCGGCCTGCAGAGCGGAATCGAACGATACCGGTAGATCCTCGTTCATTTGAAGACAGGCGAAGTAGGCTCCCTGGCCGCAACCTGTCCCGCTGCCACCGGACCGGGAGATAGGGGAATGCGGGAGTTACGTGGATGGACCGTAGAGACAGGTGAAAATGCAGTACCGAATCTGCTGGTGCGGTTACAGTGGGTTACATCTAGTGGCCAAGGGAGTAGCGACTCTGCTGTTTTTGGTTCACAGTCTACCAGGAGTCAATGATCCAGATAGAACAGAAGACTGAACGCAAAGCAGTTAAGGTTTGGCGTCCCTTACCTCTGGGATGTACTCCGAGCCAACGCCACCGGCAGTGACACGAGGAGGCGTTTCTGCTTGTCTTCAGCTGGTCCCATCAGTAAGATCTTAGGGTGCAGGGACGAGGCGGGACCCTGTAGGTGGAAGACACACCGTACAATTCAGCCACGGTGCGCCGTTGAAGGCGGCAGTCATGTCGGGAATGCACATACTCGACCTTAAACTTCGGTTAGTAAGGGGTGGCTGCTGCTGCAGTGCGCTGAAGTTGCCACAGGTTTGCACTAGCCGTAACAGAACCACTTTACTCGTGTGGTTTAAGGGGACATCCATAAATTACGTGAGGTGTGTGAGGTGTTTTCCGCATTTCCGGACCCCCCTCCCCCCCTCTGGTGAGATCTGGTCCGTGAGAATCCCCCCCCCCCCACCCTAGTAATATCCCTCGAAACTTTTGGAGACTTTTTTTTTTTTTTAGGTATCACCCTTCAAAATCCGGTCACAACCCCACTTTTAGACGAAATACCCCCCTAAAAATTGACTTTCGCGCAATTTGTAGACCCTTTTTTATTGACTCTACAGTCCAAAAAATTTTTCCCAAAGGTGAGATTTCACCTCACGTAATGTATGGATGCTCCCTTACTCTAGCGCGTGGGTCCGAATATCTGACCCAGGTGGAGATAACTGCAACGCAATCCTGCGGCGGCCCTCTGGTCTGCTGCGGAGAGATGTTGCGCTATGACGGTGGTTCGTGGCGCCTGGACGGCTGTGTGGCTGCCTCTGGTTCCACACTACGCAAGTGTACACCGGTTCCGGAAGGCTGTCCGTCGGTTGCTTCGGCCTTATGGATCTGCTGACTCTTCGTTTGGGGGGCTCGCCAAGGCCAGGGTGCCGTACGGGGGTGGAGCCAGCACACAGAAGGCCAAGTGCGTCAGAGCTTCATACGTCCTAATTCCACGGTGGGGACGGCTGCCGGATGCTGGTGTGGCTGGGTGGAGTTCTGGGAGGAGAGTATGAACTCCTGATCCGTCGAACAGCCTTTAACCATGACCGACCCACAAATTTCTTTTCCATTCTGTCCGTGCGCCGACTGTATCATATTGCAATTTGGAGTTTCTTCTTTCACGGCCCGTGCAGTTCTGAATCTAGCTGAATATTCCACATCATTCGATCGGGGGAGAGGGGCTGAACGGTTTGTCTATACATCACGTAAATAGGATGGCAGAAACATTCATGTTTCCTTACTGTCTCATCCTAATTTTGGCTGGGTGGTATTAATGTAAGAATGCATTCAAAACTAAAAAAATTAAGGTAGAAAAAAATTAAGCGGGTAAGTTCTTCCTTCTTTACATTATACTGACCGAAGATTTGAGTTGAAAAGGCTTCAGAGACAGCTTGATGCCTACGACTGTTGGATCCGACACTACGGAACATTCTTATTCCGGATGTGACAAGTTGTAAACTACTCGTGGCGCTATGCTCTTAACAGAGGACAGCAGGCAGTGTAATTACTTATCGGTTAGATTGAGTACAGCCTGGGGTGGGACGAAGTGAAAAGTGGTATGGGCCACTCGAGTAGGGGCAGATAGCTCGGAGACCAGGCGCATCCAGACATGGACGAGTAGGGAAGCTGTTACTAATACAGTGACCACTACAGAGTTATGAGCAGATAAATATGGCGGAAGAGTTAGAAATCAGTTATGAGTGGTGAGCCGGAGGTATCTTGCAAGAGAATATCGCGAAAGGCTGTCGCGATTACGAAACTTGAATAGAAAGAGCAGAGGTTCTTTTCTTTTAACGTCGAACCTTAATTATTTGAAAAGACTCGGTGACAAAGGAAATAATCCATAAATGCAAGAGTTACATGTGGCAAAAAACTTTTAATTAGTTGATTCTGGGTGCATGGAATTCTTAAGAAGTTCAGACGCTAGCGGATATGAGCTTCTGACTGGAGATCGAAAGGTCTCTAGTAATAATCCTGGCCCGGTGGGGATTTTGAAAGGTCTTCAACCCGACCTTCATTTTTGGCACAGCTTGAGGTGTAATGCGAATTACGCTAGAATGGTTCGGTGGTTCGAATTCCACGTTAAACTGTAGACCCGAAAGTTGTCTAACATGGCGACCGTTGCCATGATTGACGGCCAGTAACTTCTGTTTAAACGCAGTAAATGCCGTGTCGAGGAACAAAGACGAAGAAACTGGAGAGAGAGGCTGAATTTGGCCGGGTCTGGTCAGTGCCGCCAAAGGAGCGAATGACGGGCGGACTGAATTTTCTTCTTTTCTGGAGGAGTGCATACTTGCCTTTGGACGAGGCCAGGTGAATGAACAGGAGCTTTTCTCGAGTGGGATGAAGCACGAAATCAGCTGGAAGATGTTTATTGCCCCTTCCAGGAACTGGAGTAAACGTCATTCAAAGACCTTAGTCTTCGAACGGCTCACGGAACAAGTGTCTGACCATTGCTTTGTTTGGAATAAATGAGGTAATTTGAATTTGAGGAAATCTAAGCCACAGAAGTCTTCTGTCTTTATAAACGTAAAGATCGCCGCATAAAAGAGAATACCTTTTCAATTGCTTTAAAACCATTAGTTTCCTGTGAGGTGCTAATTATCAGAGTTTCTAAATATGTCACATGGACGGTATCTCGCTACGTGCTCTCTTGCAGCCGTCACGTTTGATTAATTTCTCGCAGACTCAGTAGTTTTTCCATTTTTTTCCGACACTTCATCGCTACCTAGCGGACATAAGTCACAGAAGATAATTGCCGTCTACATTTTATGTGCAAGACGTGTACTGTATGCTTCTCACTGTGAGTCACCGGCTACACTGCGCTCTATCCGAATGCTGGCTGCCAGTTACGGTGATTTTTTTTACGGTCTGTGATATCCAGATTAATAGGCTAACCCTAGTTTGGTCGGGAACATCACAAACCGAGATGATAGAAGTATTCGTGTATCCCTACAGGAGGCGTACAAATGCTGCAAAGCATGTGTGGCATCACACGTGTGTATGTAACCGATTGCTTTGCGGTACCAACTGTTACACCACTAGCCGTTTGCATCATTTATCTTTAGAATTTATGGTGGTGGAAAATATCACCGGGAAATGCTCAGCTTATTCGGCGTTTCAAAGTTTCTTCTGCAGTTTGTGAGGCAGTTCGCCCGCGTGATCTATGCCTTCAAAGGAAAAATGCTTTCCTCCATTTCACCACACGAACCGTGAAATATACTGCCAGTGACATCGACTCAATATATTTGAAATTTATCCTCTGTGTATGGAAAGTAGTATCGGGAATAAACTTCTGAAATTGGAGGTGTCCCAGTAACTCTTATCACAGATGCTCAGTAAGCGAAAGATGGGTAAGGCCGAGACATTGAAGCTTTCCACAAAATAAAACAACGAATTCTACAACAAGAAAGATGGATATTTTTCTGTAGAACTTTTCAGTCTTTACTTGGTTAAATTATAACAAGAATATTAAATTCTTCTTTATGCCAGTAAACGTACGAAAGCATTTATTTTCCTCCCGTCTTCTAACACGGTCATCCATTCTTAACCAAAAGTATTACAGTTAAAGTGTATGAATCTTTGTATGAATATATATTGTCATTGAAGTAAATTACAGTTCGCCATTTCCATATATCACAGTATAAGAGACTATGGGATGTGTTTCCTAAAGATACAAAATACCTCAGAATAATCACAAAAAAAAAAAAAAAAAAAAAAAAAAAAAAAAAAAAAAAAAAAAAAAAAAAAAATGCATACACCAGAAGATGCACTGCCACAGAATATTATGGACTGTACATTAAATATGAGCACAAGACGCATGAAAGAAATTCTTCTATGGCGTAGATGGAGAAATTTTTAATTAATAGTTCTTTTAATCTTTGAATTTAGTCTTCTCAACTGCCAGACGTTTTAACATGAGTTGGTAGCTCGTTGAAGAATGTCAATAATTTTTAATCCTTGTGAAGATCATTTTTACTTCTACTGCCAAAATTGTGTATTTTACTATTTTTTTCGAACAGAGTGTAACTGGTGATTAAAAATTACATTAATGTCATATATACTCGGTCACCAATATTAAAATTCCTAACTCCTTGAATAACTCTTTGCAATATGTTCTACTGCTGACACCATACATAATTTTTATTAATACCTTCAGGGATACGAATACTTTATGTGTGCGAGTTGAGTTGCTCCAGAAGATTATTGCGTAATACATTGAGGAGTGAAAATATACAAAATAAAGTAGTTTTTGTACTGAGATCACCTATTGCTGAAATTTTACAAATTGCAAATGTGACTTCACCCAATCGCATTAGTAAATCAAGGACTTGTTACCCTACAATTTCAATGATGATCGCTACGAGAACATAGAAATTTTACAGTCTATTCCTCTTGAATGGACTTTTATGTGTATGTCTGCTACTAATATGTATGTTGTACCGAAATGTGTATATCAAAGTTTAGGACAGGGTGTTTGGTGAGAATCAATAAGTAATACGATCAGAGACATAATTTCCATCATGTTCAATTGAAAAATCATCAGTTTATCTGTTATCTGCAGAAATAAACAAAAAATGTATATATATATATATATATATATATGGCCTATAAATAAATACTATCGGACCCCGATATAAATTCCTGTAGTACTCCACATCTTATAAGCTCCCACTAAGGAAACTATGAAAGACGTGATACAGCATTAAAATTTCCCAGTTACACTTTCTAAGCATATAAAAGGAAGCACGATATGAGGCTAAGCTAGTTTAGGCAGTTCTATAACATCCGGAAGCTACTTGACACCTGATGAAGACGGCAGGGTCAGCTGTCGAAACCTTGTGTTCATACGACACCATCCGGCTGGACTTATTTCTCTGGATGGATTCAGGTTATAACCCAATTACGAATCTTATTGCCTCGCGTCATTGCAAGTGCCACCAGTTACATCTTTGGATTATTTCTGGTGAAATATTATACTAGAAATGTTTTTCAGGTGGTAAACAAGATGAAATGTGACGGAGTGGTCAGGACTTGACCGCTGATTTATTGTCTCATAAGGTTTGTGAGCACGGGTCATTTGTGTGAGGAGAGCCTATTGCCCGACGGTGTTCCCTCGTTACGTGCCGGCGAGGCACCTGATTGGACGTCAGGTATTAGCCCCACGGAACGAGCAGCACGGAGTCAGCGCAAAGCTGGATCGCTCCGAACCACGCCGGCCTTCGATTTTTTCACGCTCACACTGGCCTCAAATCAACTAAATTTGCACAAAATTTTAAAATCAACCTAAACTTCACCAGTACGTGGAGCATACATTGCAACTTTTACTAATCGATGTGTTCTAAAAACTAAAAATTTGTCATCATATTGGTGATATTAATGAATGGTGGTTGTCTATACATGCACCTAATCCGTAGTAACATTTATGCAAGCAAGCTTAATGATGCGTGATTATGGCTTTAGTCACATGAGCACAATTACCGTGAATAATATATCACCTGCTCAAACCCGTACAATGAAAAAATCAGGATACTAGCGCGTGAAAAGAAATATACTAAAAGCGCAACAGGGGTTCAAGAACCTGCAGGATAAGGAAAGAGAATTTTAGGTATGCAGTGAAATAGAAACCGCTGAAGCAAAGAATCCAGAGAGAGACTCAGATGATATTGACCTGTTAAGAGAAAGGGGGAGCTGACAGTACCAAGGAAAATACATGAAATTAGACACATGGTGAACGGTGCAAAGGGGCAGAGAGCAGAGCAAATGAAAGATTACATGTAATTAAATGAAAGACTTATGGCACACAAAATAACTTTATCTTACTGTGCTTTTGCATTCGTTACGTCTTGAAAGTTGCTTTCGCTACAGTTGGTGGCACGCCAGCCTGCTTCGCTACAGCCAGTCACGTGCATATATATTGCTGGCTAAACCTCGTTTCCTTCTCCCGGGAATGAATGCTTCATGGCCCAGCAAATACAATTTTTTATCCTGTTTATTTTTAGGCGCACGCTTCGCGCTAAATTGAATTCGTGTGTTTCCAAATATTGCCCACCCACTGGCAGTACCTCCACCGTTGTTTCACGGAGTTTTTTTTTTTTTAAAATAAATAAAAAAAGTAACGTAAATCTATGTACCGGGCACTCACTGTTAAGAAAGTTTCGCGGATTATAAATTTTATAAACAAAACACCGTCCACAAACAAATGTTTTGGTGAATAAGAGCGGTTTATATATATAAAAAAATCGCAACCAAAACTCTTCACATCATACACATAGATCTTGCCACACATTTAAACAATCCCGAAATACTGAAGAATATTGGAGAAAGAACAATAAAATTAAACCACAGTCATAAAATGCACATATTGAAAATAATCAAAGAAATCAGTCTGTAGAAGTGTCCAATAAAGAACTTGCATCCAATCAAAATTTGCTCCCAAAAATCAACAACTTGACTAAAATGCGATTAAATTAAATAGAAACACAGTAATTATTTTTTTTTTTCTGCTTTACGCTTCGTCGACGACTAAGGTCATTAGAGGCGGGATGGGACTGGGGATAAGTAACGGGAAGGAATTCCACCATTGCATTTTTGAAGGAAGCATCCCGGCATTCACCTGTAGTGATTTGGGGAAACCATGGAAAACCCAAATCTGGATGCCCGGACGGGGATTCGAACCGCGTCCTCCCGAAGGCACAGTTTTTACAGCAGGGATTAAAACTTCACACAAACACCAGACGTAAGAACAATTTTATAGAATATATGAAATCTGTATATATAACAGTGCAGGAAGAATAATCACAGAATACACTGTTGAAGACAAGTTTAACCAGAGAACTAATAGCAGATGAGATAAAACAAACACAAAAGTAACAAAACATTGGCAGCATGGTGCTACTGGAAAAAGAGAGAGAGAGTGATAAAGAGACAAAAGGGGAGAATAAAACACATTGACCTGAAAATTTGTTTGTATACTGCTTTTTATCAACAAAATTTATTGTTCCGTAACTCTGGAAAAATGGCTTGACGTGAAGTGTCAATACCATTCAGCGAATATGGTGATGGTAGTCCACAGACGTAACATTATTATTCATTTGCTTTATAAATATTAAGAGTTGTTCAGTATGGAATCCACTTTTAATGGTTCACTTGTAATTTACTAACTGTGTTTCAGTAGGAATTAAAAATACGATTTTACGTTTATTATGTCGTAATCGTTCAATACAAAATTTCCAAGGTATTATCAATATACATACAGGTAAAAATTAGAATCCGTAGAATTCTTTTTGACATTTTACTGGTCCTCGACTTGAAACATGACATATACTATTATGAAACTGTAACGCAGCTGTGTTACAATACTGCATATTGTAAACAACCGTATATGAGTAATATTCTAACTTTTTGTTACACCTTTTGTCTCCCGGTGCTAGTGTCTTTGTTGTTACACGTATATCGCGCAAAAACTTCTGCACAGATTTTGACGGCATTTTCCCAGTTTGAGTCTGACGTATGCCTCATCTCGTTGCTCCACCTGCTTGCAGATTAGGAAATAAACATTTTTATCTGACTATTAAACAGTTAACGGGTTTTCGCTGTTGGATAGCTTGGGACCTGCCTTATATCTTCATCACGCTAACTGTCGGAGAATAAAACTAAAATCCTAACAAACCATTAGTTAAGAAATAAGTATTTAATGTTCATCAACAGGCAGAATTTTCTAAGCTAGTATAACTTTCAAGAATATGTTTAAATAAAAGTGAAATGTACTTAAATTGTACAGATCATTGTTATTTTTTTTACTTATACTCATTCCACTTTCTTTACCAACAGATTTGGTCCACGCGGAAAAAGTCACGTGCAGAATCTGGTAAGTAAATAAGTAAACATAAAACATATAGATCTTCAGGCCTTTGTAGAATATGAAAAATCACAGCAGTCTGGAATGAACGATTATTTCGCCACAGGTGCTGAACGCAGATAAGCTGTACCTTTAATAAGAAGTAGACTAGAAAGAAAGTCGCTCTATTATTAAATGTCAGTGTCACCATGAGATGTCACCAAAAGATATTCATGAGAATAACGCAACAACGTTAGGGAATCTCGCTTCTGTCTACAACACAGTAAAAACAGTGGCCGATACGGGATGCCCGCCAGATGTGAATCATTGAAATTCATGGTTATTGGAAGAATTTATAATTGTGAAGTAGTTTATCCATATGCCTCATATATACACACACAGAGAGAAAGTCAAAAGATGTATATATCCCGCCTTTTGTGTAAGCATGCGCAGAAAATAAACCGCTTGTTTTGTAATCAGAATACACATTTCTGGCCTCAAATGCACAGTTAAAATAGAATGCTAATAATTTATGAACACATGATTTACTAACCTTTAGTTTGATTCGGTTGATTGTGTTTCGTAAAGCAAACGTGCACGCCAATTAGACATTTTACTTCAGCCTGCATTTTGATCATCTTTAATTTATTTTTGTTTCTTCTTGGCCGCCTAATCACCACTGTCACTCATATTTAAACTCAATACTACGGTCACTGACTTAAAATCTTTAAGCACTTCAGCCAATGTTCTTTTGAAAACAAGAGGGAGTAGAGAGCGTTGGCGGAGAGGGGGCATGACGGCATAAGAGAGCGTCACGAGTCGGTCTTACCCCCAAGGCGCACTAATAGGTGGTTCACATAAAAAAGTGAACATATGGGATTAAACACGGTTAAAACCAGTACTGAAAATGATCCCTGTGGAAGAAGGCGAGTGCAAAAAATCACTGAGGAAACAGTAGATCAGTTAAATCAAATAGCGAAGGCAGATCGAAGAGTAACAGTTCTGCAAATTGAGGAGATTCAGGCATTTTAACAAACAACTTAGATATAAGTAAGTTTTCCACTCGTCTCGTTGTGGTCAGAAACTTTTGAATGCAGATAAAAATTCATTGTGGAGTCACGTGTCTGCGAAAAATTGTGAGTCCTTTTGAAGGAATACAGCAGTTTTTTCGGTCAAATTGAGGCTGTGTATTATACCAGGACCATCACTTTAGACCAGAATCAAAATAGTGGTTTGTGTTTTTGGGATTCTGAGGGCTTCTCGTTTCCAGATTTCCTGAAAATGCAAAACTACCCAGGGGAGCATATTATGCTAAACTTATGAAGCAAATGCGAAAACTGTCTGACCGTGAAGAAAGAGGAAAATTCTGCAAATGTGTATGTTTAGTTGTAACAGTGCTTCCCAGTCTGTGAATTCCAGTTAATCACTGTTGGCACATGCAACCTCCCTGTCACCATAAATTCTCGATATGACCTCCAATTCCGATATGACCAACAGTTTCTACCTGGCTCTTATTTAAATTCAGACAATGACGTCGTCCTATGTCACCCCACGTTTGGTGCCCCTTCAGAAGCCTTTTGTATGGATGGAATTAATACCATAGAACGGCGCGGAAGGAAGTATATCGAGCGAGGAGGAGACATGGTTGAAAATGGACCATTACTTTTGTATTACCTCATGTGCATCGATGTCTGGCACGAATGTATCGCACAACGGCGGCAGTTTCACCAGGACCCCGACTTGTTTGCTGTAGGATCCTCACAGCTGCCGTAACGGTCGTGGCTATATCAGGTTCCCCACTCTATTTTCCTCCTATATTCTAGACGACGCTGCCTTAGGATAGATGAGTGGAGATTAAGACAGAAACAGATGCATGAAGAAGGTGAAAACTGAAGAGTATTGAAGAAGAGGAAAGGTGGAAGACTATGGAAAGGCACTTGCTCCAGACTGAACCTGTAAGTGTTTGCAAGCCGTTCAATACCTATCAGGGAGCGTCCACAAACTACATCATCTGTCTATGGATGGGTGAGGCTGTTGGCAGGAAGGCTACGCTGCGCTACGGGGGGGAGGGGGGGGGGCGACAGAGAGAGTTCCGAGCCGAGGCCATTCAGTACGAAAAATAGAGGTACAGAACCACTAACAGCATGCTAATATTTATTTCCTTCATTTAATTTTACAATAGTCTGGCAAGGAAAAAACAGTTACAAAATATCTTCTGGAATTATAAGGAAAAAAAAGCTATGTGTTAAGTGCTGGGAAGGGGGGGGGGGGGATAGAGGCAAAAGACACGTCGGGCTACGTGGGGGAGAGAGGGTTCACAGGAGGCAAAAATGGAGCTATGTGGTTTATGGACGCTTCCTTAAAAGGTGCATAAGGTAACTGTGTACTACAAATTAGGGCCATGGAACCTATTCTGGATATCCGTATAATGATGCAAAGTACTTACGAACTTCCACTTTTTTTATAGTTTAGCCAATGTCATTAATAACAATCTAAAACGTTCATATACGTTATAAACGTTTTACTAACATCGGGCAGCAATTCCCGCCCTAGACTTCTCCGATAGAACGCGCATAATAATTGTTCTTCCGTTTTTGACGTCTCATTGCTCGAGTTTCAGCGTTCTTGTTGCTAGTGTACAAAGCGAGAGTGTGTAACTACGTTGATCTTCAGTCAAACACACCGAGGTCGCGAGGGATCTGTAGTTATTTAGAGTGGAGGTAAGCTGCGGAAAGACCTCTGCGATTCGCTTCTTGCTTTCGCAAAAGCGCCCAACGCATCAACATCTTTGTAGTTTCAACTGTCGGATGATACAGGAGTATAATTTTTTGTTCTTCACATAAAAGACGATACAACAGCTTCTTCCTCTGCCATCCAACAGCTTGTCTTGTTACGTGTGGCAGCAAACAGGGTAATATACTTTACGTAAAAGCTTCTTCACACAGTAAAAAAGGTCATAGTTTACACGGAAGAAGATGCGATGAACTATTGAAAAACATCCAATAAAGTATCTAAACTGTCAAAATATTTCATTTATGTACATTTTACCGTAAGTGCCGTCTGAAAACTGGATTTCTGTTTTACTCGTTGGAAGCAATGTTTAGTTGATAAAACTATGTAATCTCGCACATGTTTCCTCCTTTTGCAAGATCATCACTCAGTAAGTTCACTTTGTTTAATTGGTGACATAAATTCTACCAAACAATGACTAAAACACAGCCGAAAGTTTTTTTTATTAGTTCAGCAGTAATAACGATGAAACTTTGGTTTGGATAAAGGCGAGTGTAAGAAATTAATACGGTTAGCATTTGAATAGGTTCTATTGATGATTAACATATTTTGAAAAAGGTGAAAGTTCCCAGTCAGGCCCGAAAGAGACGCTGGCTGATGTTCGCGGAGGTAGAGCTCTGTAATCACACCTCTGACCTTCGGCAGTAAGGCTAGAGTTGACGGCACTCTTCAAACGGCTGAGTGGCCTCGGAAGCCGATCCGGACGTTCGGCTTCGGCGGGGATCGAAACACGATCGTCCGACATTTAACCAACGATAAATAAACTTTAACGCTAAATAAACGATTTCGTCTTGTAAACTTACGAAACGTGTATAAAATCTAATATTTTCATCAAATAAGCAATTACTTTACTGGATTCATTCCTCATACGGTTTCCATATCCTTTACTGGTAGGTATGTTGTTTGAAATTTTGTGTAGTATATAACTAAACTCATAGTATGATGGACTTTTTCGTAAAGTGATATTAGTTTATCTTAAGGTAAGTATAGACCAGACAGTGATTTGTTGCAACGATTTAATATTGGTGTCGTCCTCGTGTAGCGACTGAACTAGCAAGTTGACGGATACTCGTCAACATCGGCCGGCGTGACATCAAAGAAACTTGTGTGTTGCTTGTATTCTTATTTTGGGTTTAAAATTGTTAAACATCGCCCAGTGTGGACAGTGGCGTCGCACCACAGTAATGAATCACGATCATATTATAAACATCTATTACGTACGTTAATATCTATCATTTTTGTACTGTTTTTATTTCTGCATTTTTGAAGGAATCAAATTCTAAATTATTTTCAAAAAAATTATAGTCTTGTACCCAGAGAGGGACACACAAAAACATACAATTTTATAGCAAAATCACATTGGAAATATACAACAGTTATTGACCAAATATCATGAATAAGGTTAGTTTCAATGTTTCAGGGTATTAAATTCCTTACTTATTTTATTATTATCACTTTTTTCATTTTTATAATACTTGCATTCATTCAGATACAAATTTGGTTCTCAGTATTTTTCTCTCATCTCTCTTATTTTCGTGTTAAATACACTACCTAACAATAATTCAACCCAATAAACATACCTATTTAGTTCGTGGATCGTCAAGTTACCGTAACTACAAAACTGTACAATATAGTTCATTGACTATCTTTTACAGCAAACATGTTGTGTAGCAAAGCGCTATTGGTAGAGTCGATGGAAATACTGAGAGCTGCTCCCGCATGACATTAGATGGAAGCAGTACATAATTATAAACCTCAAATATGATCAAATGTCAAAAATAGCTTGAAATCATAAAAGCAGCATTAGCTCAAGCAACGGGTGTTAGTCCCATTTTTACTTAAAAATTGAGTTTGGTTTGGACGTGCAAGCGGTTTTGGTTTAGACGCTGTTAAAAACATGCATCTACATGTAGATGCAATTTGCTATGTGCTACAAAACTACCATATTACCCACACAGCTTCGTTTTAAGTCTTGCATCATGAGTTTTATTACTCCATAGCGCATCTTACTACTGTTCACATAGCATGTAAATTTCGAGTACTCACCTTCAAGCTGTCAATATACACTTTACAGCAGTGATCTAATGGACTTGGAACGTTGTAATGTTATGAATGTAAAAGTGGTTCAATACGAAGCGTACATAAGGTGGGCATTTGTAATCATAAGCTTGCTGTAATTTCTTCAGTTATGTTGTGCAGTCGGAGACATGATGGGTTCCTCCTGATCAGCGCTAAACGGTACTCCAATAGTTACTCAGGCCTTCAAAAGCAAAATCAGAGCCAAGCTCTCGAAAGGGTCAGTGTTGCTCCTGAACAACCCTATACCGTCTATCCTATGGCAAAAATTTCAAAGGGAGGTCCTGAAACATTTTTCATACTATCCATCTATTCCTGTGACTCCCATATTTAAGGAGCCTTCAAAAAATCACTGAAGGGTAGCCGGTTCACCAGTGAAATAAAATGCAGGACACAGTGGGGAACTGGATCCGTCAGCCACCCAGGAGCGGTTCACTCCCATCATACGCGCTGGGATCAGCGATCACTTGTCAGTTATGTGTGGATGTCACATGAACTATAGTTAAAATATTTTATAATTAAAATATCCTTGATATATAACCGTAGTCTCCTATTCATTTGGTAACATCATACAAAATGTAGTTTTATTATGTTTCTTGTATTGCAATGTCATGAGCGTATCGATAGTGGCAGAAGAAGGATAAAACAGCCAAACTAACTCGTTTGGAAGAAAAAAATATTTTTTATAGTGAAAATACGAGAGCAGGATACTTGCAATTGATCCAGATAAAAGAAAGGCCATAATGTAACGAATTGCTCTTGGTTACAAGCGCTGAAGCTTGGCACTACAAAACCGAGTCCGGTGGATGAGAGGTAACGCTGTAGCTTGCCATTCATAAGGACCCGGGTTCAGATCCTTACCGGACCATCCTGTTTTCGGCTTCCAGAAATCACCACAGGTGAAAGCCCGAATGGCTCCTTCTAAAGGCAAAAGTTAAGCTCCTTCCCGTCACTCGACTCCCATCCACTTCCTGCTCTAATAACCTCGAAGTCGATGAATCGTAAATCCCGAAGAAAAAAAAAATTCTGATTGAATATATAGTCACAACAGAAGCCTGCAACTAAGATACGTTAATTTCTTGACACAGTGCGCGTAGAAAATTTGGATGTTCTTGGAGATGAAGAATAGATAATTATGAACAAAAAGGTTTATATAAGTGTTTATCGTATCAGCTTGTTTTCAGAGATTAGCCATTTCAGTGAGAGTAGTTTTAAAAATAGTTAACCACCGCCATGTGTCTGGTGAACATGTGTTGCTTGCGTTAGGAAGTTTTTTTATGTTCCTTAATTCAGTCAATAGCTTCTTCATTATGTTATATGGTAATTATTGTTTTATACTCAGTGTTGATAACAATGATGGAGAGCTTACTCTCCTGAGTGTTTACGAAATGTATATTTCTCGTAAGATTTAAATTTATTTAATTGCGATAGTGCGCATGTTTCGGTGGCAATTTCCTTAATAATATATTTACCCGTTTCTTCTGATGATATTTCTGTATACATCAAATTCTTTGTACACCCACTTAGAATTAATATGTGTTTACTGACGCTGATCAAATCAGGGCACGTGAACATATACTGGAAAAAACCAACATACTTTAGTATCATGAGAGCAGATAAATGCATTCAAGTTAGCGGTAAAGTAAGCATTAGAAAATATTTCGTAAATTCTTGTTCTACAAACACTCACCAGACTTACATTATAGAGAAGACCATGCAGACATGATCGTTTGGGGTTCATATCAGTTGTACTGAAACGTATACAAATCCTTAATTTTTTTAAACTCCAAATATCTTTGGTTTTTCGCTTTAGTAATTAAATGCTAAGCGTTTAGAATTAATATGATAATTCAGAACGAATATATGAATGAATATATGGTATGAATATATTTATTACAAATGGATATATGAATGACGTGATATGGTGAGTGGCAGTGAGCGAGACATGGTCGATGAAATGTCAATGCTCTGAGTATTAACTAAGCTTTCCTGCTGTCAGAGACGAGGCCTGTGTCTGCGGTTTTTGCCTCATCTGAACACAAACCGCTACGCACTAGAACGCACCACAGTGACACCAGTTCTGTCTCCAACTTGACGGCGTCGCTTTCAATTCAAATCGAATTACCAGCAGTGCATTTCATTCTTCTTCCTTGACCCTGTTTCTCGTGCCAAAGTACCTCCTGTTCTCGACATCCCTCTGGATCTGCTCGAGCGACTTGCCCTTGGTCTCTGGCAGAGCGATCGCGATGAAGGCCGCTCCCAGCAGGCAGCAGAGGGCGAAGAACCAGTAGCACACGTACTCGCCCGTCGCATCCGCCACCGTGGGGTAGAATCTGGCCACGAGGAAGGTGAAGCTCCAGGAGGTGAACAGGCCCACCGAGGTCGCCATGTCTCGTATTCTGGGCGCGAACAGCTCTGCGAGAATGGCGTAAGGTATGGTGTACACGCCGATGGCGTTGAAGACCACGTACAGCGACAGGCAAACGAGCGGGAGCCATCCCAGCTGAGCCGTGACTTCCTCTTCGTTGTGCTGCTTGACGTAGAAGTAGGCGCCGAGCGTGGCGAGCGCCACCGCCATGGCGACGTCGCTGCTGATCATGAGGACTCGCCGGCCCATCCTCTCGACCAGCAGCAGGGAGACGGTGGTGCCTGCGAGAAGGACCGCGCCGACCACCACGGACGACAGCGCCGGGTCCAGCGAGCTGCCCGCCTCGCGGAAGATGGACTCGCTGTAGGTGAAGAGAGCGAAGATGCCGCACAGGTGCTGGTTGGCGCAGACGACGACGCCGATGGCGAGTGCTCGTCTGTTCACGCGCGTCGAGACGAGGTCTCGCAGAGACACGGGGTTCGCAGCGTCCTCCAGTTGCTTCTGCTTCACGGCCGCTACGAGAACAGAGAACTCCTCCTCCACTTCGTTCTCCTGCAAAGAAAAACGAATTGATGGAGTCAATCATTTCACACTGCCTTCCCCCAAGAATACAGCCTGTATGTTGGAAATTCCTGGGTCCCCGAGTTGACCCCCTCTCCCCCACTTCTTTTCGGTTCTTGTTATTCAGACGAGGGAAAGGTCAACCCTATGGTGTGACGTTGGCGGACTTTGTATTTCTAGAATTTTGCCTAGCTGGCACACCAATGCCCAGGACAACACACTGCCGTCTTCCGGTTGGTGGTGGGAGATTCACTGGGGAATTGCGCAAACCTGCTGTCCGGTAGTTTGACTCTGGTTGCTTATAATTTGCCTGGTTGATTGGAAGACTGCGACAGGGATCCCCTGCTTCCAAAATGTGAAGTGTGATGTTGTTCTATAGCAGTGGAGCGATTAGCTGCTCAGGGATGCGGTGAGGCCATGAAGAACGCGACACTCAGTTCCGTTGCTATTATTACTACAATAGTTCCTGGTAACTCAGGGAGATGATGCAGTAACGGCTTGACTGAATGGAAGGTTGGATGCGAGTGCCGACAGGACAGTAATGCTCTGTGTCGCTGACTTGTACTATGTGCCATGGATCCAGCCCAGTTGAGTGGTTGGATGTTCAGGGACTTGGTGGGACTCTACAGAGGGTCCATGTTCTGTAACAATAAAACCCAGCTGAACAGGGCTCATTATCATGTGGTTCGAACATCTGCCGTATACAGTGCCCTCAGACTCGGCAGTAAACCAAACTGACGCGGTCGTGGTGGTACTGATTTTTTTTTTTTTTTGGACACTTATCGGATTGCTGAACCTGGGGAAACCAAACTGGAACAGCCGTGTCATCACTGCAGCCAATCACTGAACGCAGTAATTCTGCGTCATATTCAATCGGATGTTAATAATGGTTTGGTCCGAAACATACACCCTGTTCAGCTCATAGCTCGTTGAGTTGTTTTGTATTTTACAAGCTTGAAAAAGTAGTAGTTAATTAATAACCTGATCAATTTCGTAAACTGTTTCAGTAGTCAATAAATGTTGTAATATTTGAGCTATACTTTCTTTGTGGTTAACATTTCATTCATTACTATTCATTTTAACGTAATCCCGATTTGAAGTATGTCATGTTGTCTAATAATAAAGATTAATAAGAAAATTATTTGAAGTTCACAACAGGGGAGATTACAAACTGAACATCGTACTCCAGTTAAAAATGACTAAGATAACTTGATCTGACGCGCCCTAATGACCCAATTCCCCCCCTCCCCCCCCCCCCCCCCCCCCCCCCCCCCCCCCCGATAATTTGAAGGATTGGCCTGAATCACATTCATGCTATTGGCTACTAGTTGTTAGTGGTTGCATGGTTTCTGTAATCACGAAAAGCAGCAACGCTAGTAAGTTTCATGTCCTTTTTTTCACATTTTACATATTGCTACAGAAAGTTTTTTCCTATTGTCAGGAACAGTCAAAAGATCATTCGTGTGAACATAACCCATATCTGCCAATTCCAATCGAATTTTAGTGATGCCAGCAAGAAATCGTTACGAGGAAGACAGTTATGTTTCCCCATTTCAGTAGTTTAGACATGTTGTCAGGAGGAAGCAGTGCTGTCAGCCACTTGGCTTTGAATATCCGTAGATGACCACTAAAATTTCCGTACATTGGTGCAAAAATCCGGAGACTCACTAACTTAAAGACCGAAACAATAATTATTGAAGATAGAGTCATAATTAAGAATACATTTTATTTCCAGGTGTTTAAAATTCGAAATACAAAATAATATTCTACATTGAAAGTAAGAAATATCTCTGGACATCTTTCATACAGCGTCACTTTCATCACTGCTGCTACTATGCCTACTTCATCTCCCTCTCTTTTTTTTTTTTTTTTTTTTTTTGACCATATATTAAATTTAGTTCTGGAAATGTTAAGAACCCGTCCCAACGAGCGTGTCACCGTGCATAAAGAGTGCGCCAATAGTTCTGTATTACGGTCTTTTAAGATCTATAAAATGTATAATAAAACAAAATATGAGCGTTATTTCATTTCAATCGTTGGTTCACGCGAGGGGTTTCAAGAAAACGATTCACAATTATTGAAAATTCTGTAATGCATTAGCATTATACGCTCAAAGTTTAACAAAACACATATATAAGGAAAATCAACAAATAATAAAAAGCAGAAAAAATCCGTAGATATTTTAACAAAATCCGAAAATCCTAAATTTTTATAAAAATCCGTAGATCTACGGATAAATCCGTAGAATCGGCAACACTGGGAGGAAGTTTGTGACATCTGCTCTAAGGGGACAAGCCGACGTGTTTTATCCGTCAGCTTGTAAAAATGGAGTTCTGCAGGCAAGGTGGCGGGACAAATTTGACGAGTTGTAGCAATGTTTATAATTCACTGATTTTGATTTCGTTAACATCCCAAGTCATTTTCAGCTGGAAGTAAAGAATACTTTTGATATACCATAGATTTTTGTAAAGGAACAGGATTGAAATTTTAATACGATTACTGATGAAGAGCATTTGGCTTATAATCAAATCAGGAGACAGCTGGTTCGCGATTTGAACTTAATCTCCTAACATTTTATGAATGGGAGTGTACAGTAGTGATAGATCTTTCTCTTAATAAAATGATTAGTGATATCTTATCGAATTACTTTCCACCGTAGTGTCTCAATTTTGCCGACGTTTCGTAAAGCCGCTGAATTCTAAAGGATGGAAGATACAAAGGATCTGAGGTTGAGATACAGGAGGAGACACGATGATATCCTGCTGTCCATACGGAATGAAGTAGTACAATAGACCCTCAATTATGTAATTATTATTGTAAATAATTTAATCGTTAGTTCTGACTCCTTGAAAGACGCACTAGACAGACTTGGTTGCCTTCACTTAGAGCTCAGTATCGGCTTCAGCCCCTCTGATGCGATCGTGAACAAATGCTTTGGACAATAGACTATTACTATTACTCCGCGATTCGCTAAAAGTGTGTGGCGGAGGGTGCATTGCACGTATCCGGGAAGGTAATGGTTTGGAAGGGATATACGGGATATGGCAGGAGGCGCCCATGGGCTATTGTGAGGATCCATCCCAGCTTTTGCATGGAGCGATCTGGGGAAACCATGGAAAACCCAGATCAGGATGGCCGGAGTACTTTATCGAAAGCTACTCCTGTCGGATTTTATAACGACTGGCAATAAGTATTTTGGTCGTATGAGTCACGTTTTCAGTATTTTAATACCCACCACTGTTTGGATTCCGGTGTGGCGCAATTACAGTGAGGACATGGACCAAACTTGAAAACAAAGTTATGGTTTCATAAATGGATTTGGTGTTCTGGTCAAACTGAACAGGTACATAATAGGACATCACTATGTTTATCAATTTGACGACCAGTTGCACCCATATAAGGATTAACCCGATGAAGGCTCCAAATTGTGCTCCATTGTTTTGAGAAGCATTGTTGAATGATCTGGTCACCAAGATCGCAAGAAATGAAACCCGTTGATTTTTGTATCTTCAACAGGGCCGTTCGTGTGGGAGGTCCATCGCCTATCATAATCGCTCGGTATCCAGACAAAATGGCTGCATATCGCTCGTGGTCGGTTAGTTGGGTCCATACAGTTAACCGAACTGAAGGACGTCCCTCTGGTTATTAGACAGGGACTCCAAACAAATGATTACACAACATAATTGTATCTAATTATTGTTACTCGCTCTTTAGAAATCAGTATAAAATTTCGTAATGAGAAATTAATACTTCTTTATGTAGATTTCATTGATTACTTTTGTTACTATTTGTATTCGGTAACGAAGTCTTCCTTGGCCATCACGACATTCGTTGGAAAATAGAAATCGAGATGGCCGAAAGGGAATTTGAACCTGACTCCTCCCGAATGCTTGGTCCAGTCACTCATCCACTACGCTACCTACCAACTGCTGGTGTGCTAAGACTGAAGTCCTCAAAGATCAGTTACCTCCAGATTTCATGGTAATCATATTTTATGTTTAAAAATTATTTAATAAACATAATGCTTTCTTTCACGGAATATTATTGAAATTTTCACAAAATGGTGGCGCCCGCCTCGACTGCTCACGTTGATTGATGTAGCTACACTATGCTGCCCACGGCTAACACGGATTTAGATGGTTTGATCTCCAGTATAATTTTCATCATCTGGACTTGGCCAGTAGAGTGCGATAAGTGCTAGTACAAAGTCGCTAAGACGACACTTTTAACCACTGCACCTGCGTTAAAAGCCAAATGTCTAAGATGTGCGTATGGAAACTCTTGACCCCTGATGCATTTCAAAATAGCGGGCCTGAATGGTATTTCACTGAGTTTCTTTGGATATACAAACTACGCACAGAACAATTAACATAATCTATCGACACATTTGAAACAATATTCAGAGTTTCCAGTCACCGCTTAACAAAGTACACATTTCACGAATGAAATATACGCTTAGCATACAGTAATTATAGTCTGATACCCAGATGTCAACACTGAAGTTCCACCATTCCACGAGCGTCAAGTTGGCTGCTACACACAATCGTCGCTTCCATGTTTTATAAACGGAGAAAGCTAGAAAAATGAAGACAGAAATGTACTAAAAATATGGAGAAATTCAGCCTCCTTTGGCACCGAAAGACGTAATGCATTCGTTTGTGTGCTGTCAAACCATCTTTTCTGATTTGTGGGGTGATTATAAAAACCGCGCCCTTATTATTGTTCCATGACAATAATGGCTTCAGTAAATCAGCGCTTCAGTAAATTAGTGAATCTCCGATATAGTAAATATTCTAGGCATTGGTTTGTACGCTGTCAGAAAACCACCGCGTCTTAGTGTTAATATCAACGTTTCAGCCTACATTATTCGGTTCTTCTTCTAGAGAAGAAGAGCGCTGTGACCTGCTCGTACGCTCTCATTAACGAAAGTGGAACATTCAGCGTTCTAGAAGGTTCGGACGGTCTGGCCAATCACGCAAGACTTGATGTGGCTCGTGCTTGATAAATTTGGTGGCCGTGAGATGTTTTCTTTATGACAAGGCTTTCTGGCACTTGCCTGGTTGATGTTATTAGGGTTTAACAATCTCTACCACTCCTTTTATCCGCCTCGACCTCCAGGCTATGACCGAGCGTGGCGGTGTAACGGATAGCGTTCTCGCCTCGCATTCGGGAGGACGGCGGTTCGATCCCCGTCCGGGCATCCAGATTTGGGTTTTCCATGGTTTCCCAAATCACTCCAGGCAAATGCCGGGATGCTTCCTTCAAAAAGGCCATGGCCGCATTCCTTCCCATTCCTTGCCCCCATCCTTGCCCCCCATCCTATCCCGTCTCTAAAGACCTCGATGTTGAGAGACGTAAATACAAAAAAAAAAAAAAAAAAAATCCAGGCTATGAAGCGGATAAAAAAGATGCTAGAGATTATGAAATCCCAAATATTATCAAAAAGAGCAGTGCCATAAAGCTTATTGAAGCGTGACACTTTTCGATATGAAGAGAACATGTCAAGTCCGCCAAGCTCCTGAGGCAGGAGCCACGTGACTGTCCCACTCTCCTGATAGGTCATACCGAACGAACCTTCAGAAAGCCGAACGCTGCAAATTGGTAGTTGTGTTTAGTAGAGCTTCGCAACGAATTAATGGCCTAGAAAAAGGCTGAAGCATGACAGCCGAAACCTAGGCAATTCCATAAAATGACGCGACGCCAGTCGGACATGGTTGGGAACTGTTGGCTCCGGCTGTGGAAGCCTTCGACTAGATTGTTGACATTGTTCCCTGTGGAAATTGAGGACGAGTACTTACGGGTCTTCCCCGGCGAAACCACTGCAGAGAGGCCTTGGCTTGAGGGTCGCGGCCCTTGATGAGCTGGTACCACGGCGTCTCCGGCAGCCAGAAGAACGCGACCAGGAAGAGCACGCTGCACGCCAGGTACACGGCGGAGATCTCCACGTACGGCAGCCACAGCGGCAGCAAGTAGCTACACGCCACAACAAAGCCGGTAACACTTCCTAATAGTGTATAGGTCTTAAATTTGTTTCTATACTGGGAGGACTTCCCAAAACTCCCAATCGTTTGCCGTTCGAGTAAGGGGGCTTGCTAACTTTATGACAGAAAACCTAATCATTCACGAAACCCGTTACAGTTTACGTCAGGATTGAGGTTTCGCGCATGAGAAATTAGTACTGGGTGGTTATGGTGAAGTTTAATGTCACTGACATCGGACACCCAAGTCTGCAATTTCAACTTACATAATAGATAAGCCGAGAAAACTCAGATGTGCTGAATTGCTTTTGGAACATATACCTAACCCTAAATTTTTGGGAGTTAGAATGCTGGTTCAGAAAGTAACGAGCCGGTGGCCTTGGAACAGAAACCAGTACCTGTATTTTAGAAGTATTGGCCCTGGCTGTTGAAGCACTTGTCCCACTGGGACCCAAGGTGGTGAATGGCTGTCTCGTAAAATTCCTGGGGCTGCGATGTGAACCAGTTCCGCACGCACGCTTGACGTCGTCCGAGGTAAATCGTTTGCCCCTCAGAGCAGAGGGCAGTCACTGTTGTCCCGTGCTGTAGGAAGTCTGTCAGGAGGGGCCGTCTTGGTCAAAGAAGAATGTCAGAATAACTTGTGGATGGCCTTCGATTTTGTTGGTTGTGGAGACCCTCGATGCTTCCACTGGATACTTTGTCATTTCGATTCTGGTTCGAATTGATGACACCAAGATTAATCTCCAGCCACCACTCGTGCCAGGAACCCATTCCCTTCCCCATAGCGCCGCAGATGATCAAGACAGTGGGCCATTCGACATGCTTCCTGTTGTGGTTGAAGACTGTGAGGCACCAATTTGGCACACACTTTGCGCCAGTTCAGTATTTCACAGGCTTTCACTGTAAGTCGGCGGTCCTGGGTGACGAGTCCATCAACCAGCTGTATGATGTAATCGATAATGCGGTGTGGTGTTCCAGACCGTACACCATCGGCTAACGATACCAGTCCTTCCCTGATGCTCTTGTTCCACACCTTGACCCTTGCAAGGGACATGCGGTGTGACATTCTTCGATAAATGTCCGTTCCCCTTACTCCTTCCGCTGTCAGAATACGAACAACACCTCCTTGCTGTTTTTTTGACGCCTCCATTTCACTGCTTACAACACGAATGAGCGATGGATGACTGACGCATGCTTCTGCTAGCTTTTTAGCCACGTGACTTGCACTCGTGACCTTCTAGCGGCCGGCATGAGGACATCCGCTCTCTTGTCGGAAACCCTCTTTGTTAGTTACGCAACGATATTACCATTTTGCCACCGGTTTCCACATTCTAGACTCCAGCTTGTTTCTTTTTGAATGTTCCTTATAAAAGGGACCGTACTCTTACCTTCAAAGCTCATTGCCACCATTTAAAAGGGAAAGTAAATTCAAGAAACTGCCTACTGAAAATACTAATGGACACATCATTGGGAGTTAATCCTGAAGTACTAGGAAGTACGACTATGCATTGCAGCAGGGGAATACGCATCGCTAGTGTGGGAGATATTAGTTCATTCAAAAGAAGTGGACATTGCTCTAAATGAGACAGCAAAAACCACGGGGTATCAACGAGCAGGTATAGCGCCACAACAAATCAGAGAAACAGTAGGCGCAGAAAAGCCAGGAAGACGCAATTAGAAAATCCTCGGCACCCGCTACATAATCATGCTTCTGTCTCACAACAATTGAGGTCCAGAAAATTTTTCCCTGAGAGAACGATACACCTATCAACCACGCTAGAGTCTAGACGAATAAAACTCCGGCAGGAGAACTACAGCGATCATAGTCACGAGGTTAAAGAGGAACTATCAGGCGGACATAATTTAAGGTATACCACATGGAGAGAACTTAACCGCCTCAGGGCAGGGTCTCTAAATTTAAAAGCAACCTGAAGAAATGGGGCTTTGTAGAGGACGAAATATGCGAATGTGAAGCAATGCGTACAGAAGACCATCTACTTCTTTGCCACTCTTGTATGAATGAGCAGGATTTAATCTTACCATAGGATAACGCTGTTAATCCCACTTAATACTGGAGTATTAAGCGGCTTTAACAGCTTTGTGCTTTAATAAACAAACAAAGTCCTGTTGATTCACAGGTTGGTCTCAATGTGGTCGCCAGCTCCAGTGCGATGCGGCCGAGCACTTAGCGCATGGAACATTGGCGACCAGCCTGCTAAGCGAACTGTGACGCGGAATGACTGGGTATCAGCCAATGCTGTAGCACGGCTACATTGGCATTCTGATATGTGTACTGTGCATTGGTGTGTAGATACAATTTCTGATTGAATCACAGTGTTTTAGGATCTTTGATCACGCACCTTCTTTGGAACACATAACTCTCCATTTCCTGCGCTTGTCCTAAGTGTTGTTTGGATGGGATGATTGTCGTTAGCCTGTTGTTTATGAACAGAAAGGTAGGGATAGAATAAAATCCATCGCTAGGCAGGCCCACTTTTCAAAAAGACTCAGTAAATATGCACTGCAGACACGTTTTGTATGTAACTTGTTATTCTGATACATAGCATTGTGAATATGTAATGAGAAGCAGGCTGACCTAGACTGGAATGGTAAAAAATTTCTCGATTATGCGATTTCTGAAGGAACCGGTTTCTCCATCAGTTTGAGAGTGAATCTTAATTTGTGTTATTTGTTCACTTGTTTCTGATTAAATTTAGCTGATTGATATTATCTGCATTTTTCTTTTGCATTATTTCTGACTAGAGTAAGCTCGTCACGGGTCTAGAATAGTTCCAGTTTTTAGGTTCAAAGGTGACAGGTTTACCTAATCTGACCAAATACGAACATGGCCTATGTTTTACCCTTAGACTGAATAAAATCTCTTGAGCTTATAGAACTCAGATGTATTATTGGACGTATTAGACACGGAAAGTGACGATCGCGCTGTTGTATAATTGATTCAAAGGGCGTAGACTCGAACTTGCTGAAATTCATTTGCTTCGGAATCATTAAGTTGTCATTACTGAGGCTGCGCAAGCATTCATAATATAATCTTTGGTCATATTATCTGTAACGGCCAGAGATACGAGATTAGTTCAGAAATTCTGAAGAAATAAATTGCTAGAATACGCGATTCGGTAACATATTTGAACTGATGTCCACTTTAAACAACCTAACAGCTCACGTACAGCGAACATTTCTACATATATACTCTGCAATTCACAAAACTGTGGGTGGTAGAGGGTGCTCAGCACCAAAGCTAATCTCTTTGCTGTTGTGAGATCCCACTCACAAAATCATTGTAATAAAAAATCATTGTAATAAAAAATAATTGTAAATAAAATAGGTTAAACAGACTTCATAGCATGAGTAGCTTGTTTAGATATTTGGGGTAATTTTAAGTTTTTTAATAATTTAGTTTGTTGTAGTTGGTACTACTGTTATTGTGTATGGAGAGAGGGAAGATGTCAAGATGGCGAGAGAGTACTAGGGAGAGAATGTATAGATAGAAGTGTGTTGGCAGTATTTTGTAGCAGCGAGCGTTTGAAGTATAGAATAAAGTTTCTCAAATCAATGAGTGTAGTGATTAAATTATTTGACGATAATACCCGTTGCGCTAAAATGTATAACTTGTAAAGTGGTTTGTTGACTAGTAGTAATAACACGCTAAGTGATATCGCTACCGCCAAAACCAACAGTAGGGCCATATATTGCAAGGAGCGGGATATCTACTTACTGCTGGTTAATGTAAAAATTAGCAGTGGGGCTTAGCAAATTGGAGACCCTTAAGCCAGGATTAGGCAATGTATCGCATTGCTTACGAGCTGGAATAATTTCATCGGAAGCAGACGACGCGAGGAAAACATCGACGACTGGTAGCAGGTATTTTCAAGAAAGAAGAAATAACGGCGCAGATGTGGCAAGTACAAAAGACAATTTAATTTTCCTTGAAGAATTTCAGCGTAATCAAAGTAGCAGTAATTACAGAAAAGACTGACGGAAATTAACGTTGTAACTTTTGCGGAACAATTTTGTTGCTTGATTGGAAAAAGAAGTGGTGTAAATATCAGCAAATGAACGGTTGAATTAAGCAGAACTATTTGGAAACAAGCATAGAGTAACGGAGTACTGTTTGTAAGAATTGAAAGTTTAAAATTTGTAAAATTGTCGTAAGAATAATTTTGGTCCGTAAAAAAAACTGTTTAAGCTAAATTTACATGCTGTGAAAGTCTTAGTTAAAGTAATAAAGAAAATAATTAAATACAGGGGGGAAGATTTTTTTTAAGTAGACGAATATAAAGCAACTTATGTATATGCATGTATGTCAGTCATTGTAACTTTCGATGTAATAACATGTTGTGTATATTTTGTGTTGCAAAATTTATTTTTTTACAGGGGTGCAGCTGTTTTTTGGTACAGTAAGTAATTCTGGAAAGGGTTTCTGTACCCGTTTTGAAAGTCTAGCTGCGTTGTAATACGGCGTTGTATAATTGTGAAGTGATTTTGCATGTGTAATATTGTCTTGTGATTTGGCGGAATAATTTTTGTAGCAGACTTAGTCCGTGGTACTGTGTTTGATGTAAATTTGTAATTAACATGGCAGCAATTAGTGGAAAATTAGTCAACCGCGATGCTGAATTAAAAATTAAAGAGGGGGATAATAATGATAATGCTAATGTCAACAATGAAGATTCTGGTTTCGGTGAGCGCTCGACTGTAAGGGAGGGAAATGGAATTAGCGTATGTAGTGTAGCAGAAGTTAGTAGCGTTGATATCTCTGACCGCGTGGGGGGGAAGCGGATTGGAGTCGCTGACCAGTAGTGATATTAGTGTAGATATTAAAAGTAGCTATATCGGTGACCATGAGTCAGAGAATTTCATGACAAATGTTACGTCTACACCAGTACCAGTCGATCAAGTTAAAATACGAGAAAAAGAGGAAGGTAGTGAAATAATTGATTCTCAAAAACAGAAAGGTGGCGAAATGTTAATGCTGATTTCTTTAATGGAGCGTATGGAAAGAAAAATTGAATTAACAGCAGAAAATATGGAAAGGAAAATTGAATTAACAGCAGAAAATATGGAAGAAAAAATTACAGACGAAGTGCGAATGATAAAGCAGGATATGTTGTTGAAAATGGATGAGTGTATTCGGCAATCAGAAGACAGGTGTGACAAGAAGATAGAAAATATGAGGCAAAAATTAAAAGATGAAGTGGACACAAGAATGGAAAAGGAAATAACGATGGTGTATGATTATGTGGAAAAGCTTGGGGAGACTACTAAAAAGAATGTAGAATGTTTAGTGCAACAGATAGTTGAGGAGGAAGTGAAGAAAAGTAGCAATATAATACAAGAAGAGCAAATGGCCATGCGGGAAGAAAATAATATAATCTATGAAAATCAGAGGGAATGTGCTAAAGGGATTGAAGAGTTGAAAGAAAAGGCGGAAACTAACTCCAAAAGGATTTCTCGATTAGGAGAGAGACTAATGGTTATGGACAAGGAGGCAAAAGGAGTGACATGCAAGGTGGCGGAAGTAGCTAACCAGGTCGACTTAGTTAAAGAAGATGTGAGAGAAGAGATATTACAATTAACTCAAAGAGTCAAGGAAGCAGAACGGCGAGGTGTGACTACTATGGGAAGCGGTAACATCATTACGAATCATTTCAAGTTACCGGAAGTAAAATTTGAACCCGAAGGAGAGGTTCATCCTGTAGAATTTGTTAGAGCTTATAAAAATGGCTTACCTTACGAGTGGTCTGACGTTGACAAAATAAGGTATATTAAGAACATGTTACGAGGGGATGCTTTTGCATGGAGTTGCGAGAGTGACGAGGAGTGTAACAACTATGAAGAATTTTTGAGATTATTTTTGAGCAAGTATTGGTCACGACGGAAGCAAAGAAGAGTGAGAAGGGATTTTTGGAATTGTAGATATTATAGTCGGCGTGATGGTAGTATGAAATACTTTTGTGAAGCAGTTATGAAGGAATTACGTTATCTGGACCAAGAAATAGATGATGATGAAAAGATAGAAGTATTATTACAAAAGTTGCCCAGACCTGTTCAAGAGAAGCTTATAATAAATCAATGGAATAGTGTAGAAGAATTTCTCGAAGCAGTTGAAAGACTAGATCGTTGGAGTAGCACAAATGAACATGAACCGAGGAAGATAGGAGGAATGATTTCAGAAATTATAACAGGTCAAACCAAGTGCCGTCGCAAGATAATTTTACAAGAGACAGAGGCCGTATGAACGGATATAACCGAGGAGATCAGTTCAACAGGAATTCGGGTGATAATAGGAGAAGGGAATATGAAAACAGAAGCCATGACAATCAGTGGTCGCATCACAATAATGGCCAGGCAGTAAGAAGGGAGGAAGTAAGGCATCATGATCATGAGCGAATGATGGGAAACTCAGTGCCGCAACTGGGGCGGTCCGAACAGTAGCGGAAGAAGTCAAAACAGGACCGAAGGATCGAAAGAAGATGACCAAACTGGATGACGACAGTAATAATCAAGGTAGAACTGAAAGCATACGGGAGAAAACACTGAATGTGATGTACAAAATGTGAACTACAAGAACGGAACACATAATCATGAGAGAACAATAGAAGAAGATGTTTTTGAGGAGGAGGAGCCGCTAAAATGGTGGGAATGTTTCAACTTGTTAAATGAGGATGAGCCGCAGAACATTACAAGGATGTTTGAATATAATTGGCACGAAGAAGAGGTACAAGAATTGGCTAGAATCGACGAGGGAAATCATGATAATCAAAAGAACTGTGAGGAGAATATAAAGAAATACTCTGCAGAGGAAGAAATGTTACCAAATGAGCTTATATCAGAAAGGGTGGACGAAGATCTGTATGAAACTGCATCAGTGGATAGTGATAGTACTAATGACAACGAAGAAGAAGGAAGTGAGAAATTATGCGGCGAAAATAGTGAAATAGAAGAAGAAAATGGAATATTAAACAATGATGAAACAGAAGACGTGAGATTTTTCTTGGTGAAAAAATACGCCGTCGATGATGAAGAAGAAAGTATAATGCTAGAGGGGGCAAATGTTCAAGTTTCAGAAGAATGTGGTCATGATATGAGCTTAGTTATGGGAAACAGTGAATCCAATGTGGTGAATAATTTGTCTGGTCAAACAGAAGAAGAAAGAGATCTAGTAGGAAACAACAGTAGATGGAACACGGAAGACGATAGCCAATGTAGTAGCAGAGAATTAGATTTACAACAGTTGTGCCTAAAAGATGGAAGTAAAGTTGAATTGTTGAAGTGGTCACGGGAAGAACTTGAAAGGGATTTTATTGCAAGAAGAGTTTTTAAAGAAGGAAGCACTAAAAGATTGGAGGAAAAGAAAAAAAAAGAAAACCTTACGTTGTGGGGGCATAACATTGAGCTGATAAAAGAATGAAGAAAAGATCAGAAGAGAGAAGAAACAGGCACGACCGAAGATATAAACCTGTCGAATTTAATTTGGGAGATTTGGTACTGGTAAAGACTCAGGAGAGGTCATGCGAATTAAATGCGGAGATTAAGAAATTCTTTGACGTATACCACGGACCATTTAAGGTAGAAGGGAAGCCACATAGGAACGCATACTGGCTAGTGTATCCTAAGTCTGGTAGGAAATTTGGGTTAAGAAACATAACAGACTTGAAAATGTACAAGGTCAGAAGAAATAAGTGACCATAATGTGTTCTTGTGAAATTTGGTGGTTTTGTATGACGTTGACTGATAAAGATGCAGACTGATAGAGACAGTGAGTGATAATTGTTATAAATAAGGACAGAATTGTGGAAACGTATATAAAGACAATGATTTGTGAAAAAGGTTGGACTTTATAACAAGACAACCAATTTTGTTAAAATATGCTTGTTTGTTATAAAGTGGGGGCATATGTGAGATCCCACTCACAAAATCATTGTAATAAAAAATAATTGTAAATAAAATAGGTTAAACAGACTTCACAGCATGAGTAGCTTGTTTAGATATTTGGGGTAATTTTAAGTTTTTTTAATAATTTAGTTTGTTGTAGTTGGTACTACTGTTATTGTGTATGGAGAGAGGGAAGATGTCAAGATGGCGAGAGAGTACTAGGGAGAGAATGTATAGATAGAAGTGTGTTGGCAGTATTTTGTAGCAGCGAGCGTTTGAAGTATAGAATAAAGTTTCTCAAATCAATGAGTGTAGTGATTAAATTATTTGACGATAATACCCGTTGCGCTAAAATGTATAACTTGTAAAGTGGTTTGTTGACTAGTAGTAATAACACGCTAAGTGATATCGCTACCGCCAAAACCAACAGTAGGGCCATATATTGCAAGGAGCGGGATATCTACTTGCTACTGGTTAATGTAAAAAATTAGCAGTGGGGCTTAGCACTGTGCATTCCAATCCCTAATGGTACGAGGGAAAAAAGAATTCATATAAGAATCAGTCCGGCACCTTATTTCTCTAATTTTATCTTTCCTTTCCTTCCGACTCAAATAGGTTGGTGGAAGAAGTATTTCACTACACTCAAAAGTGAAAGTGGGAGTACGCATGTTTCCCAATAAGTTTAAACGAAACGTGTGTCGTCTATCTACCAGGGACTCCCAACCTAATCTACTAATTAGTTCTGTGACGCTTTCATAAGGACTATAGCAAGCGGTCAAGAATCGAGCAGCTCTTCTCTGTACTTTCTCTATACTTTCGATCAATCCCTTACGAAACGGGTCCCAAATGGCACAACAATAATCCAAATGTGGACGCACAAGAGATTTGTACGCTATCTCGTTTGTTTGTTCATTACAATTTTTCAAGATTCGACCTATGAATCGCAGCCTAGAATTTGCTCTACCTACTAACGAATTAATGTGTATTTCATGTTCCTTTGTACCGTTACTCCCAAATATTTCATAGAATCGACCATATCAATAACTGAACTGTTCACCTCGTATTTCTGAACAATTTGATTATTTTTGTTAGTTATGCTCATTGTCTTGCACTTTTTACAATTTAGAGTAAGTTGCCACTCAGCGCACCAAGCCAAAATAACATCCAGATCGCGCTGAATTTCTAAGCAATCGGCCAAATTTCTTACTTCCCTATACATAAACGCATCATCAGCAAACAATCTAAAAGGCTTTTCACTTTGTCTCCAAGATCGTTTATAAAAATTAAGAAAAGAAGTGGTCCTATTACACTTCCTTGAGGTACACCCGATGTAACATCTAGATTAGAAGAACTTTCTCCTTCAACGACAACATACTGCGACCGACCAGTTAGAAAATCCTTTATCCATTCACAAAGCTGATCCGATATACCGTACGCTCGAAGCTTCGCTAAAAGGCGGTTGTGTGGCACAGAGTCAAAGGCTTTCTGGAAATCTAAAAAAATTGCATCTACTTGTGAACCTGCATCGATAACTTTCATTACGTCGTGTGTAAATAGGGCCAGCTGTATTTCACATCATCTTTTCTTCCGAAATCCGTGTTGATTTGTTGTAAGCAAATTATTATCATCTAGAAAATTCATAATGTTCGAGCATATAATATGCTCCATAATTCTACTACAAACAGATGTTATAGATATGGGACGATAGTTCCCAGGATCACTTCGATCACCTTTTTTGAAAATCGGAGTTACTTGCGCGATTTTCCACATGAACAAATACCATTAACGAAAGTGGTCATTACAATACATAAAAAGCAAATAAATCGTAATGTATAAACTTTGGTTAGGCAGCAACATTAGTGAAAGTTTTAATTAAATTTAAATTTAGCTTAGGTGGGAATAATAATTGTCATTCGTGTTTACAGCAGAGAGAATCAGTAATTTAAGTTTTTTTAAAAGGTTTTTATATTGCTTTCATTAGCAACATGTTACTGAAAAGCAGTTCCATTTTTTTTTTCAGCCGAAAAGTTTACAGATTTTAATTTTATTTTTATCCCTGAAATGCTTCGAAAAGTAAACTTAATAAATGTGTTATGGCTATTAATTTGATAGCAGTTGATTAGCTATTAAAATGTGGACATAACCTAGAATTTCTTCTAATGCTATCTATGGTCGCTGTTATTTAGCGAGCGAAGGCTGGCCGGCGCGTGACGTCACCGGTCTCCAGCCTATTTCCATCGAAGTGAGTGAGTGAGTGAGCTTAGGAAATTATATAGTAAATTTTACGTTGTAAGTATATTATTAATTTATAGTCGACCATTATTTTTATAATCACTTCTTATGTGAGTTTTATTCATTATAATTATTTCGATACACTAGTTGAGCTGATCGGGAGCATTATCTGTCAGCAATTCTTGTTGAGGTGGTGTAGGGCAGAGCTCATTACAGCGGGTACTGACCTGCAGAGCAGCCCTATGACGCCGGCGACCATGGAGGAGGAGACGAGGGCGCCGCGCACGCCGTCGTCGACGACGTCCCTGATGTAGGCGATGGCCAGGGCGAAGCCCCCCCGCAGAGCCCAGGCCGGCGAGGGCGCGGGCCGTGAACAGCTCCACCACGCTGCCGCCCACCAACTGCAACCACAACCGCAAGGGTGAGGAGTAGGTGCTGTGTTAATGATAAAACGCTTCTGTAAGGTGCGGCCTATAAAACTGAGGCGGGTGGCTACTACTACTAACAGACAATAATTATCAACAAGGATACAGTGGGAAGTTTGTGGGTACATGGCTAGAAGTTCAAGCCTTGTTTAAACATTGGTTTATTACAATTATTAAAGATAATGCTGACACTTACAGAAAATGTTACAACTATAATATCAAATACCACCAATCTTGGTCTTGCAAACGAAGATATGAATAATCTTGTTATCACAAAATGATATGGACCAAACCTTGGTCTTGCAACTTATACCTTGAATAACCCTTATAATTACAAACAATCCTATTTATACCAAATTATAAAAAATAACCAGACTGGCTCTTAACAATCTACTAGCCAAATACAATTTTATACTTGAGCCAGACTGCTAACGACGAGGTAGAAGGCGACACACTGGTAGTAGCAATTAACAGAAAAAATGACTAATATAATGTCAAATAAGGCTGGCCTCAATCTTGTAGATTAACGTACGAATAATCCTGTAATCACCGACAATTCCACATAGATCAATGACAGAAATAACAAGACCAGCTCGTTCCCATCTACTAGCATCTAACACTCTGCCAGTAGGACCAAGCACAATTTATGGCTGAGGCAGACCGCTAACGACGAGGCGGAAGGCAACACTTGTGGTTGCAGTTGACGGCCAGTACCCACAGCACTCTCGGTGAAGAGTGTCGGAGAACTCCCTCTCTGCAGGTGGTCGAAGCTCGGCCGCACTGACTGCTTCCTCCTTAGTCCAGCAACGCTACCACTCCGGAAAACATTGGCGGGATGCCGACCGCGTGCCTTCAACTCACTGACTGGCTGACTGACTGTCCCTCCATTCTCCAGCCCCGCTGCCACTCCGAGAAGTACTAGTGGAACACCGACTGCCTGACCCCCAACCGACTGACAGCCTCCCTGGCCGCCCGGTCCAACCGCGGACCCGTCAACCCCACCGGGCTTCCGGCGTCACGGCGACACAGGGAAGTACTCTTTCCCGACTGACTGACTGGCTGACAGACTGACCAACTCCATTCTCCAGCCCCGCTGCCACTCCGGGAATTACTAGTGGAACACCGACTGCCTGCCCCCAGCCGACTGACAGCCTCCCTGGCCGACCGGTCCAACCGCGGACCCGCCAACCCCACCGGGCTTCCGGCGTCACGGCGACACAGGGAAGTACTCTTTCCCGACTGACTGGGACTAACTAACTCACTCAGACTAACTGCCCTAACTCAGACTAACTCACTCAGATTAACTGCGACTAACTGCCCGCTCGGTTCCGTGTCCCCAAATATATACCCGCTATCGCCAGGCGCCACAGCGCTCTCTAGCGGGGGGAACACGAAAGAGGAAACAATCGCGAGCGGAAGAGAAGAGAAGGCAAAGATACAACAAGAGCCGAGCACGGCTCAAAAACAATTTATCAGCAGCTGTAAAATGGCCCCATCATAATAACAGTCGAAATTTTGAGAATGAGGTCCCAAGTGTAACATTGTGCGATCCAGCTAGAGCTGAATAAGGGATGATGATGCTAACAAGGGACACCTTTGCCCTCGAATGCTCGGAAGCGCACGAAAACCTGTTTAGAATAACAAGCGGTCATAAACAAAACAGTGGTAAGTATCATTTCCATGCAGAACTCCAGAATCTAGAACATGTATCAAATGAAAATAGCCTATTGCTGTGTGATTCCTGGTCAGGTCATACAGATCGTACCCTTCTAGATGCAACTATCCAAACAAAGATGTTATGCTGAAGATTTTGACACCGAAAATAACAAAATGGGCCCGAACCCTTGATGTTTACTTCCTTCAGCAATATAAGCCCTTCATCAGAAGGATTACTTATTTTGTAAGACTACAATGTGAAAAACCTCAAGTGAAGATAAATGATCGTTATTTCATCATGAAACTTTACTCTGTGATTTACAATCAAATTGCTGCACCTACGTATAGTAGGTGCAGCAAATTAATTATAAATGACAGAGAGTTTCTTGATGAAAAAACGATGTTGCAACATACTTGGTGAAAGCCAGGTAATGACGTTGACATGCCAACATCATCATTTGAAAATGTAATTAGTGTGGCTTTTGATATTGGATTGCGTGAATGTGAAAGTGATTTAGGATACTGGAAAGAAAAAGGAAACAGGTACTTTGACATAGAGCCACGGACTCGTCAGCAGTGGCTCGAAATGCATGGCATTGCTCCTTTCAAACGAACTACGGGTAACAGGGAGACAACACCACGAGATGAAAAGGAACACTTCGGTGATGCGATATACCTCCATTCGACCGAATTTTTTTCCCTTCAGGCTTTGACGCCCCGTCGACATCTAGGTCATTAAGAAGCGGAAGAGAATAGCGTCTAAGGAATGGAAAGATATTCGACCATGGCGTTTTGGAGAAACTATCTTGCCTGGAGTGATTTCAGAAAACTATCGAAAACTAACATTTGAATGGCAGGACGGGTATTTGAATCTACATCCTCCTGAATGCCTGATCCGAGTGTTACCTCTGTCCCCCTAAAGGCCTCACTGAACTGTTTACTCACAACTAATGACGCTTGGTAAGTTAAGAGGCATTTGCGCCAGCCACACTGTTTGATTTGAATTTCCTGCGCGGTCCTGTTAATTATCGTTCTGAGACTGCCAGAGGCACAGTGATGAGTGAGGTAGTGGTAGTTACCGTGAGGACCCACGCGACGATGAAGGGCAGCGCGAGCAAGTAGCCGGTGGCCTTGCAGCCCCAGCGGGCGACCACGGCGGAGAAGAGCGGCGTGCCCAGCGTGCCGGTGATGCTGAGCGTGGAGCCGAGCCAGGAGCTCTCCGTCAGGGTGATGGGTCGGTCCAGAGGGGAGGACTCGCTGGCCAGCAGCGGCAGTGCCGACGCCCAGCCCACGGACAGGCCGTACAGCAAGCACGACACGTCCACTGCAACACAAACACACGGCGCGCCATCATATACGATATACCTTGGCATTACTTGATAACAAGCTTAACTGGGCAGGACACATTGGTCAGGTAGCAGGAAAATGTTTCAAAATTCTGCGCTTGTTCCAGAGAGTGATGAGGAGATGTACGAGAGAAGTAAAGGAATTGGGTTACATTTTTTTTTTTACTTATTGCTTTACGCCTTGTCGACGGCTAAGGTCGTTAGAGGCGGGATTGGACTGGAGACAAGGAACGGGAAGGAATTCGGCCATGACATTTTTGAAGGAAGCATCCCGGCATTCGCCTGGAGTGATTTTGGGAAACCAAGGAAAACCCAAATCTGGATGCCCGGATGCGGAAGCGACCCGCGTCCTCCCGAATGCGAGGCCAGAGCATTAACCGTTCACCCACCACGGTCGGTTTGGGTTACAAAACTTTGGTCAGACTATTGCTTGAATATGGTAGTGTAGTATGGTACCCCTTTTGAGTATCAAATACAGGAGTTGGAGAGGGTGCAAAGAAGGGCTAAAGAGCTGGAATGGGACTCATTCGAAGACAGGAGGAGGATGAAGAGGGTCATGGGAGTGTACAAGGCGTATATTGGTGATGAGGTATGCAAAGATACTAGTGTGAGATTGAAAGAATTGCTTGGAATGGAAAAGATGACCATGACCCCAAGCTAGCTCTCGATTTCAGGCATCAGGAAGTAGGAAGATTCTCTTTTTTAGGTAAGGGTGTGAGGGATTGGAATAAGTTACCAAGAGAAAAGATGAAAAAATTATAAAAAACGTTGAAAGAATTTAATGTTAAAATTTGCAGAAGGAATTTTCCTTCTGCAAATAGGTGGGTGCAGGAAAGGGGGAAGATGGGTGTGTAGGGAAATTACCACCGGAGCGTGCGCTCCATTGAAATTTAATTAAAATTTAAAAAAATTAAAGAAAATACTAACAAAGATACCTATCCAGACTAATAAACGCCATATGGCCGAATTAACGGAGAATTCCATTCCATGATGAAGGCACTGTAGAAGAGATTTTAGGAAGAGAAATGGTATTAATGTATTTCATACTATCAGAAATAGTACATGATTCATTTCGAAATCTCATACAATTAAAGCACAGGTCAATAGAAACTCATACGCGACCCTTAATTAAAACCACTCAGGCCCTAGGAAAGGAAGCTCAGCTGTTTGGGGATCCAGTAGCTTTATGCGTATGAGGTAGCCGTATTATATATTAAAACAAATGAACGTAAAAAATGCGGTAACTTTGAAAAGCTGTACGCTGTGCATTACGGAGTTACAGCGCTACGTTGTTTGTGGTTGTTTTTCGTTAACGGTAACGGTACAAATGGGATAAGTGTCTATTTTATTTTATTTATTACACTACTGTAAATAATATTCATGTTGTTTGTTCCTTATTGGTTACGCTATAAAAGAACATTTACTGGGTAAGCTGCATTTTAGCCATTACAGACTTGAGTGGAAATTGAAATTCAGCAAGAATGAATTTTCACAGAAAATACAACGTTTCAAGTTATACGAATTCACAGGAGTTTTTTTTTTAAGTGAATCTGCTCAAAACAATTAAAGTAGCTTAAATACATCTCTCAGGTTATCGTATATTTTCCCGGCGATTATTTTTTGTATTCGTAACTGAAGATTCCAATGACAGGTCATTTCTTTATAGAAAGTGAAAACATCCAAAGCGTTGTCGTTCCACAATAACGTGTCACTCGTGTTACATTCGTAAAATACAGGCTACACTCAAGATTAGGTATTCGTCACTTCAAGCAGGGGCGATCTCATGGACTTGTTTAGTAAATTGTTGTTTCTGTCTCGTGTTGTGTACAACCACAGTAATGAGAGTAGTCATACAGAAGTGTCATGTTTATTTACGACATGAAGTGCTCATATAACAATAATTTTGTGGTTGCCCTGTGCCCTGTAGCTGAAAGTAACCCATATCAAGTCTATCGTACAAAACTGATTTTCTCTGTCGGGCGTATGGTAACGTGCCTGTAACTATTACACAGAGTAGTGGAGAGCAGTACGTCAACGATCCCTTTGTTAGCACTGACTTCACGATTACCCGCAAAACAAAGCTTCTAGATTTGTTTGCATAAATATCCACTCAGTACTCAGCAACTGGTTTGATAAACTAGCTACATTGGGAGTTAGTGAAAGATATATATGAGCATGGGATGAGCGTCGTAGGCATCATCCTCCACCGCTTCCAGTCTGCTTAGCTCACCCTCTCTCTTCACAACAACACTCCATCGCCATCTTGGTCTAGGCCTCTTCTCCACTCCTCTAGACCGTATGTCCCTCAGTCTTCCTTTTGTCCGTTTCCCTAGTACCTTCATTTCGTGTAGTATCCTCTTCATTCTCTCCTCCTCCATTCTATTAACATTGCCTACTTTATCCTATGCCACAGAGATTTCTCTTCTACTGTGTTCCTAACCGTTTCGTTCTTTATCCTACATATTCCTTCAGCCCCTTGTTCTGCTTCTTAGAAATATCGATGATGAGATCTGAATATATGTTGGGTGATGAAACAGGAGTACTCAGTGGATGGTGCTAAGTCTATAATCTAGCACTTGATGTTAACCGCACATCCACCATAACAGAAGTAAAAGCTGTGATGTTTAAACTTTGACTTGACTTTAAACCATCGGCTGTTGGAACTGTGTCAATTGTGGTTCCACTGTGTGCACGCGGGAATACAGTAGGAACAGCAGCTGACCCCGCACAGCGTAGATAACGCGCCAGGGAGCACACGCAGGCAAACAGTGTCGCCCTTGTCGAGTCACCTGTTTATTTCAACATCTGCGACGGTAGATAAAAAGATGTTTGCGGCTCAAGTAAGGGCGAATGACGTTGGTGTAGCGTAATCGGAAGATGGCAAAGTGCGTGCTCTAAGGACACCTTCCTACTGGTGTAAGCAACAGACAGTTCAGCGTCTGGGTGTCCATGCAAATACCTTTACGTTTAAATGAGAGTGTAAGCTCACCCCAGTGCCTAAGGCGAGTAGTAAAATACCTTAAAAATCCTTATGATTCGCAAGTTCCTTTCATTAGTGTCTAGTGCTAGGGTGTGTGTGCTGATTTTACTGTGTTGTTTATCGTGCATAAAGATGATAAAGTCCCCTTCAAGCCGTTTCTTCTTAAGAACGCAAAGGGATCGCCAATGTTTACGTCCCCAACCCACGGACTAATCATCACGTCAACAGCGTCGTATGTCACTCAAAAAACGGTTTTTTTATTTTTTATTTTTTTGTTTTGTTTAAGAAAGCTGATAGTATGGAAAATGTTTACTTAAATCCAGTCAGCCTTCAATGACATTAGTAAACTGACTTCAGTCCACAGCCTGAAGATTGGTACGATCCTCCTAAAGGAGGTACTCTAAAGCCAGGGTGTCACAGATACGACGCTAATTCATTTTTCCACAAATGAATTCGTACACAGGGCCCTGAATTTTGAAGGTAAGCGCTTTATCACTTTAGCTATACGATCGCTCTCAAACTGAGTATCGGGAAGAAAACTTCTTGGGATGAAACTACCGGTGCGTGGTGACCACGATACCGCAACTCCAATGGCGAAGCCGTGATACGTGATATGGAGCTTTACCTCCACCAGTCCTATAAAAAGGGTCTCACAACCTCATATATAGATAACAGTCATGCAAATTCATTTTTCGGTTTTTTTTTATATACATTCATCTTGTGATTTTACTCGATATTAATTGCGTTATTTGAAGTCACTTCTGTTTAACGATAATGTATTTACTCAACATTTCTTACTAATTAGTTTTAATCCATGTTTTAGTTCGTGTGGGCTATTAATGTTCACACTGCTCTCTTAAACAAATGATTTAAATGAGCAGTGATTCTTCAAACTTTGACCAAGCCACAGAACCAAGTGCAAAAGAACTGTAAGTTTAATAAATTCTATATTTTCAACGCTATTAATAGAAAGTGATAAATAGGGAAAAGGAAACACAGTTTACGTATTTGTTTTCACTCAGGAAATAAAATAATTTACCATCTTATCAAGATCATAATGTCATTTGAACGGCCGCAATTACATGGTAGTATGTTATGGCACTTCGTGTGGTGCGATGCTGTCCCAAGTCCCTGTGAATAGAGAGGTGCATTGGACTTCAGTAATTCTTGTAAACATTTAAATTGAGAGAAGTCTCTTACTTTTGGCGCCAAGTTATAAAAAACATCAGATGGATACTGTGGAACAGTTAAGTATGCGGAAATTTTCTATTTAATTCTTAGCCTCCCTACGTATCATCAGAATACAATATATCTCATTTCAACGCTTGTCATTTTGGGCTGCTCAAATTTTGAAAACCCATGATAAACCTTCCAGCAGTTTGTGCGTTGCTCACGATCAATGAAACAGTCCAAGTGTTTGCGGCCAAGCATATAAAGAAGTCCAAATACGAGTATATCTCAGTTATTGTTTCATGTGTAGATTATATATGAAAATCTAGGTTTCTTTACCAGTGCACGTGCGAAATGAAAACAGTAATTATTTATAATGTTGGTGTCTACGCATGATTCTACAAAGAAAATATGAACCGAGTAGAAAGAAATTAAATTAAAAATAATTTTCTCAAGGACACAAGTACTTACGTCGGCCAGTGCCATGATTGTTTGACTGAATCGATTTTGGGTAGTAATTTTATCATTTGGAACAGGAAAACATATTTAGCACAGGGCAATCTGAAGTCAAGAAATTAACACAACAATTGCATTTCTTCTCGTCACAGAAGAACCCTAAATTAGTCTGATTTTTGTTGATGCAACTCTTAACAAATTCTAACTAACTATCATGCCTTCTGAATCATTTTAGAGATATTTTTCGCAGATATCCCAAAAAAGCTGTGGTATGTGGAATAATTTCAACTGGTTCCAAGATGTCCACATACCTGTTTATAATTCAGATGTTGTCGTGTACTAATAGTAATAACCTTGAACTTTATGAATGACGTCGTAACAGAGATCAGAACTGCCTCGCATATCAGCTGTGTCGTACTGAAAGGACATGGTTAACACTCTACATAAGGTAAATTCCATCTTAATGGACTGTCTAACACTCTACATTCATAAAGGAAGTTTTGTCATACAAACAGGTGAGCTTAATAAGATACGCAGTTTGCTTGGCTCACGGGATTTGAAACGAAGACGTTACAATCCACCCTCTCGAATAATTTACCACCGCACATTTCACAGATCCACAGGGTAAAGAAGAGTCCGTTTTTTTTAATGGCTTTCGGCAACTAAGCCATTTAGCCAGCTCAATGTGCTTTTGATATCTCATCCAGTGATTTAGTTTTCTCCAGTACGTTATGATTCCTAAGTATAGACACCACAGGACGGATAGGACATTCACACAGACACACAACACTTAAACATCCATGCCCGCGGCCGGATTCGAACCGCCGACCTTCTGCACGTGGAGCCAGTGCTCCAGCCCCTACGCTACCGCGGCCGGCTAGAGTCCGTTTAGATCAAAGACAATACGCGGCCGAGGACACTAGCCGAGAAAACCATCGGAACTTGGACAACAGGATACGAGAGGTGGTGGTACACAACAGGTAGTGTACCAAAGTTCTGCCCAGTCGAAATTCCCGAGACAGTGGCCATTGAGACTGTCGGTGGCAGCCACCGACGCATGAGTCACTGCGTATATCGACCATCTTTGAAGAAGAATTCAGCCAGCAATTGGCGGTACAAGCTTCTTAATGATGAACGCCTATATTAAATTCGAAACCTCTTCTCAGCATACAATATCACTCTCTTTCGGATAAGTTTCGTCGACGTTAATGCTGACCACTTTCTCCAAACTATGCCTGATGTGGCGGCATCCTTCTCAAATCACAAAAGGCAACACGAAAAAGACTATAATCTTAAAATTAGTTCATCATAGTCATCCACACAATAAACTACAATAAGCGGTGGTGGGGAATGGATCAGGCTGTGTATCATTGTGGAAAAACACCGCTTACTGTTTTGAAATCGTAAGCAAGCCTCGTTGGTTTATGTCGTTGGCACGAATTTACCTGATTCGAGTCCATTGGTAAAAGAAATTTTCATCCTTGTTGTTTGGCTGGCAGGATAAAATTAATGGTGGTGAACGGGTGCTAATCACCAGATTGTATATCAAAGTTCGGTTTAAATCCTAGCACTATCCGTAGTGTGTACGGAGTGAGAAATTATGACACCTCATCCATCGGTTGTCTCCATCTGAGGTCCTTCGGAGTAGGAGGCTTGATCACACCGTTATAGAGTTTCACCGTCTTCCTTGTTTCGTAATTTCATTCACAACGCAAAAAGCACATGCACTGAACAGTTACGCTTGAATCACTGGGGAAGGCAAGGGAAAACACCTCAATTAAATTTCCTAAGACAGTTACCTCGGCGGCCGCCGACATTGGGACACCGGATATGACGATTATCATTATCAAGTAAACACAATGCCCAGCTTCCTGTGGGGGTTTCAAAACTGCTGTAGTGGTCTCGAGTTGTACTTTTCTTCACCTCTAAGAAACATCCCCTACTCCATGACGTTGCCGTTCTCCCACAATTTGGAAGACTATTAGCGGATGGATGGTTAGAGGACAGAATTAAGTTGGGAAGGCTTGTGGTCACCGAAGATCTGTAAAGTGTGTGGAAACTGTCGAAGGTGATAGTAAATACACACGTGAGTAGTGTTCAGATTAACTTATCTCGTCAGTACTCACCCACCACAGTGGCGACGTACTGGCGTAGCCGGGACATGTCGAGTGTGAGCCGCGGCGACCCTCTCCTCGCGCTTTATACCTGCGTCGAGAGGCGGAAGGGCAACTGAAAAACTGTCAAGATGACGTCTTCTCCAAGGTCGAGTACTGATAATATAACCGCCGTAACCTCCGCAAGAGTGGCCTGATGAAGAGTGATATTGTCGCCAGGGGCGGTCACCTACGGACTGCCCTGGACTCGGGACCTTCAACACTTGTCACAGTGACCGACACGTAGTCTACGGTCTCGGTGATACTAAGACAATGAGCTGTAAATAGAAATGTAAATACATCTGTCTCACGACAACAGATTTATGCGCGTTTGTGCATGTGAATTCTCCCTTAAACACCACTCGGAATTAAAACGGCAGAGCTGACGGGGCGAAGTCACAAGGCATTACGTAAATGAGTTCCGCACGTATCTAATACCGTGTGTTGTTTTGATCATTGCTCCGAGACAAGAGGGCAAGAATGTGAGACAATGAGGACCTGTGTTTTTGGAACTACAGATACGCTCTATGCAAACGAGTTTTATTTCTTTTATTGGAGAATGGTGTGTGAGCGGTAACGTTCTCTCATGGCAAAACGGATCACTCGGCTATTCAGGATTTGCCTTGACCACAGCGGCTCCCGGTCCTGATTACCTTGTGTCCACGAGCCATATATCTGAACGGGAAAAAAGAACTATTTATTACATATCCACAAAATTTGCGAGGTTATTAATTTAATCTCACACATAAATGTTGCTGTGTCTGTTTTTTACCTTTCCGCAAATCCAGTAACTTAAGCCTTGTTTATGTGTATGCTTTACTTGATGTAGAAAGAATTTAAAGACTACGAAAGTTATTGAATTCGTATGAAGATTTTAGTTGTATTACATGTGCATTTTTAGTCAGTCCCTATATAAACTAGATGTGTCTAAGTAGTAGATCTACTTCCAGAAGTACTCACCAGATGGAATGTATTAACTCTGAAGTAGCTATTTGTTAGCAAGATGACGATTCGTCAAGTGTATTGTGGTGTGACAGCGTCACACCACAATGAATATAATCAAATCATTATTAATTATATTCATATTTCTTTTTTTTCTTTTTTCTCTTTTTATTATATTCAAGTTTATTAAGTATTTAATCTTGGAACGTGTAAATAAATTATAAATAATGAGGGTTGTCTGGATAGGTTAAATGTATGTTTAAACCAGGGCGGCCAAAGGTATAGTTTATTATAAATTAATTTTCTGTAAACGCATGGCTCAGAACGCTTAAATATTGAAGGCTAGAGACTGCCGTTTCGACCGTTGAGGGTGGAACAATGGAGCAGGCGAGGCGACAAGGTGACGCCGGGCCAACCCGGCTTGAGTCCCGTTGGAATTCGGTCAACGAACTACCCCACCTTGCCGCTATCCCGAAGGCCAAGTAGGAAACGCGCGAAGGAGTCAGCGAATGCGACGCGTGATATTAAACACGTGACGACGGAAATGTGTAGCTAGCCAATCCTGAACATTTATTGGGGGCTACAATACTAATTCCGTGGAGTTCTTTTGCATGTGGCGAGCAACTAGCCGAGGAAGAGGAAGGAGCCATTTTTGAGAACACTTCTGTCCAAGACGAGCTGATGAGCAGACGTGACTTGGGTCCAAGACGAGCTGGTGAACAGACGTGCTAGCCGGCACGCTTTCTGATGATCATTGTGGTTGATCATATCTTGCTTTGGGAAAGCGAGATGTTGAGTGGCGTGCTTGCCATTATTCGGAAGTTAATGCTAATAACGCGGTCGTAGCCGCTTATTTAGCTTCCATTGCTGCAGTGGCATTGTGTTTGTCGCTCACCATCACGGCGATGATACTATGGTAATGTACCAGAAACGACGGTCACTTTCCAGTGGATTTTTAACAGACTTATGTGCCCTTAAGCGACGCCTGGGTTAAGACTCTGCTCCCGCCACTTAAATTCTGAGCTAGCTGGATTTATATTTCAATTCAATTTTTCTTAAGCATCTTGCTGTTTGTTAATTCAATTTTGATGCTTTTCATTCACTTTATACGGCGCCCCCTGGTATTTTCCTTTGTACAGTAAAATGTTAGCTTCAATTTGATGGCCTGTGTTGCCATGTGATTTCAATGTTAACTTTGCTGTTTTTATTACTTGTTTGAGATATTTCATTCAGTTTTGTTTGCTTACTCCGGCGAATTGTAAACGTCGGGTATTGCTTGTTTTTGCTGATCTAATTGTGTTTAACGTAACGTTAATTACTACCCGACCTTGTAAGGCCATAAGACTCAATAAATGAGGTTTTATTTTGTGTCTGAAATTCATGGTTCTAGTTAGTAACCTATTAGACCCCCTTTTAACATCATATTATATGTATTTTTCGTATTTCAGGATTTAATTATAAATCCCCCCTCCCTTTTTATGAACCGATATTCACATCTGGAGCACCCAAAATTGTTCTATTACAATTGGCACCCAACGTTTCGGGCTTTTGCAAGTCGAAATTATTTTGAGAATTTCACAAGTCTAAAAAAATCCATGGATGTGACCTGTGTTGATTCATTTTTATTATTTTAGAATAAGTTTTATGTTGAAATTTGTTTGCTTTGTTTGCCATGCTTGATTTAAATCTAAATGTGTGATTTATTTCAATCAGTTGTTCAAGTATATTTTCGTTCACTTGCATCAAGCATGGTTAGTTTAAAATTAAAGATAGAGTCAGTGCTTTTGAAATTTTAATGCATGATAAAAGTTAAGATTTTTTTCTTTATGCTGATTTCGCTCATGTGTTGAGGTATTTGTGTCGCATGAAACATCGTTGTTTTTCCTTGTTGTTCAATTTTGGATGGGTTTTATTTCATGTTGAAGGGATTTATGCGCGAAAATTTGTTTAATGCTGTACCATTTTGAGTAAACTCGTGCCGGTTTTCTGTTGTTTGTTGTCGATTGTTTAATTGTTCGGAGTTGAAATTTGTATCTTACGATCAAATCTATGAAGTTGAGGTCACGCACCATTAATAGGGCAGATCGATCAATTGTTTCATAACATTTTCCGAGCATAAACTAACGCGATGGATCAAGCACCGGAAGTACGCGACTTACCGTTGGCGGACAACGAGTGTAATGATCCTCCTAGTAACGCGTAGCATCCATTCAAATGCATCATTAGATGGGGAACAGTTAGGGATTTTTCCAACCCCAGACAATGAAACCGTTCAAATCCACCCATGTGGGCAGAAGTTGAAACACGTGCGTCGCAAATAACGGTAGAATTGCCACCGGCGACCGCACAATTCCAAGACCAAAACCCGATACTTAACATGCTGGCGGAATTGAGTAAACAAATGAATAAAAATTCTGCGTCGCAAAAGGAAGAGATGGCGGAATTAAGTAGGCAAATGGCTTCGCAAAATCAGAAATTAGATGCACAAAATCAAAAAATTTGAGTCGCAAAATGCTTTGTTGAAGGGCATGGACGGAAAATTGTCCGTTTTTCGCGAGGAAATGACCCGTGAAATGAGTGCATTCAAATCGGAGATGCGAGCGAATGTTTCAGTGTTGGAGAGACGCACAGATACGATTCAGGTAACATGCACTGCATTGCAGGAATCAAGCGCGGAAATCTCGAAGCGTTTGGACGCGACCGAAAAATCTGTCGAGCACGTGCGGCAAGAAAGCCACCAGAGTCTCGGTCAGATCTCGGAATTTGTCCACGAGATTAAGGATAATACTGAACGAAGCTTGCAGGCTGTAAATGCAAAGTGTCGGAGGTTGCAAGTTCGGTTGAACGAGTACAAACGGCACAACAGGATTTGCAAGCGTCACAGCAAACACTCGCAGAACACTAATTCAAACTGGCGCAGTTGGAATCCAATGAAGGAAGTGAGTAATTCCAACGCTAGCGGGAGTATTGTTCACGCGAATTACGCACAGTACGCAGCAGCTAATATCGAGCTTAAGTTGCCACGTTTTGGGTCTCGCAAAGACGTAAATCCTAGGATTTATCTTACCGAAATGGAGCGGTATTTTGAAATCAAAGGAGTGCCTGATTCCATGAAGCTTGTGTTAGTCGAGGAATCATTTTCAGAAACAGACAGACTCTGGCTGAAAATTGCGTCCGAAACTAACTTATCTTACGCCGAATTCAGAGTCCTGTTTCTTGAGACCTTCTGGTCGAAAAAGATCCAGAACCAGGCGAGGATAAAGCTGTACCAAGGAAGGTACATTCCCAAGTGGCATTATTCGATGGAAAGCTACGTGAAAACTTTGCTGGTGCAGTGTAGGCAATTCGACGACAAAATGACGGACGGAGAGTTCATAGAGATGGTGATCGCGCACTTTGGTCCACAAGTGCAGTCACTCATTAACCCCGTGGTCATTCGTACGATACCAGAACTGCTAGAAACCGTCGGTAACCTGACAGAATCGGGAAAATGGCCGATAATCTGGCGAGACAAGACGCGGAACGAAACCATGGCGAAGCGCAAAGCGAGTCTAAGCGACCGCATGGCGGCAATAAAGCTTCCTATGCTGATGGACAGAATGGGAAATCTTCCAATCAAAATTCCGGCAATCGTAATGGAGGGAAGAAATGGAAGAACGGAAATGCACATGGAAGGATGATAAAAATCATCAGCGGTCGGGAAACAACCGATCCGCGTATCCACAAGAATTTCCAGTGAACGCGATCTCGATTGAAAACGCGGAACCGGAAATGTGGCAAAGGCGACGGAGAAAATGTGGGCGGCGTTACAACGCGTCTAATTCCCCGCCGTCACAATGAGATTTTTCGGGGGACGCTGCAAACGCCGACAGCATTTGCCTCGGCAGTTTGGAATATTGGCGCGGCGAAGGACCGGAAAATATCGACGAAGAAGAAGATATGGTATCCGGCGACAGCCTCATGGCGCGCGCGAAGTGTCCCCGTGTAGATATTATTGCATATGGCATACGGGCGAATATTTTAATTGACTCGGGATCGTCTGTCTCCGTAATGTCTAAGAAATTTCTGCTACGCTTGAAAGATAAGAATCCGCGGCTAAAAGAAATTCCCACAACGCAAGTTACGGTGGTTCCTGCAATAGGAAAGAGAGAAAAGATCGTTAGCACGCAAGCGCTAATCCCCGTGAAAGTCGCGAATAGCGAGTTAATGTTGCCACTACTTATAGTACCCGGTTTGACGCAAGATGTGATCGTTGGATGCGACCTCTTAGCAAAACGTAAAGTCATTCTGGATTGGGGAAATAAGACGGTGACAAATTTGGTTCCGGAGGTGTTGCATTGGAAACATGAGGCCTGTGAGCAGAGCCTTGGAATAAATAGTTCCAAACCAATGCAAGACACCGCGGACGCGAAGGCAATTTGAATAACGGAGGAAGAGCTATATGCGCATCAGCTGACGAGCAAAATCTCATACCACAGAACCCAACCGACAAAATGCGGGAAAAAGGAAAACTTGACGCCAGCACGGAAGCCAAAGCTATGCCGATACTGACGAGAAACTTGACGACAGCACCACAGTCAAAGCCAAAGCTATGCCGATGCTAATGAGAAACTCGCGATCATTTCGTGCGGGATGAGACTGCGTCTGATTCGTATCAATGTAAAATTTAAGGATCAACCCGAGAAGAATCCCGAGGATGACATCAAGAAAGCACATGAATTCTTGGTAGAGAAAGCTACGAAGCGGCAACGCAAGCACGACGGATTGCGGACGCAAACGTTTAGCGTCGGGCAGCAGGTGCTACTTAGGACTATGACCCCGTCTGACGCACAGCGAAAATTAATTTCCAAATTCTTTCTGCTGTATTCGGGACCGTTCTCAGTAGCGCGGATTATCTCCCCAAACTGCTACATGCTGACCGACGGCAGAACGGAGCTCGGCCCGCATAATGCCCGGAATTTGCGCCCGTTTCACACAGCATAGCTACAAGTTCCTAGACGGATGTTTGTAAATATAGCTTAAGGATCAATGTACATTTAGTTAGGTAATAACATAGAGCATATGTTTCAGAAAGTGAGAGTGTCAGTCTTAAGACACGTAATTGCCTAACAAGCGTAGCGCTAACGCAGCGAGAACAGGTAAAGGACGCTCAGCTGTTTGGGTAGCGGCTGTGCCGACCGCCAGTTTTCCTGGAAGGATCGTAATCAGGTTAAACGAAAACAGGTAGCCTGAGCCGCAGAGCCTAACGGGACAGCGCTTACTGACAACAACAGAGCGGGCAAAGTGGAAACAGCTGATCGCTTAGTTTCACCGCTATAATGTCTTTGCTACGAGTGTAGTTTGGAAAGCATAATATAGTTCATTTTGCGAGAACCGTCTTTCTTATTGTATTGTAAATTCGCGGAAGGATTAAATTATGTAAATTCGCGGAAGATTTTTCTTTTCCATTTGATTTTCATGTTATGTGGTTTCGGCATACTTGTGTCGGCCTTGATAATGGACATTCGGTGCATTCTTTATTCTTGTTGTTGCTATATCTAACTTCAACACATGTGCTAGATTTGCATAGCCCGTTGTAAATAATTAATTGAGTTGTCTAGTTTTAATGTTAATATCTTGTGCTTACATCATTTTTTGTTTATTGATTGAACAGATCTATTTTGTCGTTCATTTACATCTATGTACCTGTCAATGTTTTATGATGTTTTACTTTGCATATTAGGATAAGACATTTCATTATTTATGTTAACCAGAGTCACGTGTCGTATTTACATATTTAAAGAGGTCACATGTATGCGATAGTTCGAGTGAGCTGGAACCATGAAACTATAGTGTAGGCAATGATTTTGATGCAACTGTAAACGCATGGCTCAGAACGCTTAAATATTGAAGGCTAGAGACTGCCATTTCGACCGTTGAGGGTGGAACAATGGAGCAGGCGAGGCGACAAGGTGACGCCGGGCCAGCCCGGCTTGAGTCCCGTTGGAATTCGGTCAACGAACTACCCCTACCTTGCCGCTATCCCGAAGGCCAAGTAGGAAACGCGCGAAGGAGTCAGCGAATGCGACGCGTGATATTAAACACGTGACGACGGAAATGTGTAGCTAGCCAATCCTGAACATTTATTGGGGGCTACAATACTAATTCCGTGGAGTTCTTTTGCATGTGGCGAGCAACTAGCCGAGGAAGAGGAAGGAGCCATTTTGAGAGGATCACTTCTGTCCAAGACGAGCTGATGAGCAGACGTGACTTGGGTCCAAGACGAGCTGGTGAACAGACGTGCTAGCCGGCACGCTCTCTGATGATCATTGTGGTTGATCATTTCTTGCTTTGGGAAAGCGAGATGTTGAGTGGCGTGCTTGCCATTATTCGGAAGTTATGCTAATAACGCGGTCGTAGCCGCTTATTTAGCTTCCATTGCTGCAGTGGCATTGTGTTTGTCGCTCACCATCACGGCGATGATACTATGGTAATGTACCAGAAACGACGGTCACTATCCAGTGGATTTTTAACAGACTTATGTGCCCTTAAGCGACGCCTGGGTTAAGACTCTGCTCCCGCCACTTAAATTCTGAGCTAGCTGGATTTATATTTCAATTCAATTTTCTCTTTAAGCATCTTGCTGTTGTTAATTCAATTTTGATGCTTTTCATTCACTTTATACGGCGCCCCCTGGTATTTTCCTTTGTACAGTAAAATGTTAGCTTCAATTTGATGGCCTGTGTTGCCATGTGATTTCAATGTTAACTTTGCTGTTTTTATTACTTGTTTGAGATATTTCATTCAGTTTTGTTTGCTTACTCCGGCGAATTGTAAACGTCGGGTATTGCTTGTTTTTGCTGATCTAATTGTGTTTAACGTAACGTTAATTACTACCCGACCTTGTAAGGCCATAAGACTCAATAAATGAGGTTTTATTTTGTGTCTGAAATTAATGGTTCTAGTTAGTAACCCATTAGATCCCTTATAGCATCATTATATAAATGTTTTCGTATTTCAGGATTTAATTATAAATCCCCCCTCCCTTTTTATGCAACTGATATTCACATCTGGAGCACCCAAGATTGTATATTATTACAGTATCGAAGAAATATTTTAAAAAATCAGTATCTCGAAAATGGTGAGATTTTTACTAAAATAAAATTTTGTTAAATAGTAGGAAATGATGTGGCCTATTTGCAGTTGCTGAGTTATCCCTTCAATCCTGGACACCCTGTATTCCCATATCTACCAATATACAATCGTAGATTTTAAATTACCTTACAAACCTCCGTAGTTCACATTCCCGCTGCGGTCAGTGTGAAGCAGTGAGTTAGTATTGAGCTCCGATCGTGAATTTGGTTGGTATCTTAGTAGCCCATTACAATATAGCTAAATCTGAGACGTAGAAGAGAACTGTGTATGAAACACTGTAAAGACATCAGCTACACTGCAGCTAAGTTCAAAAACGCCTGGCTGGGTGTAAAGGGTCCAAGCAGACGCCAAATTGCCTTTTAACCGGTAGGAGGAAAAATAAAATATGAAGACATACAAAACCTAATGTTTAGTGTCAAGTTAAATATAACATAATATGCAACCTGAAAACCGTTGACAGTTGTGGTAATATCACGAAAATTATTATTTTAATCATCAGTCTTTTCGATTAGTTTGATTATGATACACTATGCAAGCATTAGAGCTAGAAACAGATTTATGATAGAAAAAGATTAAAGGGTAATAAGTTCACTGTGGTAATGAGAAAACACACACGAGAATGCTTTATACAGATATGGATTCGTGTTTGTTGTTCCGATTTGACGTACTCTTAGCTGCAATTAGCATTACAGACAATTGCTGTGAATGTCTATTACTTTCTCTTGTTTCATATGCATCGCAAGAGTATTTAAAATATATTTACAAAATTACTGACGAATTATCAGACATTGTATTTAGAATATCAACAAACAGGAATCCTATGATATAGTGGGAATCGCCCAATTTGACTAAAACATGCAAATAATTTTCAATTAAATGTAACTTTCAAACGACATTCTTTTAATTTATGTGTGGTTTTAGCCGAATAAAAGATAGCTGAAACAAAAAAATTTAAAGTGAAAACTATGCTATAATTAGAACTCAAAAACTGGAATTCCGTTGGATAGAGAATATCATAGTTCCGACGCTCTATGAGAATTCTCATTCATGTTGTTTGGCTGTCAGTTTGGTTGTAAAGTTAACAACAAGTGAGGAGCGGAGAGGAAAAGGGCCACAAACAATCCAGACTTTATTCAACTCTGCTTCAGTGATTCCAAAAAGCTAAAATCCACGGAAAGCATTAAAACAAAATTCTGAGCTTATGATTTATCTTGCATTGTTGTCTACAAAGAAAGCAAAGACTGAAATAGCCAACCATGTACTTAACTACAAAACTAGCTGCCTTTGATTCAGAGGTACAGTTTTTAACCTGCAGTGGTCGCGTGGATTACATAAAGTCCACTCAAGCCATTTCTAATGGGACTTTTCAGAGCGCGACCACTGCAGGGTTAAAGTTCCTGTATCACGTACGACATTCAAATAGTTTTTGTTTCTCCTTTTGTAAAAATGAAGTTTACTAACCAGATACAAATTTTATGGCCTTTTATACTGTTAACATATATGGTATTAGACCGGGAAAGGAAGGGGGACAAGGAACGGGAATTACTTTGCAAACGTGCATGATTATGCGATGATATCTCCGTTGACATAAGTGATGTCACATATAATGAAGCAGATTCCAGGAAACACGTCTCATATGCCTTGAGGTTGACTTTGCTTCCAGGAAGGAAATGCATGGTGACAGCAACGAGGCGGAAGGATTCATGCATCATCGCAGCATCTTACTTCGAAGAAATGGAAATATCAAGAAATAATAATAAAACCAAACAGATTGACAACCATAATAAAACGTTGCAATTCTTGTCTACTACTAACACTTTTAAGCAATACGGACCTATTTTAAAAAAGGAACAATTTGATATGATAATGTCATTCCAAATGTTACATGTTTGTATAAAAAAAAAATGGCAACAAAAATGATAGGAAAAGCTGGGAATTCTTAAAAATTTGCTACGTAGGCTAATCAATTAGGCGTTTAACTGGTTAAAATTCTTTATGATGGTAAATGATAAGAAGACAGTTGGAAGAATAAAGTTATTTTTAATGACATTTAAAGCGTGATTATATAGTTTCATGCTGTCGTTGAAAATCGGAATTATGGTGCTTTCATGGGTTATTTTACGTGTCCGATACGTTCGAACATGTTATAATTTGAATGCGTTGACTTCCGCGGTTCTTGTAGATATTTTCTCGATTCCCGGAGAACAAAGAAAACAAGTTATAGATTTTTCGCCAACCCTACACCTTGCTACAAAGCTACCAAACAAAGCAGATCTTTTATGTAACTTTGATAAAATAGTGTTGGTGGTTTTATGGTATTACTACTCATCTGTCCGGTAACCAGTGGAGTGCTGAATGAAGCTGCACGGCTTGTCTGAAGTCGTGGAAAATTGAAAACTAATGGTTTGGACCAGAATTTTAATATTGGCTCGTATTAGCAGCAGGTATATTGGCTGTCATCTTGGAACGTGTTCTTAAGTGTTAACACACAAATCACGTTCTATTGGTTTAGCGGATTGGACGGAACGTCCGGTCTGTTTAATGTGTGCCATTTGGAGTAGGGGAACTGTCGGATCAATTTGGCGATGTGGCTAGCTTCGGTAGAGTGGCTAGAGTGCTAGTTCGCGTAACGGAGGTCTTCAGTTCGAGTCCGGCCAAGGGCAAGGTTGTTGTGAATGTCGTGTCCGTCTGTAGTGTTTATGTGTCTGTACTTAGTATCTACATTGTACTGGAGAAATTGAAACACTCGAAGAGTCGATAATCACGTTG
>CM061919.1:51689760-51738068 GCA_031002005.1 Vandiemenella viatica | reverse complement strand
GATTCGATTTGTGGACATTTTATGTTTGGAATGTTTTATCATCGGTTAATCGTTTTCTCAGGTATTCTTTGTTTCTTTTATACACTGACTTCCCATTGCCTTCTGCGTCTCTTCGTTCTTGATAAATTTCCGGTAGTCCGTTTTTAAAAGCCGTATCCAACTCTAATGGCAAGAGGCTGAGCGTTGCCGCCATTTCGTTTCTCCGTCCACTCATTTCGAGGTCGTTGGAGAACAGTGGAGTTATGCCTTGAGTTTTACAGTCCCACAGATTAACATTTGATAGTATATTCCCACCGTGTCCACACTTAAATCTTGCGCCAGACAGTTTGAGCCAAATTACTTTACGAAATATACACCATACGGTCATAGAACGCTTGGCTCAACTTTGTAGTTTTTATGAAAAGTAGATTACGATAGAGATCCGTGCAGTACAACAGTATTCTAGCAACTCTGTAAAAGAGTTCTGAACGCTGTAGTCTTTGTATATTCGTTACAATTCTTCACACTTCCGACTAGTCCATAATCTGCTTTACCTACGACCAAATTTAATGAGCTGATCCAATTTCATGTTGATTTACACTGTTAGGACCGAGTACTTCAGGACGTCATATTCATCGAAGATCGAACAGGTTATTTAGTAGTTTCTTGGTTACGTGGGCTTTTATAGGAATTTCATGCCATATTTTGCGTTTTAATTTAAACTATCATTTTTGCAACATTCTAAAAAACGCATAAGATCATGTCTAATTTTGAAAAATCAGAAGAATTTATTTCCTTGTAAAGAACATAAGGGAACAAATTCAATCTGATATTAATGCTTTCACATAAAAGTTAAGAACAGTTCTTCGAATTTTAATCTTGAACAAATCTGTGTTGGCTCCAACTCTGAGGCCAGTGACATGTGTCAGGTAATTCGTGACTCTATTATTCAGTGGTGAAGTATTTTAGATTGACCTGTAAATCGTCTGTGGCATCATAATGTGAGCTCTTATGTATTGGAAAGGAGAGGCGTATCCGATTCATTATGACCACATTTTGTATTTTGTATTTCGTCAAATCCATCGAAAGCCGAAACACTTGAATTGACATTTAAGTTTCTGTCCTTAAGTCAAAGAATAGTTAGAAATTGCGAAGTATGATTTCGGTGAAGCAGAAATCCTCTTACAAAAATCACGCGTCATTGAGCTCCGTCGAGATAACTTGTAAGCCTGCGGAAGCCTTCTTTATGCTTCTGACAGTTACGAAATAGAGTCACTATTCTTAGCAGAACATCTTTACCGCGTAAGGGTCGGTATTTATACTTTCCATCAGGTCGTATACCTTGCTGTATGCAAAACAAATAATGCAATTACTTAATTCTGACTTCATTCCAAAGGATATACGAAAAAGAGTTTGATCTTGGTGACTGTTCAGCTATCTAAAAGTATTATTTCAGCAAGCATTTTGTTGAAAGCGTTAAGTTATACTCAACACTAAGGCCATCACGACATCACCACAACTTTTAATTTAAACCATTCCACATAGCAATCAAACGGTGACTCCTATCTATATACGACGTGTGTCCCTATATTTCACTTTGCAGACACAACTACCTAGCACAAACATCTGATGTTTCTATGGGGTTGTAGCCTTGAGTCTTTCATGGTGCACTATGGTGGTTGCATGTCGGTAGCTGTGGTGCTGTGGGAGATACGGTGGTTGAAAGTAGCCCATCTAAAGCATTTTCATATTTGGACCAAAATGCTCTAAATTTATTTTTGAAATCTTCTAGACTGTCCAGACAACAACACATTTTTTAGTTTTTCAGCTATTAACATATATGAATAATTTATATGTAAAATATTTAGTGAGTGAACCAATTTTTACGGGACTTTCACTGGCGGCATGCTGATTAGGCAGGGAGTTGCATAGGCTACTTTTTGCCCTAGAAATATTTACGGATCCGTGAAAAAGTAAACGATCTTTAAAATTCGTGACGAACACGAATTCGTGGGCATCAGCTAGTAATATGTATGAAATGATGTATGTAAGATAATGTGTTGATTGAAGTGTTGGATGGCTCCAGCATAAGGGTATAAATAGTTACTTTGGCATTATGTGTTTAATAGTGGAAAAGTTAGAAGAATTATTTTAATTTGGAGCAGATTTTTTTTAAAAAATATTGTTATTTTTATTATTATTATCTTTCGTGGCAGCAGCTTATTTTAAAACTGCAGGCATTTCTGATTGTGATCCAGAATGCATAACGAGCTACATAAATAAAATGGATTGATACCTCGTTAGTTGTCTGGTTGGAAACAGGGTTGAAGAATTCGAATTCGTGAATGGAATGATTCAAATAAATAGGCTAAACAAGAAAGAAAACAAAATCAGAACGAATTAATTGAAACTAGCGTAAAAACTGATTAGCAATACTGCAAACAGAATAATCTCTAAACTCAGGCGGTATTGCAGAGCAAGCTAGTCAGAAAATCTGCACATAGCAGAACCTGTGTTCCCTGTAAAAACAGGAAAAACAGTAGAAACAGAAAAAAAGAAGAAAATGAACAAAGCTGAAGGATGCCTGATAGGATTGCAGAGTTAGTTTATTTGGTGTCATTATGACTTCGGCCAAGTCACAAAACGAGTTTCCAACCAGGCTGACAACAATAAACCAAAAGATTCAAGGAAAAAGAAGTGATATTGACAGAAGGTATAATTCGAGGCAGAACAACTTACAAAGGTATTCAGGAGAACGGAAAGTGGAAAGAAAATATGGACGCTTCCTATTTCTCCACAAATTCAGAAGTGGTACTAACCTTTTGAAATTTGGATTAACTGCTTCTTTATAACGTCCTATTCAGGTTTTGCAATCTCATTTTTCGAAAATGTCGCCATAAATTAAATTAGAAATGCCGAAATGTGAGACCCAGCGGCACTTTTAATTTAATTTGTGGCGACTTTTCCAAAAGAGGGGAGTGCGAAACGTGAAAAGAGCAGCGTGTGGAAGCAGTTAATCCAAATTTCAAAAGGTTTCTACCAGTTTCGGATGGTTGGAGAAAGAGGCAGTATCACCTGAAAAATAAATAACACTTCAATATAATTTGCTTACGGGATTAGTGTTACGTTGAAATACTCCTCCTTCTTCTCCCCCACATTTCTACCAGGAGATAGGTCTTCATCAGGGGCCGTCTACCTAATCTGTATGAGTACAAATACGTAAACAACCAGCCACGCCAGTCTCCAAATCACAGTCTGTAGCAGATTCGGTAGACGGCCCCTGATGAAGACCTAAGCCCTAGTCGAAACGTCGGGAAGAAGAAGAAGGAGGAGTATTTTAAAGCAGCACTAATCCCCTAAGCAAATTATATTAATATATAAGACGGCTGCGAAAACAACAAAATCTTTTGTAAATAACACTTGCGCAGAAAAGGACAGGACTGCACAGAAAAAGAAAAAAAGAGTTACCAGAAAACAACAAACGAAGCCAGCTATTTATTTGTTAGATTTTTTACTTGATTTCTAGATCGCCAAATTAGAGAGAAGAAGAAGAAAATTGGCTCTATTGTGCCCAAAAGATAAATTCCTACTGTGAATAGATATGTGTCCTATATAATCCATGTGAAGACAATTTCGGAAGCATGATTGTTAACCCCTTAACCTACGATTTAGATTCGAAGATGTTGGGCCGAAATTGTATACAAGCTCGCGCAGCGTTCGGGACGTTCGCGCGACTTGTGTAACACGCTAATCCGGGCAATCGTAAACAAGGGGCGAATACGCAATAAGAAGCTGCAACCGAATACTCGCTATAAAATGGAAAGACAAGCGAGTTGTTTATATGCTGCCGACAAAACATGAAGCAGTCGAAATGACTTCACAAGAATCCAAGGGCACTCTAAAACCAAATTGTATTGCAAAGTATAACAAGAGAATGAATGGAATTGATCTCCAAGATCAAATATTAGCATGTTTTCCAGTGATGAGAAAATTCATGAAAGGATATAAAAAAAATTATCTGTTTGATATTGGTCTTTTTAATCTTACATCTTATGGAAAAAACTGAATAATGGAAAGAAACAATGTTATGTTGACTATAAGATCCATAGCCGAATCTCTACTGAAGAAAATGCCAAAACCGATTTATAGAGAACGAGGCGTATTATCTTCCGGAGATGCGCCAGACAGACTTTACACGAAGGAATGGGCTCATTTTCCAAAGCACATTGATCCAACACCCTCTAAATTAAGACCATCAAAACGCTGTACAGTTTGTCACAAAAATAAAAAACGTAACGAAACAACGTGGGAGTGTAAAAAGTGTAAAGTTCCGTTACATGTACCAGAATGCTTTGAAATATATCATACCGTTACAGATTACTAATTTTATGTTTTGGAGTTTTGTATAAATAAACATTTTGTAATACTTGCGTCTACCACAATTATTGCATCAGACTGTAATTGCGTATCAAATATTCCACGTAATATTCACATCTGACCCGATCACCGTACGCGGGCTATGCCCGTAATATTCACATCTGGCCCGATCATCGTACGCGGGCTATGCCCGTAATATTCACATCTGGCCCGATCACCGTACGCGGGCTATGCCCGTAATATTTACTTCTGGCCCGATCATCGTACGCGGGCTATGCCCGTAATATTTACGTTTGGCCCAACCATCGTACGCGGGCTATGCCCATAATATTTACGTTTGGCCCAACCATCGTACGGGGGCTATGCCCGTCATTGTAGATTAAGGGGTTAATATGGTGCTGTGTAGTAGGTGACCGGTGTTACGTTAACAACATGGGCGCTCAGTCATCGGCTATCTCATGCCGGTTTATCTCTATGTCTGTTCACCAGATCGAAGGTACATCTCTTGAACATGGTGAAACTAAGCAGTGAGAACGAAATGTTGGTCTTTAAGAAGATGTGAAGAGGTTGTTACCTCGTACATGGTACTAATGGCATGCATCGAAGGGAGAGGCACGTACTGTAGGTTAAATACACAATCGGTTTCCATATACAGTAATCCAAATCTTATTGTTAATTACACTGAACTTCCTTGTTGAACACCTGTAGTATTAACTGATTTTAAAACAGCTCTTACTGGCAAATTGATATAACTTATTTTCGCCTATAACGAATTATGAAATGTTTCGAATTTTCCGGCGTATTGCTGTTATATAAACATAACGTTTCGACAGCTCTGTTATCTTCATCAGGCGTCGCATAGCTTCCGGTGGTTGTAAGCCTGCTGTTACACACTCACGACACCATACGTCTGGTCACAAGAAGATCACAATTCAGAAAGGTTTGTTCACAAATGATGAACCTGAATTTCAGAAATCTAGATAAAAAAAAAAAGGCGCTTAGACGAAAAGTGGTATTTACTTTGTCATTCTGTATCATACTGGACTTAAAATCACATGCCTATTCTTTAAAGAAAAAGCAAAACACAAAATTTTATGAACGTTTGAGGTTTATGTAAAAAATTCAAGTTAGCTGATTTTTAAAACTTGTTTCTTGGATACCTGTTATTTTTATGCTTGCGGTTGTATTCGACAGTCTCTTTTAATCCCTCACATATAAGGCCATCCCCGAGCTTGTAAACAACCTTTCTCATGCCACCGGCTTCTTATCCCTGTAATTCCTTCTGCTGACGCACAACATACGTCACAGGTTGATCTCTCATGTAATGCAGTAACTGAGTTTATTGCCAGCCTTCTAAGAAGTCTTGCCATACATTTCCCCTGGCAACTAATTTCATTTAATGCCCCGTTGAACGAATCCGATTGCTATATGTTCCAATCAATCCTTGCATCCAAAGCAATTAATGTGACAGATTACCCTCCTGTGGACAGTTACCGTCGGCCATTTCGTCGGAGTAGTTCATTTATTATGGAGGGCTCTGCGGTTTGAATCTCTAAATTTGCTGATATGAAAAAACAGATTTGCCATATACATCGATAACTACCTGAAATACATGTGGAACGCTGAATAAATTACGTTCGTTGTCTTTTGAAGAAGTTTCTTCGCATATTATTAGAAGAAATTTGTTTATGAAAACAAACAATACGGACATTAATTTGTTGGACGTATCTACAACAATTTCTGCCCAAATGTAGACTTTAGAACATGAATTTCGTCAGTTGCAAAACAATTTAGAATGGTCAGGTGTATGTGTTATCATCACTGATTATTGCATTATTTGCCAAAAAAGGAATTAATTAGCATAATCAACGTAGACAGTGATGCTAAAGCCCTCGCATTTGGGGAGACGCGCGTTCGAATCCCCGTCTGGCCATCTAGATTTGGGTTTTCTATGGTTTCCCCAAATCACTGCAGTGAATGAATGGATGGTTCCTTCAAAATGTCAAGGCCTAATTCATTCCCATTCCAAGTCCCAATTCCTATCCCTCCGTAAAGCCCGAATTGAAAAAATAAAAACTGACGCTAAACAGATAATGGACTGTCAAACCTGTTAACCATTTTCATGTTTAGGCCTTCTGGTATCGTCTTCACAGCTGTCGTTTCCACCTAGAGGTACTGAATCAATTGTGTTATTCGACTCCTGCGCGTTTATTTACAACAGAAACTGTTTTTTTAACGCTCTTCCAAAGAAAATATTGTCACAATCTTTGCACATACCGAAGATGCTGTTAGCAGCAATTTTAACGAAATGTAAAATTTATCAGTGTTACCTGCTATCTGAATTCTGCTTACGGTCATCTATCTATATACAGGGCGTTCGCCGGGAAATGCAACCCACTGTTAGCGCTACAAGGAAGAAACTGCTCGCGGCGAGTGAGCGGTCAGCTCCCGGCATTGTTCGACCGTCGGCCGCGGACTATTTCATAATAATTACGCTTCATAAACTTGTATGTGCTAAGCATTTAAATGTGACGTAATTCATTAGCTTACCTTATAAAAGATGCTGGAAGTGTTGACACTCTTGTGTAATGCACATTTCACATCTTCTGAACATATTTCGAGACACACGCTGCCCTAACTGACTTAATGATTTTTTGGGTGACTGTTCTAGTCGAAAAGCGATATCGTCAATTTTCTCCTCTGTGAGAATACGGTTGACCGACAGTCTCTTTTTGTTAAAAAAATTGTAGTTTAAAAAACTAAAATCACGCTTTGTAGTATGTGAACTAAAAGGATAAAAATAATATTTAAATATAAACATTTTGTTTAACAGTGATAGGACTTCCCACAATTCAGGATAAATTAATTTTTTTGAATAAGCTTAAAGTATAAAGTCACTGATTACAAAATTAACTTTAATGAAAAAAAGCATGGGGTGCTATTTCAGTTGTCTTATATTTTTTGTCGTTGGCTGTTTGTAAAGACAGAGTCATTGTCAAAAGTTATGTAGAGCGCACCCCACGCTATTTTACATTAAAGTTAATTTTGTAATCAGTGACATTATACTTTAAGCTTATTCAAAAAAATTAATTTATCCTGAATTGTGGGAAGTCCTATCACTGTTAAACAAAATGTTTATATTTAAATATTATTTTTAGCCTTTTAGTTCACATTACTACGAAAGCGTGATTTTAGTTTTTTAAACTACAATTTTATTTTTAACTTTTTAGTTCAGATAGTTTAAAAAGTATGTTTCTTACTGTTGGCTTTTCTTCGCCAATCTCTCTTTTTCTTTGAGTTGTAGTTTCATTATTAATTATTATTCCCACGAGTAAAATACAATTAAATGGTCAACTCAACAAGAGATCCAATAGCACGGTAAACGAGGAAGGCTACTTTTCTATAATAGTACGAAGTAATATTTCGAATACTTACTATTCAACATCACGTTAAGCGACTTCAGACAGAGAAATGTTTCTGGATAGGAGACAGCAGAAGACGATCGTCTACAGCAACCAAGGCTCGTAAATCACACCCGGGAAACTGGAGAACGATGATGATGATGATGATGGCTATATTGGGTGGGAAATCTCCGAAGGGTGTGGCCGCCAAATGACGAAGATTTCTCGAATCGCACCTGTGCACTAATGTCGCGGCTGCATTTGCCTAACTCAGTAATCCCATCAAGTATAGAATACACTGACAACGTGGTGAGAGTGAAATTATTGAATTTTCATCGGTTCTTAATAAGTGTGCAAAATTTAAAACGATTCGGACGTCAGGAAGCGGGTAAACACTGAAATGAATTACATGGCAACCATTTTTCTATTGTTACCGTCAGAGTAACGAGAATAGCAGGACGTTGCTAAGAGACTACTGTATTGTCAACGGTTCTTAAAACGTGTGCAAAATTTTTATGTTTTTACTGTCAACGTAATCAGAATATCAAGACAAAGCTATGAAATTATTGTATTGTAATCAATTATCAATACATGAGCAAAATTTCAAACAACTCGGACATCTGGAATTGGGTTAAAATTATATTGCAAAATTCCACGACATTCAACCATTTTTCTGTTGTTACTGTCAAAGTAATGAGCATAGAAGGATATAGCTATGAAATTATTGTATTGTCACCGGTTCTTAATATGTGTGCCAAATTTCAAACAGCTCGGACATCGGGAAGTGGGTCAAAATGGAGTTGTAAAATTCCGTTACATTCATACATACATACATACATACATACATACAAGTCAAGCTAATATAAAGCGTGTAAAAATGAACCCGTTTCTCTTACTTTTTTAACCAGACGCAGAATTGTTGATTTAGCTGGCAGTATAGCATCAGGAAATTCGCGACGAAATTTACTGCGACACTTTTTAAACGACTTCTTCTTCACATATGTATCGTAGAGAAATATTGCTTTGTTGCAAACTGTAACGTACCATAATTTTACTCAAACTCAAACACGGTACAGATTAGTAAGAGTATGAAGCCCCAAACCAGCCAAACCGCAAAGAAACGTTTATTCACAACACTGATTAATAAGAGACTGAAGTCACAAACTAGCTACAATGCAAAGAAACCGTTCTTAACAATGTAAGGGTCCCATTTACTGCGTCACTGTACTTTTGGCGCAGCGGAGGTGTTAAACAGTGCGGTGATTCACGGTGCCGTGTGGCGGGAGCTGCTGGCCCGACTGACCGAGCAAGTTGCCGACGGCAACAGACTGGGAGGGTTGCGTTTTCCGGCGAACGCCCTGTATATAAAGATGTATGTATGTTTGTTTGTTTGTTTTTCATACAAATCCACAGTTATCATCCGATCTCGATGAAACTTTGCACACTTATCCTTTGAAACAAGGAGAAAAATACTGTCTACATTTGGTTGAAAAATTATCTGTATAAATAATACATGTTGTCTCATAATTTCGAAATACTTCTGAACGGCGATAGACAGACGCGTTGGATATGAAGGTCCCTCTACTGTTTCTTCGTGTAGCGGTCATGTAGCTCAGTGGATAAAGCGCTGGCTTACTAATGTTTGGGTCGTGGCCTCCGGTTCAAATCTCCGTGGAGACTAAGATTTTTAAAAATTGTTTTTGATCGCTAGAGTTACGCCTGGGCCGTCGGTTATTCGGATTGAATGTTAAACTGTAGATATCACAAAGTTAGGGGTGCAATGCGAAGCAAATCATAGGTAGTCTTGCAATGCTGTAGGTGTAAACTTTTTTACGTTATAATGATCCCTCAGGGGTTGTTCGCAGTCAGTGGGTGTGTGTGTGTGACCCGCAGTAACAATACTATAAATACGGAAGTAAGTCTGTCTTTTTATTACGTTTTGATGACTAAATGGCTGATGGAATTTGACAAAAAAATCTGTATGAAGGGCACAGGACATTTTTTCCAGTATGATTAACAGTTGTAGTCGCGAAATTTTGAGACCTTTTCGAATGGTGACAGAAATATGTTGGAAACTGATTCTCTTCAGGAGACAGGTTCAACGGTAGAATGATATATTGATAGCTTTCCTGTCATATTATGTCGACTCGGTGTTGTTTGGGACAAATCCTTCGTTACCAACAACTTTCTATATTCAATTCTGGCAAAAAAAATCTTAAACCACGCGTACGAAGTATATCTAGTATATATATATATATACGATCAGTTTCAAATATTAATATCTAATAAGCTCTAAGGTAATAATTTTAAAATCATGTAGATTGGCGTCTTAGAAGTGATATATGCTTCTCTCCCAGATGATTCAGTGATGGTGGGTTCAAGAGGCGTGTGAGGGGCGTATAGAATGTAAAGCGCCCAACGCGTGTCTCATTGCAGTGTAACGTCTATCCTCGCTCGGTTATCACTGCCAGCGCGGCCTCCGCCGGCCAAATCCCGGAAATCAGTGCAGGGGACCGAGCCTGGACGTGAGCTCGAGCCTGACAGTAGGCTCAGTCTGTTATTCACGTGCTGCGTAGGGACGAAGTTACGCTGGTATTCGCTCTGAACAACAAGCTGATTTTTTTTTTTTTTTTTAATGTGCACTATGTGTCTTCTTCTTGTTGTTTTTACAAATTTACGTTAAGAAAATCCATGTACTTAGTAATTCGTGAACTACTCTATGTTAAGGAAAATGTAAAAATCAGCAGATTGTACTACATTCCAACATTTCTGTGGCAATTTTTCAGTAATCCAAATATGCTCCATGCAAAAGAAATAACATTTTGGCGTTTGTGGATTTAGAGAAAGCTTTTAATAATGTTAGGTTGGACAAGATGTTCAAAATTATAAAGAAGTCAGGTCGTAAGAATACTATATAAATTATATAAGAATCAAGTGGCTGTAATAAAAGTAGAGAACCATGAGAGAGATGCATCAGTTAAAAAGGGTGTGAGACAAGGTTGTAGTCTATCGCCGTTAATATTCAACTTGTAGAAGAAGCAATAAAGGAAATAAAAGAAAAATTTCCATGTGGCATAAGTGTTCAGGGAGAAAAAAATCAGTATGCTACGATATGCTGATGACATTGCCTTGTTAGCAGAGAGGGCTGAGGACATTGAGAAGTTACTGAATAGCATGAACAAAATACTGAAGGAAGATTTTGGACTGAATATAAATCAAAATAAGACAAAAGTGATTAAATGTAGCATAAATGATACCACACTAGTAGATTAAATAGGATCTGATGCAATAGAAGTAAGTTAATTCTGTTACTTGGGAAGCAAAATTACAACCGATGGTCGAAGCAAGAATGATGTTAAAAGCAGAATAGCACTAGCAAAAAGAGCTTTCATGAAAAAGAGAAATCTTTTAGTTTCAAGCATTGATATTGGAATTCGAAAGAACTTTTTAAAACTCTATGCGTGGAGCACAGCACTTTATGGTAGCGAAACTTTGACTTTAGAAATACCGGAAAGAAATAAAATTGAAGCATTTGAAATGTGGCACTACTGAAGAATGCTGAAAATTAAGTGGACAAAGTACGAAATGAACGAGTTTTGGAAATGGTGGGTGAGGAAAAAATTTTGTGGAAGAAGCTTACAGAAAGAAGAGACAGGCTTTTAGGTCATATTTTGAGACATGCTGGACTGGTTAATTTGTTAGTGAAGGGAACAGTCAAAGTTAAGAACTGTAGAGGAAGACAGAGATTAGAATATATGAAGCAGATAATTGAGGACGTAGGTTGTAAGGGATATGTAGATATGAAGAGGTTATAAAAAGATAGGTAGGGATTGAGGATTGTATCAAAACAGTCGAAAGACTGATGACAGAAAAAAAGAGTGATAACAGTTATGTCATTAAACTGTGTTTTTTGTCGTACATTGATATAAATCCTTACACAAGATGTCACATATATTTGAAGCCTCCGTATAAATCATAATGCACTAAATGTGGATTCAGGGTATAATTAACGTATGTCCGTAATTGTAGATAACTTATTTATGTAATGGATTTCATTACATTGTGTTCTGGTTTTTAATACTTCCGTTTATGAAACACATACACCTTACACATTACATGTACGACGGCTCAGTTGATAGAACATATTCAAAATATTGATAGTAGTCATTCGTATACTGTAGTTTCGAGAATACCACTGTCGTACAATCTTGTCCCTATTTCTTTGATCTGCACCCTCGTTGGGCAGCTCGCGCAAGGAAGACTGTGCGCTATTTCTGCAATGCCGAGCCTTCGTTTGTCCACCGAGCCTTCAAAGGACCGGTATGAAGGTTTCCGGACACGAGCGATCCATCTGGAACCATTCCATTTAGACTCAGTCCAAGCGACATCATCAACCGTGCTGGGCCAGGCCAATTCGTACCTACAACTTTCGCTAGTCTGGCTCTGGCATTTTAAGGGTCGCCGGTTCGAGTCCATCCTAGGACCTGCGTGGTTTTATTTTAATGTTGTGTTGTCCTCAAAACTGTATCCCAAAATTACATGAAAGAAGCCTGATACAATGCTAAGTACAATATAAATTGCCGCTGACTAAACGGTCGCACTGACCGAAGGCCAATTTTTTTTTTATACTTCCGCTTCAGTGTATACGGGTTACGGAAGTTTCAAAAGAAATCAACAGGCGTTAAAAAAAATCGCACTTAATTTCTGTTCTTAAAAACAGTTATTTTAAAATATGAAAATTATTAAGAACATATAAAATACAAAATATCGGGATATTCAGAAACATATGGAAGGTCTAAAATACAGTGGTGTAAGTCATTTTCCTTGTTTTCTAGAACTTATAATGCAAAAGATATTGTAATACATTCTGGAACATAAATTTTGTATTATTATCATTTTATTAAATTCACCTGGAATTAAATATAAGACAGAGGCTTGAGCTAAATAAATTATGTACAATGATTACATTTTACTGCTGACATTAATTACTTAAACCAGTGTTTATCAAAAAAAGGGGGGGGGGGAATTACACCACTGCGTATGTCTGATACCGGTGTATTTGTCATATAATCTGATATATAGAGAGATTGCCTAATGTATCTCGAAGTATTTCTGCAGAACCCATTATTTCTTTAGAAATCCTGTGCGGGATCAGTCAGCATGGAGGTTAAGTTTACAAACACTATGATTTAAGTCTGACTTTCACCACTTAGCTGATAAACAAAGTAATTGTTTCGTTTATCTTTAGAATTTCCAGTGCCTTTTTTACTAAGAAATTGACTCATTTATTTACTGAGGGTTTCAGTGGCTTTTTTTTTTTTTAATGTAACTGACTTACGCCACTGCGAATTTAACCCATGCAAATCGATCCTATTTGTGTGAGATAAAAACTTCGCATTGTTTAAATCACCGATCAAAGCTCATATTTTCGAAGTTTGAGAATTATTTTTGGCGTTAAACTAAGTCACTATTAACCCTGATTTTTAAAAGCTCTTAGCACAAAAAAAGGAAAGAACTAGGGTGAAAACGAGGGACGATGCAGTCTCTGAATTCATTATTCATTCTAAACTAACTATTGGATGTAATGTGCAGATTTAGTAAAACTATTATAGTCTGTACATATGAGATTTAAAAAAAAAAAATAAAAAATGACCTCGCGGACTATTAACATCCTACACAGAAGGAATCAACGGTTTTTTTTTTTTTTTTTTTTTAATTTGTGTCTGTCTGCATATTATGAACAGCGTTCACACAGAAAATATTGTTTAGATTTTGACTGTGTTTCGCTTAATGTATAACACGTGGCCCAACATGTAAAGTAGGGTATGTTTCATTTTGATGTTAAGGTAAAAGTGTTTACAAATTAGTGCCCACTCTAGTAGGGTGGGGATAGACCACCCGATCCTTTGCTGGGTGGCTCGGTGTCGTGGACTTTGCACCGGACGAAAATCCAGCAGGGTGTGCCGAGCCGCGACAATCTATCCGAGACCCCCCACATACGACGAGTGTTGGATCGGCGCTGGGCCATTTGGCCTATTGCCTCGCCCTTCAGGAATAACGGAGAGAGTTCGAGCGTGAGTTGCACGACCCTAGTAGACAGTATGGCCAACTTCAATCCAGAGGTTCTCATTTTCAGCATGGACAAAGTTTCGGATGCTTTTAATTAGGTGCTACAACTACTATGGATGGTAATTCGTAACTTTTTCAACTGGAAACTGAAATATACTTTATTGTCATTAAAGGCAGCACACGTGTGTAAACTGCGTAATTAATGCCGAAACTATAGGTGAAAAAATTATTAATTCCGGTCATTTCACAAAGACGTTACGTTAAGTTTCGTTATTCTAATGCTATCATTGTAGAATAATTAATTATTGTTCGATTTTTAACAACATGAAATCTTATCGGTTATACTGCCAGACATTGGTTTAACAAAAATTTCAACGTTTTCACCGCGTGTCCTTGAAGTATGATTGACATGGAAAATTCATAACATTCACTTTATAATTTAGAGTTTTTTTTAAACAATATTCTGTGATAAATACGAGACAATTTCGAGGTAATTGCTCATTTCTTACTCCTAATCCATATGATTTCCTTTCAACAACATTTTTATATCTTTTGTTACAAAATACAGAAAAAACAAATAATTTCCTTAGTTACCACCAAAAGAATAGTTTTCCGAGTAAAAATCTCATTACCACTAGCAGTGAAGGGACTTTTTCCGCAATTTACTAGATGCCCCTAACGGTTTAAGGTTCCAACCATTGGGAGACCGAAATTAACATGAGGTAATATAGCAATAGACGAATCATTATTACTTAGAATAGAAAGATTGGAGTGGTATGTATACCCATTTAGAAAGGACAGAAATATTTCATCTGAATCTGCAAGAGGATCAACAGATGATCAATAATATTTTGTCGGCGCACACAGTTTCAGAGACATAACTATTAAACAGTGGCAAGGAAGTGTTTGAAGTTTCATTACGAAAAGTGATTTTTCAGCATTAAATGAATGTTAATGAGTTGTGGAAGGCATGAACGGGAGTTCGGGGAAATTCTTGACGTCTGTTAGTTCTCGGATAGAGGGTTGGTGACTTGAAAGCACTTTTGATAATTCCTTGAAGTCTTTAGGATTTGTGTTATCATTCCTTTGCTGCGTTAAAGTTGACACTTGTGAGTCTCGTTACTAGTAATACGGTGAGCACTCGCCTGTAAAATTCGTTTGCAACATCCTTCTCTCGATGAGAATCAGTAGCATGAGGAAATATGATCTGAAAAAAATTTGCGTATGGAAATCGATATTAACGTTATCAAATTATTGCTAAAAATAGTGTAAACGTATCGTTAGTAAATTAATTTTTTTCTTCCAGAAATCAGCGTGCAAATAAAATCAGTCACCTTTTCTGGCAGTGTGTATTAAATGAAATGTTTATTAAAAAAGTACAACATTTTGATGAAAAGCAGAGTTCGAGAATATGGCGTTACCACTTTCGTAGAGCAAGCAATCAAAGTTAAATTTAAAAGGAATTTTAATGTAGACTAGATACTGAATGATAAAAAATTACAACTGAAAAGTAAGAAGAAAGCTGGTAGAACAAGCAGAAATTTAAACTAGTAAAAATGGAAGGAATGTCAGTTTTGTCGCAAAAATCGAGGTAAATAAAGTTATTTTAAAAAATCAGGTGTAAAAAGAAATAGTCGTATGAAAATCTTCGACACTTCACAAGTTTCCTTCGTTTTAACCTAATTTGTAGTAAAAATTAGGTTGGGAACGTGAGAAACACATCTTATGTAAATATTTCTTCGAAATTTCAAGAGGTTAGTACTATTTTTTGTTAATTGTTCAAAGTTGTGCAAATTCGTAAGATTGTCATAGTGGATGTTTTGTGTTCAACTTAACATGACACGAAAGTCCGCTAATGGACATTACAATGATAACAGATCAGTCACGATCGTTGTTTTAAAAAGCTTTGTAAGTTTGTTCCTGTTTTATCGAAATATTTTAGCAAGACAGTATTAAATAACACGTTGTATCATGTAAGCACGTATGAAGAAACACGTTGAGTTCACTCGAATTTAATCCTGACGTTTGAGGAGTCTGAACTTTTCTGCATGTATTTCTATAGTTTTCGGTAACTTAGGAATTTTTCCATTGTTAGTTCCAAAATGAGACCATGTTGATACTTAGATATGAGATTCGGTTGATGGTTTAATCCTTGTATAGCTTTGAGCGATTGATTATCGATATTGATTTACCTATAGCCGAATTATACCAATGAAATGCATTCCAAATTAATATTGTTATTGAAATCAATACCTGCCGCGTTGGATCGTGCGGTTGCGCCTCCAACATTATGACCGGCGACTGACACGGGGTTAACACGTAAGAGTCTTGCTGGTGGAAAATTTTTTTATCACGGGGAAATTGATTCCAGGATAGGAAAGGTGGTGGTGTAGAATTCCTAATAACCTTATTGTACACCAAATTCGTGGTTAAATCACAAATCTTTGCGCAGTGTGTAAGGAGTCAGGGCATACAACACTGTTGATGGAGATTCGTACGTCGGATGGAGAAGTTAAGCCTGGCGGCGCCTGAAGTGTCCTTCGGAAGAGTAGACCTGGATGGCGTTTGGTTCCACCCTCTCCATTCTTACATCTTTCTTTTGTCCACAATACACTACACTGAACAAACCCACCCAGTTTTATAGTTTAACAAGAAATGGTACCCACCAACCTAATTATTGAAAACAAATAGAAGAAGAATTTAAACAAATATTGTAATGAATTATCAAGTACAGGGTGTCAGTTCTATTAGGTATCGAGTGTCAGTCCAACACCTGCGACATTTAGGCAGCATCGAGACAAACGAACAGTGCTATGTGACGAGGACAAAGCGGGCCAGATTTACAAGTCCGGTGGGTGACTGGACTTGGGATTGCATTGGACTTATGGCCCATCATAAATAGCTAAGATTCGCTTTCCATTTGGGTTCGTTTCGGAAACGACCGGATATACGTCGTTAGCAAGGGGCTGACAACTGAAGAAAGTGCTTGTTGTGAATTCCTGGTATATTGGCATGCTCGGATAGTGATGTGGAGGATCTAGTCACTGGAGGCGCTCGCCAACATTTTTATTAACTTTTGGGCGTTTTGTTTATCTGTTGAAACTACCAGGTGCGAGTATTTTCCGTGACAGAGCTCTGATTTGTCTAGTAACACACGCCACATCGCAGTGCGAAGAGAACAAAGTTTTCTTCGGAGGAAACGAATGGATAAGGGGACGCTCCATCCGGTGCAGAGACAAGTAACCTTCGCCAAGGCCCCACTACGTCTAGCTACGTTCACACTTGTTCAACTTTTGGCCATCAGAGGCATGCGTCATGTTGCACGGGGGAGAGGTACAGGAGGCTTCACAGATTTAGCAGTATTTCGCCTCCTCTCTTTTCCTTCCTCCATGGGCCAACCGCGGACTAACATAGTTTAAATTGGTGAACGATTGCTCAAATCTGCAAAATAGCTAGTCGCATTTGTAGAACAGTTGGTGATCCTGACATCAGACCGTAACTTCAGAGACTAAATCTGGCTAATCTGATTCTATACAAAAACTTCTCCACCTTCAATTACAGAGTATATCACCAGATGCGTGGCACTGCTACTGACACGGGAGAATTAGTCAGGCGAGGCCGCCTGCTGTGGACTATAGAAGGCACCTGTGCGAGGGTCGTCTGACCTCACTATTTGCCGACAGCGGTAAAACATCCTTCCCGATGAAAACTTATACCACCAGTTCTACTCACTAAACGAACACCGAAAAGTCGCAAATTCCTCTAACTGTTTAAAAATCAAAGACATTGGGAAAGGTGTAATTGTTCAAATGTTAATAAAATGTATTTCATGTAGCCCTATGCCGAAAACGTCACCATTCTTAAGTTTTAATAAATTCAGTTAAAGTATACACTCATTTTTCATTTATCCTATTATCACCCGTAATATGTCATGTGACTTGTAGATTATGATTCACAATCACTAATACTATTGAACCTTGATTTTTTTATCACCAAAATTGTATGATCAAGTAGTCGCTCAATAGGAAACACTTCAATACGAAATGCAGTTGTTCGATACGTATGTAGGAATATTTTCCTTACTATCTTTTTTCTGTGATCTGGGTCTAATATATGACAGCCAAGTACGCTATGCTGCAGAACCATTGGCAGTCCTGCTCCAATCAGCGGCAGTTCTACGTCACAGCTGTTTTACGCTTCTGATGATGAGCTTAGTAAAAAGTGAAGATTAGTGTATGTCAGTCTATAAAAATACATATTATGTAAATGATACCAATAATCCTATTATATATAACGCTAACGTGGCGTCTGGATGCGTCGTCTATAGCTACTACAGCTATTGGATAGGGAACGGTCACGTGCCAGCCTTCACTCGCCAATCAACAGCCACCATATTACATTCTTTCCATCATCTTGCTTTTCGTTCATTTACAGCTAGACACAGAAATTCATGTAAGGAGAAGGAGATTCAATATTTACGCTGTTATCTGTATCAGTTAGATGCAGAAATTAATGTAGGGAGAAGGGAATTCAGTATTTACTCTATTTTAACTGTATCAATTGTAAGGACTAGGTTAAACCATAACCTAAGAATTTTTTGGCAGATGATAAGAAACAATGAAGTTTATTAAAAACTCAGAAAAACATACGTAATCCCGCAATGTATCAGTTAAATAAATAACAGTTATCCGTTTTCGAAATTATATTTATTTAAATACAATCCAAATACTCTGATAATCTAACCAAAGTAAGGTACTCATATCACGAAAGATATAATCAAAAATGATTTCAATTTATAATTCGCAATTCAACAACGATATTCTTGCAGCAAAATAGCGGCGCAGAGATATTAGAAAATTAATGCGAGGCATTCATACGTTACAGTTGGTACGTTCGTTTAAATTTAAATGTTGCTTTTTGTTTATTTACGACAACTAGATGCAGAAATTCATACAAGGAGAAGAGTAATCCATGTTTGCGTCATATTATCTGTATCAATTATAATAACTAGATTAAAACACAACCTAAGAATGTTTTTTGGCAGCAGATAGGAAACAATGCAGTTAATTAAAAACTCAGAGAAAGTTTACACCAAATTTACGAATCGCGAAGTGTATCACCAAGATAAATGACCGTTATCCGTTTTTGATATTATAGTTTCCATCATTAAAGTAAAATTCATTTATCAAAATAAATCATAGTGAAATACTCCGATAATCTAACCACAGTACGGTACTCATATCGCGAAGACATTATTAAAAATGGTCGATATTCGCTTTTCCATACAAGCTTTTCCAAACTAAATTCAGACTACCATCATAGGTGCTACCTGTCGTTATTCATATGAGGTTAGTAAAAGCTATGATTTTCGAATTCAATGTTAGTGGAGGTTGTGGCTTAGTTGACCAGAATCCCCACTGACACATTTTGTTACAGCATAATTTGCTCTGAAATCAGTTTTTCAAACCATTTAAACTGCTTTCATAAGCGCCATGTTACTGGAAGTATTAATTAATGCGGGTGAAAGAAGTTCCATATTTATCGTGCTGAACTGTGCCTAGACCAGGAATAAAACTAATATTACCTGGATAGAGAAAGTTTTTTTGGGATTCCTAATTTGTTTTTAATTTTATTGGTTCTATACTTCAGTCGTCATTAATTTCAGTACAAGTTACTGCTGTATTGCTATGTGAACTGCAAATGAAATATGTAGAAAATTAAAAAATCAAGGCCATTAGCATTATGTAATAACAATTCCGTATAATTAACCAACTGCAAAAAAGTGAACTGCCAGAATATTGCGTTCAAACCGTCATTTTTGACCGGCTCGAAGCTATTGTATAATAAAGGCTGTATTCAAATTGTCTTTAATTTTCTCCAAAAGTTATCTTTCACGTTTCCTCTGGCCTGCAGTCTTCCAGGAACTGGTTGTTGGTCCCGACATGAGCTTAAATGCTGGCCACCTTTCATCTGCGCATTCAATGACTTCACTTTTACTTTTGTTTTCTTTGTACGACCATTAAGCAGCAGTTAATTGATCGAAGAGCTTTAGGTAGTTATGAGGTGTAGTGGAGGGAGTGAAAGTGGATTTCATCTTTCTTATCAGATGTTTGGTTGAAGTAAGGTAGTAGGAAAATCATCTAATAAAATAACTGCAACAGTTAAATAACCAAACATTTGGTGAAATGGGTTGAGATTGTTTGAGAGCGTTAATTCTCACTTGAGCTGTTCGTGACGATCCTAAAGCTTTCAGTACATGGGTACTACGTAGTCTTGAGCTAGTGGTTTTCTGATTTGAAAAGTTGTGCTCTGTTGACTTCTATCTATCGAAGAAGAAAAAAAAAAAAAAAAAAAAAAGCCTCGTGAGGAGTGGTATTCAATTGATACAACTCGATGCCCACTCTAACTACCGCGCTCCACTACTGACTTGTCTAACTCTCGTCATCCTCTGTCTGATGTTTTTATGGTTTTTATTTCTTTTGCAAATGAACTGAAACCAGAACATCTGAATATGTAAACAATGCTACCCAGAAAACAACAGCAGGGGGTCTAGCATAAAGGATTCTATCATAACTTGTCATGCACCTTCTGTACATTTTCCGTTTCTGCGAACAAAAATTCGTGCGACGTTAATATTGGTGATGTATCACCTTAGTCTGGTGAAAGGAAACAGCAGACAGTTCACAGCAGGGAAACAGTGTCAAGGTAGCCAAGAGCAACGCATTTTCGAACATTTATCAGTCTTAGGAGTTTTGTTCGTTATATATAAAAAAAAAAAAAATTGCCAGAGTCAACGATCCTAAGATATTGTCAGTTAATCTCGAAAATCTTCAGATGTAAGACTGCAAAGATAACTACGTTTTGAAATTTAATTCGTACGAATCTCTGTGTATAATCCGATTATTGTTAAATCCATTGATCAAGGAATTTTGAGGACTTTTATAGAGTGGTGCACCGTTTTGTTCTTTAAAACAGGTTTACTCAGTGATGCTGAATTGACAAAAATAAACCTTAAGACTTTTTACTGGTTCCCGCGTCTTTAACAGACGACATAGTGCACTGGGTTCGTTTTATTAGAGTAAAAGGAATTCCCCCTCAGCTTTGAAGAGATGAAAAAGAAAGAAAGTTTGTTAAATATATTTTTCGAACGATGAGCCGAAAAGAAATCTAGGGAAATGTTATAAGCTTTCAAACAATTCAAGATTTGTGGAGGTTTTATAACACACAGACTGATCGATTGACATGTTCTAAATATGGTTGCACACTGTTCCTACTAAGGTGTGAAAGTTTTCACGTGGCCCAACGTAGACGACACGCTAACAAGAACTTCACAGCACGCAGAGAACAGATCACAACAGAAAATATACGTTGAAAAATCTTACGAAGCAATATCGTCAAGCTTTATCTATCGCCATCTAATCTTTTATCTTAATGTGAGTACTGAAGTAATTTATAAGTCTGTGCGAAACCTTTTTCTTATTTTGATTTAAGGAGTGTACGATGAATGCTTCCAGATCTTGCATCGAAGCTTAACTCAGCCAAACTATACGAACATAAAATGAAAACTGCTTGACGGTAGTTGTAATGTATAATATGGGACTGATGTGAAAGCTCTTTATCTGCAACCCACATTGGCCTCTCAGCTGCGGGTTGTCTCCACACAGTGAACAAAGACGAATATTGTGGTATTTATAGAAGTGTGTGGAATATTGACCACGGGGAAGTACCCGACCCTTAAATGGCTGCGCATTCGTTTAACAGTAAGCTAACTTCAGTTCGAAACTTTCGCACACGATTGGACTTAGACAAGGATGAAAAGAATTTATTTGCAATTATAGTAACTGTGAATGAATATTGTAAATCTTTAAACCATGAAATTATGGAGGACTCTGTGCACGGCGATACTATCAGTTTTATTTGTTTGTTTTTTGTCATACCTTAATACCACCAAGGGAAGCTACTCATGTATGGGTCACTGGTTTTGATGCGTTTTAGCACAAACCTTCTCCACCCAATATAAATGGACAAATGTGTCAGCAGTAGTCGAACAAAATTGAGGTCAAAGGTCATGGTGCTGGAGTCATTTCTGAGCATGTGCTCTTGTTGCAGCTGAAAAACGTATTACTTTCACGGTAATACGTAGTAAGTGTTGTAATAAATAGGTCGTAATCACCCGCTAAAAGGGTTTTTATAGGCTGTGCAACCTCACCAATCGTAGCCGCCTTAACCTAACCTGGTAATCCTACCGGGTATAAGGAATTTACAGGTTAACGTGGAATTAACACCACGTAACGTGAGCCACAACTAAAGATGGGGTTAAGCGTCTTTGAAAGTCCTTGCCGAGACCGGGATTCGAACCGGGGCGCTTGCGATCTCCCATGAGCCTTAACCACTAAGCCACCACACAGCAGTCAAGCGGTGTGAGCGTCGCAATCCGGATCTGCAAACACATGTTCGATCCCGCACACTGTTTCTTCTTTTCTCCCGCAACAGTTTTAATATGAACATTTTGTTGGAGAAATGTAAGTATTTTATCATTTGCTCAGCAAAAATGAATGTCAATAATCTAATTATTGATTAAATTTTCTGTGTCTATTTTAAAAAAATCTGTAAATCACATTGCATGGTTGTAGTTCATTATTGTTGCTCACGCAGATTTGAGTGGAGCTTGACGTGAAGTTCCACCCAGATCTACGTGAGCAACGATAATGAACTATAACCACGCAATGTCATTTACGGATTTTTTTTTTTTAAATAGACGCAGAAAATTTAATCAACATCAAATTTGATATTTGTCATTCATTTTTGCAGCGCAATTACAAATTACTCATATTTCTCCAAAAAAAGTTTATATTATGAAAATATTGCAAAAAACCAGCACCCTCTGACTTACAACTTTTAATTATACAATACTAGCTGGTACCCACGACTTCGTTCGTGATTGTAAAGAATTCATATTGACAGCTATAGACATCTAACCACCATAGTGCACGATGGGAGACTCGATACTATTACCATACACAAATACCAGTCTTCTGCGCTATGTAGTTCCGGCAGCAAAGTAAAATTTACGGATACACACAAGTCTTTGGATGAAATACGAAAATATTCATGATCGACCAATTTCAAACACCATATCTCACACACTCCCACAGTTACCGAATTTTGGCCAACGTTGTGATCGATGGGAGACTCTCTGTTACTACCACACACAAACGCCAGTGATCTGCGATTGATAGTTTTCACTTAAAAGTGATACACCGTGACACATGAGTCTTTGGCAGAAATATGAAATTGCCGCAGGTCGACCATTTTCATCCCCCATATCTTCCACACCCCCATAGCTGCAGACATCTAACAACCATAGTGCACGACAACAGAAACGATTCTACTACCACACATAAACACCAATGCTCTATGCTATGTAGTCGTGGCAGAAAAGTGAAATCTGCGGAGACACTTGCCTTTAGTCGAAATACGAAAATATCCTTGGTCAGCCACTTACAACCACCATATCTACCACACAACCACAGTTTCTGAAATTCGGCCGCTGTTGTGATCGAAAGGTGACTCTGTGTTACTACCACACATAAACGCCAGAGATCTGTGATCGATAGTTTTCGCTGAAAAGTGATACACCATGACACTTTTGTCTTTGGCAGAAGTATGAAATTGCCACAGGTCGATCACTTTCAACCCCCATATCTCCCACACCCCCATAGCTACCGAAATCTAACAACCATAGTGCACTACATGAGATACGATTCTACTACCAAACACAAACACCAATGCTCTAAGCTATGTAGTTGTGGCAGAAAAGTGACATATGCGGAGACAGTCGAAATACGAAAATATCCTTGGTCGGCCACTTACAACCACCATAGCTACCACAGTACCTAAGTTTCTGAAATTCTTCCGCTGTTGTGATCGAAAGGTGACTCTGTGCTACTACTACACACAAACACCAGTTATCTGTGATCTATAGTTTTCGCTGAAAAGTGATACACCATGACACTTTTGTCTTTGGCAGAAGTATGAAATTGCCACAGGTCGATCACTTTCAACCCCCATATCTCCCACACCCCCATAGCTACCGACAACTAACAACCATAGTGCACTACATGAGATACGATTCTACTACCAAACACAAACACCAATGCTCTATGCTATGTAGTTGTGGCAGAAAAGTAACATATGCGGAGACAGTCGAAATACGAAAATATCCTTGGTCGGCCACTTACAACCACCATATCTACCACAGTACCAAAGTTTTGAAATTCGGCCGCTGTTGTGATCGAAAGGTGACTCTGTGCTACTACTACACACAAACGCCAGTTATCTGTGATCTATAGTTTTCGCTGAAAAGTGATACACCATGACACTTTTGTCTTTGGCAGAAGTATGAAATTGCCACAGGTCGGTCACTTTCAACCCCCATATCTCCCACACCCCCATAGCTACCGACATCTAACAACCATAGTGCACTACATGAGATACGATTCTACTACCAAACACAAACACCAATGCTCTATGCTATGTAGTTGTGGCAGAAAAGTAACATATGCGGAGACAGTCGAAATACGAAAATATCCTTGGTCGGCCACTTACAACCACCATATCTACCACAGTACCAAAGTTTTTGAAATTCGGCCGCTGTTGTGATCGAAAGGTGACTCTGTGCTACTACTACACACAAACGCCAGTTATCTGTGATCTATAGTTTTCGCTGAAAAGTGATACACCATGACACTTTTCGTCTTTGGCAGAAGTATAAAATTGCCACAGGTCGATCACTTTCAATATCTCCCATACCCCCATAGCTACCGACATCTAATAACCATAGTGTACTACATGAGATACGATTCTACTACCAAACACAAACACCAATGCTCTATGCTATGTAGTTGTGGCAGAAAAGTAACATATGCGGAGACAGTCGAAATACGAAAATATCCTTGGTCGGCCACTTACAACCACCATATCTACCACAGTACCTAAGTTTCTGAAATTCGGCCGCTGTTGTGATCGAAAGATGACTCTGTGCTACTACTACACACAAACGTCAGTTATCTGTGATCTATAGTTTTCGCTGAAAAGTGATACACCATGACACTTTTGTCTTTGGCAGAAGTCGAAATTGCCACAGGTCGACCACTTTCAACCCCCATATCTCCTACATCCCCATAGCTACCGACATCTAACAACCATAGTGCACGACAGGAGAGACGATTCTACTACCACACAGAAACACCAAAAGTCTATGTTATGTAGTTGTGGCAGGAAAGAGAAGTATACGGAGATAGGAATTTTTGGTCGAAATATGAAAACGCCCTGCACTGACCAACTTTAATCATTATATCTCCCACATCCCCACAGCTATCGGCATTCGGCCAACGTTGTGTACGACAGGAAACTCCATGCTACTTCCACCCACAAACATCAGTGATCTGTGCTAAGTAGTGGTGGCTGAATAGTGAAATATAGGAAAAAACACGTCTATTTTTATATATATATAAGATTTAGTGCTTACTAACTTTAACACAATAATTGAAAAACTGACAATTTGTGCAGTGAAAATAATTATATGGGATAGTAACAAGATGAAACAATTTCTATAAAAAAAAAAAAAAATAAATAAAAAAAAAGTGGAGATAGAAAGAAAGAAATGTGTATCTAATTAATGCTGGCAACCCGCCGATACTCAGTACGTTTGGATGTTTTAAATTACTATTCCATGACTTATGAATGCTTTTTGGGGAAAACGGTAACCATTCTTCTCCCCCATTATATCCAAAAATTCTTTCAAATTTTACGGTGATATGTAGGCTGACATAATTTACAGGAAAATTGTAGTGATCTGTTCTTTCAGTTTATGAGGTTGTAACAGGCCTCAGTTCCAGCCCTTTAATGAATTTTTTTTCTAATAATTATGTATAACAAGGTGGGAATTGATTAATTGCGGATTTTTATATTTTTCGTGCGATTAATTGTGAATTTGTGTATATTCGTCGCGTAAATAAACATTTTTTTAAGGAGAGAAACTGTGTAAATGATAGGGGTCTATGTATTATGTATGAAACATTAATTAAGTTTTGTAAATGTTGATGTGAGCCACGATTATCAACTGTTTGGACTGGTTTATGTTGATACTTTTGTGTGTATCGTTAATTTTCATTTACAGTTTTTTCATATTGATTAGAATAATTTTGCAATAGTTCTAATTGTTCTAATGTCGTTTTGACTGTCGCCCGCATTGTCAAGGTTCGAGAAACATCAGTTGGCTTTCTTTGATATATTCTGGATGTTTCTGTATTGACAATTTAAGCGAGTGGTAAAGGCGAACAGTTAATAGAGTTCAATTTACATTTAGTTACAGATTCGAGTATTCAATCACCGTCAAAATGTATTTACCGATTGGCGTAACAAGGTGTCGAAATTCATAATAAGAATTTTTTCGTGATATCTATAAAATGTTTCAATTTCAAATATTTTTATGTTAATAATTTCCTGAAATATACTATTTTTGGAAAAAATGATCAGTCATATGAATAAAAACTTCAATGAAGATTTAAATCTTTCAATAAAGTATTATATTTAATAAATCAATAAAATATTTTTCTTAATTCTTTTAGTTTCTGCCACAGCTGTAATATTTCTTTAGAACGAATTGGAAACTTCACATTTCCTATATGATCCACTACTGTTTCCATTTACTTTTCCAAACGTTTAAACTTTTATATTGTGTATTACAAACGAGATACTTGTTTCTTGTTTATCCTTTCGTCAAACGGATCAACGCATTCTTTAATTCAAAATTTAAAAGGAAACCTTCAATGTTTCCTGGCGAATTTGAGCCTTTTTCTCAGTAGCAAAATCTATCGGTTGTGCTTCTGGGCGTGTGTACCTGTAGCTAAATAAATAATAGCTCTCCTTATCTTGTTGAGCCGGTGAAACATTTTATTTTTTGCCTCTACGTCGAGGCCAGTATAGGTGGAAAAGGACTGGGGGCAAGGAACGGGAAGGAATTCTGCCTTGGCCTTTTTGAAGGAAGTATCCCGGCGTTCGGCTGGAGTGATCTGGGGTAACTATGGAAAACCAAAATTTGGTGCCCGGACGGCGATTCGAACCCTCGTCCTCCCGAATGTGAGGCCAGATCGTTACCTCTCACTCACCACCTTCGGTCCGGGGATACAGAATTATTCACAAAAATGAGCTAGTTAAAATATTGTAACTTTTATTCATATACAAGAGAAGTGACGACAATCGTAAACTAAGACTTTCCGAAATTTATAGACTCGTAGTAGATTACGGGCAATAAACAAAAGTTGGAGAATTGAAAGGGAAAGCTCTTCTGGCATAAAAGTATTGCACATTTAAGATTTACTAATGAGTTGCCACAAGAAATTTCTCACTTCCAGCGACATTTGCGATTATTAATGTATTGGATTATTATCCATGTAGTTTATTTTCTCCATAAAAGATGCACTGAATGATGAAAATGATTATTGACAAATTATTATGTATTAATAACCGTTGCTAAATAGACTTCACCAATTACCTTCCTACTACGAGCAGCAGACTTTTATAATCTCCATCGCTTACATCACTTGGTTATAGTAGTTTGTTTTTCTGAACTTTATAGTGTCGTTTATTTTGCGATAGAAATATGGTGTAAATACTGATAGAATGTTTAAAAGTGTCAATTCAACAGCTGTTTCGTTAATGTAACAGTATGTGAAGTCTCTCGTTGATTAGGTGTAACAATATGAAATGTGTAGCTTGCATTGAGAACATTTTTTTCGAGAGACCGATACACTGGTGCTCAGCTGACGTCCTGCAGCAAGCCACCCGCCTCCTTGGCCTTGCGCGCCCCCAGCTGGGCCTGTATCTCCTGCAGACTCTTGCCCTTGGTCTCCGGCAGCGCCACGGCAATGAAGACGGCGCTCAGCACGCAGCAGCCACTGAAGAACCAGTAGCACGCGTAGTCACCCACCGAGGAAGCCACCACCGGGTAGAACCTGCGCACAACACAGCAGCTAAGTGCGCCTCAGAACAAGAGATGACAGAGGCTCTGCATGAGTAGCTGATAACGTATTTAGATTTCCGAGCCAGAAGAGAAACAGCGTCCTATTGCTGACGCTCTGATTTCTCTCCGTCTGTCTCCCTGTCTGTCATATGCCTCTAGCTCTTAAACGATATAAGCTGCAGACTGCTTATTCGCACAGTTTGTGTGTACCGTTGACCCAAACCCGAATATCGCATTTAAAGTTATCTGAAATTATAACCAGGGTGGTTTTCTTAGAAATACTGAAAGACGTAATATTTTTTTTATTTTTTGTCCTAGTGTGTTTTTTTTTTTGTTTCACTTTTTTAGTTGAAAATATAGACACATTTGACCGTCAAAACTTTATTTTGCACCATTTTTGTTACCGGGTCTAACTAAAATTGCTGTATTAATTACAAATTTGAAATTTGTCATCAATATCGACCGTATCGTTTATTTAAACAACTAATACTAAATATACTTTTATATAATTTCTTAAACTGCGAGCAAGTACGGCTAAGGTGGACCATATGCTACAGCCCAGCGCCTTGATCGTTAAGTGGCTGAAGACATCCAACCGGCACAATAATTGCACTGCCAAGACACCTTACAGCAGCATCTGCGTCTCATGTGTCCTGCCAGTGTATCGACGGCTTCTAGAGTTTGCCCTGAATGTTCGGTGATTCATACAAACATTTCCGCCATAAAGGCATCGAGTGCCTCGTCGTGATTGCACCCAAGAACAGAGGGGCAGTGACCTCTTCGAGGACGAGTCACAGTTTACCCTATAGAGTGTCTGTCACCGTCTGTTCATATGGGACATGTTACTACCCTGCCAGCATGTGGAAAGGGATGACATCCAGCAACGGCTTTATCCTAATGTAACAAGTTCGTGGGTTCTATCGGATGGAAGATAAAGCCCGCCACACAAAGTTGGCCTGGTGGACGAGTGACTGCAACTCTAGGACATATCACGTCTAGTGTTGGTCGATCACTCGCCGAACCTAAATCCAATCGGACATGGACGAAACGCTGTAGGCCGAAGGATTTCATTCGTAATACCGTCGAAACAGAATATTTTTGACCTCCATCAGTGCTATTCTGGACGGCCTGATTCATAGTATTGGGAGCCAATGTTCATCCTGTATTGCCATGATTACCTATATCGATGTTCTGTAAACCACTAAGCCACAGGAGGAGGGACACTACATAAGGTTAGTGTGTCCGTTTGTCTGTTTTTTTTTTTTTTTTTTTTTCAAGTATACCTTGAAATTGTTGCCAGGTCCAGTTTTAATACGCACATTACCACCGTGCCTTTTTTCCAAGGATCTCTAAGGTCTCTTAATTTTTGGACATCAACTTATTAAAACTGCTTTTAGTTCATATTGCTTTGAATCCTAAAACCTGAAATAAATTGAGTTGAAATTAAAAGATCCCACTCTGAAATGGTTATCAGCTTTGCGGTAAATTCTGTGCTTCTCGCGTTGGTCTATACAGTCACCTCCGGGTTCATATATGTGGAGGCATTCTATTTAGAAAACCATCAGACAATATTTATAGAAAAGGAATGAAAATAATAAATATTAAGTTAGGAAGAGCTGATATCAGGCAAGTAAGATCGTTCAAATATGTTGGGAGTATGATCACCGAAGACTTGAGGTGCCATCAAGAGAGAAAATCTGGCATTGCCGTAGCGAAGGAAGCATTTAATAGGAAAAGGAGGATACTAACTGGAAAAATAGACAAAACACTTAGGAAAAGACTCGGTAAATGTTTTGTATGGAGTGTGGCTCTCTATGGATCGGAGACATGGATCCGGAGACGAGAGGATGAAAAGCCGTTAGAAGCATTTGAGATGTGGATGTGGAGGAGGATGCAGAAGATAAGCTGGGTAGATAAAATAAGTAATGTTGATGTGAATGGGTCAGTGAAAGCAGAAAAATTCTCCAAGTAATAAAAGAGAGAAAGAAAAACTGTACGGGAAACTTGTTGAGAGGGGAGTGCCTGATAAAAGACGCCTTGGAAGGTCTAGTCTGTGGGAGGAGAATAAGAGGAAGATAGAGGTACAAAATTAAAGACAACATCAAGGAAGGCAGAAGATAGAAGATCATGGAGAGCAGCCAAGTGAAAACCTGCCCGAGGGCAGAAAACTGATGATGATTGTTTCTCTTCTGTTAATTTTATGGTCAGGTATCGTGCCCTGAGCGAGACTGTAGTCTGTGATCTGTGTGAGACGTGACGCACCTGGCTGCGAGGAAGCTAAGCAGCCAGGTGAGGCCGACGCCGGCGGAGACGGCGGCGTCGCGGACGCGAGGCGCAAACAGCTCGGTGAGCACGACGAAGGCGACGGGGAAGACGCCGAGCGAGACGGCGACGACGAACAGCGTGAGGCAGGTGAGCGGCAGCCAGCCGAGGCCGTGGACGGGCCAGCCGCGCGCGCGCGCCAGCAGGTAGCCACCGAGCGCCGCGGTGGACAGCGCCATGCCCGCGTCGCTGGCCAGCAGCAGCGGGCGGCGGCCCACGCGGTCCACCAGCAGCGACGACAGCGCGCTGCACGCCGTCAGCGCCGCGCCCACCACCACGGCCGCCAGCGCCGGCTCCAGCGAGCTGCCCGCCTCGCGCAGGATCGTCTCGCCGTACGTCAGCACCGCGAACACGCCGTTCAGCTGCTGGTTGGCGCACACCACCATCGCCACGCAGAACGCGCGCCGGTTCGTCCGCCCCCGCACCAGCTCCAGCGGCGACACGGGCCGGGCCTCCGCTTCCGCCTGCTTCAGCTTCACCGCCGCGTACATGCGAGTCAGTTCCTCCTCCAACTCGTCCTCCTGCAAACCAGAGCCCAGGGCGGCTGTCACTCGCAGAGCACTGGAAACGCCCACATTTCTTAAAGAACCAATGACTGAAATTCCAGGGGCCTCTTCCGCTGGCGACTCGACTGTCACAGCAAGCTCCAATATAGACAAAACGCTTTTTTACTGCTATCTTCTGTTTTTAGATACACGTGGCTAGATTTTTTAAAATAAAAATAATCACCGTTTTGATATTAAACACAAGTGCATTTTTAAAACAGTTTTATTATTAAATGGAAGCCTATATTTAAATTTACTTTATAGAATAATTTCCACCATTATTAAGGAAATTCTGAATTCCTGCTCATAATAATCTACCGTCTCATAAGTCATCCATTTATGAACAGACGTTTAAGAGCCCTATGTCTGGTAGCTCAGAGGCAGTCGCTCGCGGGAAGTCGGTCACTTCGCACTGGCATTTCCCACTTGTGCCATGTGTTCAAGACCTAACAGTTTTGAGCCTTAACAATTTGTACTCAAAGTCAACTATCATGGAACCAAATCAGAAAAGCAGAAATTAGTTTTTCTTTCGTTTATGGAAACGAGCGTCCAAAAGCTGTCTGGAATGATGATTGATTGTACAACAAAGTTGTCCTCCGAGAAGAATATTCACTTAGAATTCATGCCGATTTTCATGCTAACGTTCTATACGTTATACTAAAAAATAAAGAAGAATATTTGCGAATACTAAAAACAGACCAATGGGCAAAATAAATTATTCTACAGCAATCGCGAATTGAGTAATGTTACTATAACACATACTGGTCTTGAAATTAGACTTATTATAGTGCGTAACATACCTTTTGAGGTTAATACTTAACGTTTACTAGAAGCGTAAGGTACTACAATGAGTGTAGCTTCCGAAAAGAGGTTCAGTAGTAAGAGATTTGTTGTCGTTAGTGGAATCAAAACAGTGAAAATATTCCTGAAGTGCCATATCTCATCTTATGTAAACATCGCAGGTTTCAAAACACTTATCTGCAGCAACGGACGAGCACTGGTTGTAACTCAAACGGCCATCTAAAGGAGAAAAATACCATTTTAGTTACCGCATGTGTGCATGGCCCCTGACATAGTTTTTAGTAGAGACGTTCTAATGATTACATACACTAGCATCGCATTGATCACAGTAGTACCAACAGACATGTTGAACCAACAATCAGTATGAATACCAACGATCCATTAAACACGCCCGTGTCAAAACAGAAAATGTATCTACTGGAGTGTAAAGTCAAGCACAGGCCACCAAACTATAAGAGCATTCAGCAGAAAAAAGAAAATGCGTGGACAGCAGCCCATGATTACACAGACAACCGAAAAAACGCCCAGAAAACATGGTTATGGATATGGATATGGATATGCACAACCGAGAAAAATCACCGAACACAGAAAAACCTCACACTATTGAACGAAGAAAATAATGCAGAAACATCCACAAGTGCAGAAGAGAAAAAATAAGACAACTATGAAGAAGTAAAAACCAACCAAAAGAACAAAACAGTTAAAACCAGCGAAATACCAAAATACTTTGGGCGAACAATACTGAAGATGAAGACCTACGAGAAGAGCACGATTTGTGTACTGACTAATAGTGCCACCAAATAACTGAGAAGGAGAAAATCTTCACATACGGTCAATCATGTGCGTTAAACAATACCTTCCTTTTTTATCTGCAAACATAAAATTTTTCCATCGAAATCAAAACAAAACTTAGACATAATCAAAATCGCAAACAAGAAAACAAGTGTGGTATTCTGTTTTTAAATATGATATCATTGGCAGGCATTAATGAAAATAGGGTCGATCAAACCTAATGCGTGGCTACTTTGAACTTGAATAGAGTCCAGTCAAAGTATAAAGCCTCAAAGAATACTTGTGGGATACATACCAACTTTTGAGAAACTACAGTAGTCTTATAATAGCAGATGACTTTAATAGTGTCTTATCACCAAAGGAACAATCCGAAAATTTCAGTAAATGCCTAGTACTTGAACATTTAATAAACAGCTTAAATCTATTTGATAGTTTGGAAGTAAAAAATGGTCTAAGCCCTGGGATTACCATTCAAGCAGACTAGACAGAATATATGCTTCAATAGACATAACCAATAAAGTAACGTCTTTGGTGATCTAGCCTATAGGTTTCTCAGACCATAGTGCATACAACTGTAAAATAAATCTGCATCGTTAAAAAACACTTAAAAATAGAGGACAGTGGAAATTAAATATCAGCGATTAAGTAATAAAACAGTCGGCGATATCTGGTATCGGTATAAGAAGCAAAAAAAGTAAATACTTGGTGTCCCGCGGCAGAGTTCAGATTTGAATATTACTACAACCGTTACGTGGAGAAGCATGGAAGGGATATTGTTTAATGCGGCATTCGTGCGAATAATTAGTCGCAGTGGACCGGTGAACAACACGCGTTTGCAGTTGAGGTGTACTTTAAAGCCAATGACTCGTGTAGGATTGAGCGCCGAAAATTTTGTTCACATTTGAACATTCGTCGATTAACTGAGGCACCGAGTGAAAATTTAATTAAAGAATTGGCACAGAAGTTCCGTACAACAGGTTCAACCATTAATAACCCACATCCAGGTCCCAGCCGAACATCAACGACTGAAGAAAGTATTGAAAATGTTGAAAACATCGTACTAGAAAATCCACACCAGTCCTTACGATAGAGAGCATTGTCTTTGATGTTGCCAAAAACGACGATGTACCGAATATTAAGAAGAGATATCAAACTCCACACTTTTAAGATCCAATTGGTGCAGGCTCTTAATCCGAGTGATTACAGATGGCGCAAGGATTTCTGTGGAAACATGTGCCGATTTCGAGCCGTAAATTCAATTTGGTTCAGCGACGAAGCACTCTTCCATTTCAATTGATGTGTCAACAAGCAAAACAGCCGCTAGTGGGCACCAAAAGGACAAAACACTAGACAAACACCAACAAGCCCGAAAGCCATCTTCACCAGTGGAATAATCGGGCCGTTTTTCTTCCAAAATTCCCTTGGAGGCGACCACAACTGTTGATAGTGATTCTTATCGCTGCATGATAAACGAATACTTTAACCATAGACTTATAGAGCATCAGTCGTACAGCTCTCGCACGTGGTTTCAACAAGATGGCGCTACACCTCATACAGCAGGAACTATCATGAAAATTTTACGCGATCAATTTCCTGAAAAACTGATTAGACGATATGGAGACATTGCATGGCCTCCCAGATCACCGGATCTCATCCCCATGTATTTTTTTCTGTTGGGGTACGGTAAGAGAATAGTGTATGATAACAATTCAATGGACATATCGGAATTAAGAGAAAATATTGAGCGAGAAAGTGAAAGCTATTCTATAATCGCTACTGAAACGTGTCGCTCAGAATACCTTCGATAGATTCCATGTGTCCGCCAAGATGGAATACATTCAGGCGGAATACTTTTAAAAATATAAAATCCGCAAGTATCTTGATTGATGTGATAACCAATAGATAATTATTTTTGAACTTACAACTCCAATCTAAAAATCCGAAATCTGCCACGTGACACCCTGTGTAATACAAAGGTGCAATGGTGGTTGAAGTGAGTAAAGCCTCGTCTTACATACCTGGGTGATTTTTGCTAGACAACAGAGAAAAGGTAGAATAGCACAAAATAATTCCCTTTTATGGCTTTAAGAGAACTATGTAGTAATAATACAGATACGTTGCAAAATATTTTGAAGATAAAACAAATTGAGGCCAGAATATTAAATATCACAAGATAAAAATTGTAAGAATATCAAACAAAATCAAATTCTCGCTCCATTTAGCAAGAATAACTGACCTCAACATTATTTTTAATTATAGAAAAACATCATGTAAAAAGAAAGTTGCTGATCGAGTTGAAAACAGTAGGAGCTATAGCTTGATTATCAAAGAAATAGACAGAGATAAAAAAAAAAATACTTCAGAAAATTAAGCACGGAGGAGAAAATTGATGTAGATGAAGTAAACAACCTATACAAGACATAAATTTGGTAAAAACTTAAGAGGAAGGTGAATTTATATACCAAAAAATAATTCAAGATAATTCAAAATAACAAATGTAATCAAAAGAAGTGCGACAATGGGTTATCTCGTGGTTTCTATCGGTCTAGTGCCTAACCTAAATCTTTGTTTTGCCATACACGTTTTGATTTATTAGGCCATCTTCAGTGCTCTAAAACAAGTTATGAACATATTTTGATATGAAAGTATTTTGCTTTTGTAACTAATAATGATAGTAATCTGTTATTAAAGCAGCCAGTGTGGCTCAGTGCGTTAACAATCCACGCACTGCATCGGCAGGTACAACGGGACCATGTCAGATCCTAGCCCCCGAGTATCGGCAGTTTAGTCAATGCTGGGACGCACATTTCACAAACAAAAATACACTTATCATACAGAATACACGTTTCGTAGGCAGACTGATGGCAACATTGCCTCCACTAGGTTACGTACACCCGGTCTAACAAACCTGATTTGAATTCGTGTGAGAGAAATGTCTTTCATGCTGGTCAACTTTGTGTAACAGCCAGCCAGTGGCACTTATTGTTTTTGTTTGTTTGTTATTTGTTTGTTTTGTTTATAGCTTTAAGCCTCGTCTAGGTAATTAGAGGCCTGAAAGTACTGGGGACAAGGAACAGGAAGGAATTCGGTCATGGTATTTGAAGGAACCAGCCCAGCTTTCGGTTGGGTGATTTGGGGAAACCATGGAAAACCCAAATCTGGATGGCCGGATGTGGATTCGAATCCGTGTCCTCCCGAATGCGAGGGCAGGGCGTTACCGGTTACCCAACATGCACGAGTGGCACATGGTCGTTAGGGGGTCGGGATGGAAAGAAAAAAAAAAAAAAAACATGTTATTAAATTAAATGGAAAAGTTATATTTAATAATAAGTTATTATTAGTAGTATTTCTGTGAGTTACAGAAACACGGTACTTCAATATCAAAATATGTACATGTTACATATCTTGTTTGGGGCATCAAAGATAATCTAACAAATCGAAACGCTTATGAGAAACAAGTTTTTATTTTAACTGCTCTAGACGGATAAATATCACATAAAACCCCTCTACCAAATATATAATATTAATACTACTCATTGGTTTGCACGATACAACCAGAATTAACGCTACTATCAACGGCCCATCTAAATTCAAGGAATCTTTCTCCAAATATGAAGCTGTGGAAAATTTCACTCAGTAGGAGCATCATTGGTTGCACACGGTGTACTGTAAAATACTCAACTAGACAATTGCTAGAACCAGTGGTCACGGATTTTCACCCTCATCTAGAGCTTTATCACACACTTTACTTAAATGATGGTTACAACAGAATTATTTTCCAAAATAATTAATGTTTCCTCATCCTCTAAATATAAAATTTCGGTTGATCTGAGAATAAATTATAGCACATCTGTCGAGAGATAATGTAGTGGGTCTGTGCTTACCACAGTGATCACGTTAACATTGCCCTGACGGGAATCTCAACTACGAATTGTTCCCCCAAGGGAGGAATACACAGTTCACCCTGGAAAATCCGATTTTTAGCTTTGAGCAATGATTACCAAAAGCGGATGCTGAGCATTTCAGTAGCCAGTACTTTTGTCGTTTAATGAGTGGAATGTTTAGATAGTTTTCCTGTGAGGTTAGCTAATGATTAGAGACTAGTGTATGAACGTGCTTACCGACTGCGCCTGCCTGAACCAGCGCAGCGCCTCCCTAGCCTCGCGCAGCCTGCCCGCCGTCAGCAGGCACCACGGCGTCTCCGGCAGGCGGTAGAACACGCAGGCGAACACCAGCGTCAACACCAGCCCCACCCCGCACGACGCCTCGTACGGCAGCACCAGGGACAGGGCGTAGCTGAGACACCACAATATGCTTAAAATAAGAATATCTCTGAGGGACTCCGTCGACTTAGACCAAGCACTACATGATACTACGCTTAGTTAACCAAATTTATACATAAAAAGTTTAATAACAATACTAGCTTTCTTATCTTTGTTTTACATGGGGGAGGATCAGTAATGTATCTCACCGATCGTAGCGAAACTTTGCAATTCTTCAATAATAAAAATTGATATCTGCAAAGCCACAAGTTGAAATTATCAATATTTCTTTAAAAAATGCAATGTTTGTTTCTGACTACGGAGACGTCTGGAGCCGGATGTATCGACAAAGAAGAAAACTAGCAAATACTTTCAGAAAGCTAATTCTTTTGGGTATTCGTCATATAATTGCGTTTGCTAGCGAATTGTCAACTGTTACGAGGAAATAAAATACACAATGATTATTAAAATTACAAAAAAGATTTTATCATTCGTCTATAAACAATCGATTTGGTTATTTCAATAATTATTATAATTAAAATGTTGATATTCGTGGTTATTTTAACTGTAGAACTCCAAACTTTGCCTCTGAGCGTCTCCGAGTTTCTTGCTGCGTGGGCTAATTTTTTTAGTCTTGGGTAAAGTGCTGGGTATGACAGATCCATTTTATCATGAATTTAGTGTACCACCTACCAGTTATGCTGTCCCATGCAATATTCGTGTCTAGAACGAAGCATAATCGACAAGCGAGGGGTCTCGCGAATTATGTCCCCAACTGTACCACTTGCGTTGGTCTCAAGAGAAATAAGAAGGGAATATGTACCTGAAACGTGAGTTCCGTCATTTGGAAACTCCCGGCAACCTGCAGATATACTGATGGACGGGTAGTTGGAGTTCCGTAGATGGCATCGGCGTTTTACGAGTAGACATGCACTAAGAAACTTATCTCCTTGCTTAAGGATTGGAATGTGTATTCAATCCGGCAGGACATTTGCGGGACTAGCTTAGGCTTTCAAAATGATATCAAGTAATAAACTCCTGTCTAATTAATTAAATAAATTTTATTGTTAAATAATAAAAATCAACATTTGACAATGTTTTAGCTGTATAAAACGTTCTCGTATCTGCATAGGAGGATTTAATACACTGGAAAAGTTTCCATTCTTTTCTATATTTTAGCTAACAAAAATACCTCAATTTAAAATTTTTTAGCCTGCGTTTGTTTCTATATTTCTAAAATGATCTCTTATGCATTAAACTAACTTCATGCTTTTACATTTTTAAAAAAAATTCTAATTATAGTATTTACAGCTAAGTATATATTCAAATATAAGGAGTATTCTTTAGTATAGTAACATTATATGCCGTCAAATTAATGACATCAGCAGTCAAATAATCTCGTTAGTTGTTATTTGTATGAAAGATACCTGAAAAAAAAAACTAGTAAATCATATTAAGTCTAAATCAATGAATCACTTTGTTTTTGGAAGAAAGATCTTAAGAAACAAATGGAGCTGATTGTTCGGGCTTGCAATTCAACTGCGTGTATAGCCAGCGTCCGAGAAGGGTTTTCCAGCTCCTCAAGGCGTCCAACATAATAAAAATAATTGAACATGCAATTGTTTCAGAACTTTCAAACAAGCAGAATATATATTAATGCAAGTATATTGTATTCATGAAAACAACATACCATTCATATCAATGTGTAATAATACCAAATAATTTTAAGAAATTAATATATTGATTGATTCTAAAATTTTAGAACTTATAATTTATTAGGGCGAGTGAAGTGAGTCCTTGTACTAGGCGACGGATTATGCACACCTAGTGGTATACTTTTTGAAAAAACTGCGGCACCTAAAAACATGAAATTAAACATACTATTGCAACGTCAATTGTAGATGTGCCATCAATTATTATTTTTGCAAAATGCAAATAAATTATAATTAATTTTATTCGTGCATGCTGGCAAGGAGAAATCTTCAGTTCGGAAACTGCTATCGTAGAATGAACAAGTCTGGTAAGTAGTACGTCACCTATAGTTTCTCGCCCTAAAGCAGTTCTGTCTGGTGGGCCTCCGTTTAAGAGAAATCGGGGATTAAAAAGTGTAAACATTCTGCCTAAATGAGTTATACCACTACGGAAGACGACTTTCAAATAACGTCGGTTTAGCCGTGCGTATTGAGGCGGTGGGTAGATGAGCGGGGGGGTCTTCAGTTACTTACCACCACCCACGAATTATTTTTTCTGTTTGTATTTTTTATTGATATTTGGTTTTGTAGCATTTCAAATATGTTTTGAAACAAAGTCTCCAAATTATTTCCTTTCCTTTCAGAAATAAACAAATTGAATGATGTATAACATAGAAACATTTGAAACAAAAGTTACGTGCACACCAAGAACATTTTATGATGTAAATCCTTCTACAGTCACTTATTCTCCAGAAAGTGAAATATTAAATTAATTTATTTTGTATTAAAGATTATCTATGGTTGCTGAATGTTCTTTGTAAATAAATCTGTGACTTGTGAAAATGTAGACGTATCGGTTGTGTAATTATACAAAAAGAATCCCGCTCCTTCCCTTAATCAGTTATTTAAATAACTATACAATATTACTATTAGACTATATAAAGTTTAATTAAAATCAAAATTAAAGAATAAAAGGAAGCTACACCCAATCGGTAATATTGAGAGAAAATGAACTTATGCTCTAGAAAGAGAGATATTAATTTATTTTTTGTATTAATGACGATTCCAAAATGTTCTTTGTTAAAAAAATCTCTGACTTACGTAAAGGTAGATGCAAAGGTTTTGTAATTATACAAAAAAAATCCCGCTGCCTCCCTTAATCAGCTATTTAAATAACTGTATAATTTTAATGATAAACTACGCAAATCTTAATGACAATCAAAATTTAAGCACACTCTACATGGAGGTTTTGAGAACTGTTTAACGGCAGAAATATGTTTCCATGTAACTAAAATAAACCAAAAATATTTGCAGGTTGGCAGTTTAATGAAGCCAAACACAAGAACCATAAAATGTTTAATAAAACGAGAGGTCTTACTGTGCAATGGAATCACCCGGCATCCCCTTCAACAACACTGTATGCATTTCAAAGATAATGAATACGTCTCCAAGATCGCCGAGCCTTTGATATCGACCAGTTTCTGTCACTGAATTGACTCAACGAAAGCTGGTTTCATCACCATATCGTCATAAAAATATTCCGTAATTTTCTATATTGTTCCCCTCTCACCACGAATTCCCAGTCGGTTAACACTCTGGCTTCGCATTCTGGAGGATGCGGGTTCGAATCCCCACCCAGGCATCCAGAATTGGGTTTTCCAAGGTTTCGCCAAATCACTCCAGGTAAATGCCGGGATGCTTCCTCCAAAAGGGCCTCGGCCGAATTTCTTCCCGTTAGTTACTCCCAGTACCTGCCGGAGCCCCACTATTTAAAAATGTTCTACTGTCAACCACATTCATTCAACTGCGTGCTTCAATGTGGAAGAAGGGGCGTTATTATCTGTTATTGCTATATAATTGTGTTTCATAGCTTTTTGATGTTGTTTGAAGTTTCGATCAAGATATTCGAATTTTATGAAACGATCTAGGTAAGTGACAACAGCTGATTATTTTTATCTGGCGATTTTCTTAATCAGGAGAAATTTCTGTGTTATATGTGTGCAATATATTGGTAGCTATTAAGATTTCAGACAAGTTTACTGACTTTTTATAATGCAAGCTCAGTGGCTTCCATCATTATCTGCCACTGCTGCTCATAACTTTTTGAGGAATTGACGAACAAAATTTGTACCGTAGGAGCAGCAAGGCACATGTTACTTCAGTTGACTGTACGATATCTGAATTTTTCCTACAAGAAATGGTATAGAACATTCGGTAGGGAATTTCGTTTAGCTAACAGTAAAAATGCATTGCAATAAGGTTACACATTCCGTATCTAGTGTACAAATTGTTGAAGGTGGAAGCAACTAAAAACTTTAGGAAATTTCTGAACAGAATTGAAGTAAAATTTTTGTAAGTAGTTGAATTGATGTGATGAGATTTCGGTGGTCTGGTGCATTTTCCCTTGTGTTCCTGGTTCATATTACACACGTTCTATGATTCTCCACTTACATAGGACGCGGGTTGTATACGCAGTCTAGAATTCAGTTCTTAGATTTTTTTTTTTTTTTTTTTTAGGCGAACGTTCTCCATACTGTAATGGACATACGTAGTCCTTCAGTTAAAAGGTGTTTAAAATGGCTAACAATAATTTTACTGGCTGGTTTCCATCGCTTTAAGTAAATAAAAAAATGTTGACAGAGAAAAATTAATTCTTTTGAACAATCGAGTTTTACTTTAGGATGGAAGTAAGGTACTAAAATTTTGCTATGAAAATAAATACAGATTGTACATAGTTACCTTAACTACTGTATTAATTCAAACTTTCCTTTTCGGACCATATAAACGAAGAAATATTTCTCACAATCAATTCATACCTAATGAAAGCGCGTAAAATGCTGAAATTTTCGTTCTTTTATTACTATTCCTGTGCTGGATAACCGATATAATATCATACATCAATTATGTCCCATTAAAATTTTTCCGATCTGGACGTATGTGTCCACAAAGTTTGTAAGTCTGATCTTATTAGGGTGTGCGACACTAGCCAACAATTTTTAGATTTTTGTGGTAAACGTTTTTAAAAAAACTACTGTACGTCTAGACGTGAAATTGAATATAAATTAGCTCGCCCTAATAATTCAGAGTTATCTCCAGATGTGTCATTAATCATTATTTTTGCAAAAAAATTATAATCATTATTATTATTTTTATTAGCATATATATGTAATGTTATGAGTAATAATGGTTCGTTTTGAAAATTATTGTCATTGTGAAAACAGTGATTGTGTTCCGACTCCACCGACAACTAAATTTTGAAAAATATGTAATATCACTTGTACAAGAAAAAAGTTTCCATTACAACTAGCTTCCGCAGTCACAATTCATAAAACTTAAGATTTATTATTAAATAAAGTTTTTGTAGATGTTGGAGAAAAAGGAACTTTTGTTGGTTTAACATATGTTGGGTGATATAGAGTAAAAACTTCAGATAGACTAGCATTAAATAGAAGACTATGAAAGAATTAGTAATATTAAAAATTCGAGTATGTTAAAATGTAAAAAACAGGAAGAAACTCGAAATAAGAAATTTTGTATCTGATTAAGAACAAATTAAATAAATTGATATTTTTAATATTTAAAGATTGCGTCTTATTATAAACGTGCCTAGTTTCCCCCCCCCCCCCCCCCAACAAACTAAAATCACGGATTTTGATTACAATTTATTTAATTGTATATAATATTTTTTATAACAAAACTTCGCGAATCACCACAAATCGTGCTTTTAGCTGGTGGATATTGCTACTCGACCTGTTATAACCCTAGTAAATAAATAGAAAATCATTCTGAATTGACTGACATAACCATTCGAATTATAGTTATGCATATAGTAAATAAAAATTAGGGAGTTCTTACAAATATGTAAATATAAATCTGTTTACTTACGAATCACGACGGATGACAAAAACGCGTGTTTGTTGACGCGAATGGAGTGCCAACTAGAAGGGTACGAGCAAGCGGCGCAGTGCAACCGTCGAGCCCTAGCCGAGCCGAGAAGCGACGCCGGGGCGGCAGCGTCGCACAGACTGACTGTCACGTTTTCCCGATATTTTACGAATTAAGTATCCGCGTAAATATGTGTGGCATCCGCCAGACATAAATGATGCCGGATTGCGAGATCCTGCTTTGCCGGGTTGGAGGCCCTATCCTTACCTGAATATAGTTAGCTTAAACAACAGTCTTCACTAACCATCACTGCGATTATCGTCTGAGGACTGTGGTCGCATCCCAATTCGCCCACTTAATGCGTCAGAGGTGTTGTAGTCTCTATGGTCACACTGGTTTTCATGGTTCGATAAACTAAAATTTCATCCAGAATTAAACATTTCGTCAGTGGTTATGACAATGCAGAAAATATTAATGTTCAAGGAGGCATCAAATGCATGAAATAGATGCTGAAACATTGCCCTTTTCATCCATTAATTCCATCTGGTTATTACTATGCACTACAAATGATGCGTTCACAGTCAGCATCACTATCGATACGCCGCAGGAAATGTCTTAGTCTCCAGAGAAGTCGGCTTTGCATGCAATATGGTTCGCCAATTTCGGTTTTAAGAATGTTCTAACTGGCCACATTAAGAGTCAGTTTCTTAAGCAGTGAAGTCTGTTAGTTATGTTCCACAACTCCCTAGCTGCAGTTATCAGATTGCTCGGTTCACATCAATCAGTATTTTCCGATCTATCTTTGCGTGTTGACTAAAGAAACTTATGATGTTTTTAGTAAATAGATGAGACAAGTTCTTTCGACCAATATTTACAGAACCCCTTGAACAGGTAGCCAAGTTTTTAAGTAGTTATTGCAGGACGATAGACTTAGTACAGAAATATTTTAACTGTAGATGGTCGCACGAGAGATTTAGATCTGCCAGTTGACGATATTTGCAAAGGAGTCTTTAGTTATCCACCGCAACAAAGATTAGAACGCAGTAACAATGATTATCATCAAATATTAGAAAAGCCAATTAATAGCACTATCGAAAAAACACAATAGTGTAATATGATGACCGTGACAGGACACAGAATTAATCATAGTGGCGGTTTCACAGGTTGTAATACAGCTGAGCAGAAAACAGTTAATCCATTAATCGTTAATTAACGCAGATAACAAAATTGCAAAAATATAACTTTTAATTTAACCCAAAAAATCATTAACTTTCTTCTTAACTTCCGTTAAACTGAACTTCCGTTAAATTTAGTCCGTTATATTGATTGTTGCTATCTTTTCGTTTGTTTGAATTGCACCGCCACGGGACGTTGGTACGTTTGGCAAGTCGAATAGTGAACGAATTAGGTAACACGAGTGCGAGTGTGATGCATAATATATAACTGTTATGATGCGGATGTGAGTAGGAATGCTAGAGTTGTGGAGGGATTTTACGTCTGCAAACCGGTACTCACTACTCTTTCAAGTTCGATTTTGATTTATTTTTTAATATATTTATATCCTAACATTTTTAGATCGAAGAATACAGTGCCACTTTTTAGTTTGTGTTGGTTTGGAGTTTGATAGTGAAATAAATTAAATTGACATTGCTTTAATGGTTACATAATGTAAACTGAAGATCTAGAGCCTGTTTGTGAAAGCAACGTCTCTGAAAGGTGACTCACCTGCACAGCAGTCCCCCGGAGGATATTGTCATGAGTAGAGCGCCTAATCTGCCGCGGTACTTGTCTTGCACGATGTCCCTGACGTAGGCTGGAACTAAGACGAACACTCCAGCCGCGGCGACCCCCGCCAGGGTGCGGGCTGCGTAGAGAGCCGCCAGGGAACTCGACCACATCTGTTACGAGAAAATAGTTTTCATTATAACTCTTGTTGCAGATGAATTTGATTTTCTACATTTGGTAAACAATGTATTGTTAAATATAAATCATCATTGTGAAGTACCTTTTATTGGTTCGCGAACAAAGGAGTTCTTTCACGACAGAGGGGCAACTGATTTTAAACTTAAAAAGAAACTTACTTTTCTATTACTCAAAGGATCTTGTGACCAAATACAAACAAAAATACCGATTTTGTATTATAAAAAGTATGTATCGACATTACTTTGCCATTATATCCATGAACACTTTCTCAATTCTATCGTGGTTCTTGTGGTGCCAATCGTTTCGTTTTAACGTCGTCTAAGAGTGTACAATATGTAATTTACGTTCTTGAAGATTAATCGAGTTAGAAGTAAAAAAAAAAAAAAAAAAAAAAAAAAAATTGCTCATATAAAAGAGATGTAGATAAGAAAATGACCAAAACGAAAGATATGTGAAATAATGAAGGAGAGCCTGCAAGTTCTGATAATGATCAATCTTCATATTTCTCGAACTAGGTGGTAGCTGGCAATACAACTAAAGACAGTGAGTACCTAGCCTCATGTTGACTGTCCAAACGGCAAGAACAGCAATATTGGAGTTGAAAACTAGCAATTTTATTTACGGTTACAACACTTTTTCGCCTACATTCAACGGAAATTCCTGCAACCAGTATCATTATAACTCTTAACCTTGTGGCTGCTTCGGTTTATTCATATAGTGCGGGCATCAATATTATCTAGCGCCTAACGACAGCCACCTGCGGAGAGACCTAGTATTTGTGCAGCTCTTTGCGAATTCATATCAAGAAATACTGAAGCTTGCTGCTCTTGTTGTATACAATCCTGGCAGACCTGTAGTAAAATCTTCATTGCAACCAATAACGTTACCTTCCTCCATTTATTGGACTTAACGTCACTCAGCTATATTACAATGGACTGGACTGATATGCACATATTCTGTTTTCAATTATTATCGTAATCGTAAATATCATCCTTACTTTCCATACAGTATTACATACATTTTCACCATGCCTTTACGATCAATGTCGTAAGGTAAATCTTCTGTGCTCAGAACATAGTTAAAACGCTCTCTCCACCAACTACACAGTTCCTTCCTCTTACAATCGCCTCGGAAACTCAACTCTACTGGCCACTAGTTTTCATCTTCTCGAAACAATTATACTCTCGCAGGAATTCTTAGAAAATTACCAATTACGTCATATATTACCGCATAAAATACATTCACTGTTACCTGTGAACCTCTGATTATTAAAATATTCCCTAATGGAACTAAAATTTAAATACTCTCATAACTTACCATAATATCTGCCAAAGTCAAAAATGGAGGTAAAGATCGAGATTTCACATCTTATTGTTTGGTACAAGATATTAAACTAAAAGCCCTTAACAGATTCGTTTGAATTTTTGCACATGGATTGGATATGACTTGAAGTTGATGCGAAAAATAAATTTGACCTTAAATCATTCCAGCGGGCCGAAAAAAGTCAAATGTTTTGGAAAAACCGTTGAATAGATTAAATTAAAATTTTCATAGAAATTAAGCATGTTGGTACTCAACTTTGTGTATTCTACTTTTACCCTAAATGTCTTTTTACAGAGAGCAAGAGGTCAAAAACTGAAAACTTTAAAACCGTTGAGTAGGATCATTTCGAAATATGGTATATATCCCCACCTGCTGCGAAAAATACTCATAAGTAAAAAAAAATATGGACAAATGTGAGTAGCACTCAATACAAATTATTTTGAATGGTTGACCGAGATGATCATATTCTCTGATCAATCAAACCACACACACTGTCTAGGGTGATTATCATTCACCATTTATGGTAAAAACAAAAACTATTTTTTAAATATTTTTTTTGTAACTTAATCAACAACATTGGAAAGGAAAAGTTCAGCAGGAAGTCATCAGGAAATGGTAGGGTGAATCTTCACTACAGATATAAATTTGCTAAAGGACAATCAGCAGAAATTCAGCGCACGGGCAATACCTATAGAGAGAAGAAAAAAGTAAATTAGTATGGTATTTGGACCTACTTGTAGGGTTTCTATTTTGCCGCCTCTGCCGTGACTGGATCTACAGATTAACATATATTACGGTCTGTGGAACGCCCCGGTGTATCTTATACAATGAAATGAATCTCTTCAAAACTTGTGATCCAACGGGATTTGAACCCGTGACTCTAAACTTTGAGAGGAAGCAACGAAACAGCAAGAATTCTAGCTGACAATGCAGTGGCTTCTGGAAATACTGTAGAAACGTCTGTTGCCAACGGGCTTGATACCTTTAATACCTATAAAGTATGTTCTGAAATGTCTGTACATAGAAGGGCTTTGCGAACGGAACACTTGGAATAGTGAAAGAAGTGCGAATCACCAGCAAATCTAAAACAATTCATAATAATGGTTCAGTTTAACAGGTACATCGAAACATGGTTGGATCAAATTGATGCAGTAGGACGCAGTTTTCAATTCAAGCTGCGTTTGCATGTAACAAACTCAAGTATAATTGAATTTAGGAATATCATATGTACCTGTTTCATTATTTTTAAAAAAAATGAAGGATTCGTTTTTCCATAAGGAGTAGACTGGTGCCAACCTGATAACATTAATCTGCATGCCGATTTTGAATACAAGAGAATGTTTCTGCTTTCATTACGAATCATATACGTATTTAAAAATACAGGTGAGTACCAAGAGTACTAAACAATTCTTGTAAAAAGAGGCCAAGTCTCGTGCTTGTGTTGTGACAAAAAGTTATGAAATCTTGTTTTGAACCAAGTCTATACTTTGCAGTGTGTATTCAGTTCACTTTCTCAAACAGAATGGTTTCTCTCGGTGTTACAGGTCGTTCATTTAGAATAAAAAAGTTGTTGTGACTTTGCCATTGTGCATGCCATGTATTAGTAAACCTAAAAATGTATTGTTAACCTATAAATGTTTTGCCTTAAATGTGTAACGTTATCAAATTTATAAATACATAAAAGACAAGATTTTCTTCTCACTTATCCGGGTTTGACAGCTCTTAGAATAAATCAAATATATTATGCCTTCAATTTCAATAAAAGTTATGACATACATAATAGCCAAGGAACAATATTTTTAATTCTAAATAAAAGATCTACAACACCGATAAAACCATTCTTTCTCAGAAGTTGAAGTGAATACACACTGCGAAGTATAGACTTGGCTCAGAACAAGATTTCATAACTTTTTATCACCACTTTAGCACGAGATTTGGTCTATTTTTACAAGAATTGTTTTTGTGGGATCTAATTTCTCTTTGTAACTTGATCGCTTATTACAAATCGTCTCTTAAATGTAATGATTCCATTTGAAAATCGTGAATAAGAACTTTTCAAAATTGAAGGCATCGATATACGTTACCAATGATTCACTCTCTGAAAACAAAGGGTGTGCGCCGTAGCCGAGCAATGTGGATTGCCGCTACCACGATAAGCAAATTACGAGTAACTTCAAAACTAAGAATAGGAACAAAGCAAAATTTAGGAAGTTAGTTAAACTTACTGATCTCTATGCATTACAGAAACCTCAGTCATATAGCTTCATCCAGAGAAAAGCAATTAACCCGCAAATATGCACGAGAATTTTTCATGATTGGCATTGTAATTAAATAAATACGGGGAAAAACATCAGTATGAAACTCTTCTTATGATTTAGAGATGAAACCATACATATGTACAAAATAATTTGTTTCTATAATCACTGGAAGTGCAGTGAAATTGTGATGTCGGGGTAGATTTTTTTTTAAATTGACTAATTTTAGAATAAGGAAAGCTAAACTGAGTAAACTTCGTCTATAGTGAAATATATATTATACATAACATATTATATGTATAATATATATTAAATTATATATAATATATATTATATTATATATAATACATATTATATTATATATAATATATAAGGTATATATAAAGTAATTAGATTAGAAAGCAATTTCACGTTGGAGGTAGGTAAGGGGTAGATATACGGAAATTTATCAGTTTCGGACTGTTGTTATAATATGGGGATAAAATTTTGGCTGTGTATCAAATTTCTGATTTTATGACTACGAGAAGTATCTTACGTGATCATCAGTCAGTCAGTGAGTGAGTGAGTGACAAAATCGCTGAAATTTGCATATGAATAAAATCCAAACTACAGTAACGAAATAGAATTAGTATGTTTGCTAAGATTGCCGTTTTTTAG
>CM061919.1:51504389-51688760 GCA_031002005.1 Vandiemenella viatica | reverse complement strand
CCTTTTGCAAGATCATCACTCAGTCAGTTCACTTTGTTTAATTGGTGATATAAATTCTACCGAACAACGACTAAAACACAGCAGAAAGTTTTTTTTATTAGTTCAGCAGTAATAACGATGAAACTTTGTTTGGATAAAGGCGAGTGTAAGAAATTAATACGGTTAGCATTTGAATAGGTTCTATTTCTGATTAACATATTTTGAAAAAGGTGAAAGTTCGCGGTTAGGCCCGAAAGAGACGCTGGCTGATGTTCGCGGAGGTAGAGCTCTGTAATCACACTTCTGACCTTCGGCAGTAAGGCTAGAGTTGACGGCACCCTTCAAATGGCTGAGTGGCCTCGGAAGCCGGTCCGGACGTTCGGCTTCGGCGGGGATTGAACCACGATCGTCCGACATGTAACTAACGGTAAATAAACTCTAACGCTAAATAAACGATTTCTTCTTGTAAACTTACGAAACATGTATAAAATCTAATATTTTTAAAATAAGCAATTACTTTACTGGATTCATTCCTCATACGGTTTCCATATCCTTTACTAGTAGGTATGTTATTTGAAATTTTGTGTAGTATATAACTAAACTCATAGTATGATGGACTTTTCGTAAAGTGATATTAGTTTATCTTAAGGTAAGTATAGACCAGACAGTGATTTGTTGCAACGATTCAATATTGGTGTCGTCCTCGTGTAGCCACTCAACTAGCAAGTTGACGGATACTCGTCAACATCGGCCGGCGTGACATCAAAGAAACTTGTTGTGTGTTGCTTGTATTCTTATTTTGGTTTACAAATTGTTAAACATCGCCCAGTGTGGACAGTGGCGTTGCACCACAGTAATGAATCACGACCATATTATAAATATCTATTACGTACGTTAATATCTATCATTTTTGTGCTGTTTTTATTTCTGCATTTTTGAAGGAATCAAATACTAAATTATTTTCAAAAAAATTATAGCCTTGTACCCAGAGAGGGACACACAAAAACATACAATTTTATAGCAAAATCACATTGGAAATATACAACAGTTATTGACCAATATCATGAATAAAGTTAGTTTCAATGTTTCAGGGTATTAAATTCCTTACTTATTTATCTTTTACAGCAAACATGTTGTGTAGCAAAGCGCTATTGGTAGAGTCGATGGAAATACTGAGGGCTGCTCCCGCATGACATTAGATGGAAGCAGTACATAATTATAAACCTCAAATATGATCAAATGTCAAAAATAGCTTTGAAATCATAAAAGCAGCATTAGCTCAAGCATCGGTTGATAGTCCCATTTTTACTTAAAAATTGAGTTTGGTTTGGACGTGCAAGCGGTTTTGGTTTAGACACTGTAAAAAACATGTATCTACATATCTACATGTACATGTAATTTGCTATGTGCTACAAAACTACCATATTACCCACATAGCTTCATTTAAAGTCTTGCATCATGAGTTGTATTACTCCATAGCGCATCTTACTACTCTTCACTTAGCCTGTAAATTTCGAGTACTCACCATCAAGCCGTCAATATACACTTTACAGCAGTGATCTAATGGACTTGGAACATTGTAATGTTATGTATGTAAAAGTGGTTAAATACGAAGCGTACGTAAGGTAGGCATTTCTAATTATAAGCTTGCTGTAATTTCTTCAGTTATGTTGTGCAGTCGGAGACATGATGGGTTCCTCCTGATCAGCGCTAAATGGTACTCCAATAGTTACTCAGGCCTTCAAAAGCAAAATCAGAGCCAAGCTCTCGAAAGGGTCAGTGTTGCTCCAGGACAACCCTATACCGTCTATCCTATGGCAAAATTTCGAAGGGAGGTCCTGAAACATTTTCCATACTATCCATCTATTCCTGTGACTCCCATATTTACGGCCCCTTCAAAAAATCACTGAAGGGTAACCGGTTCGCCAGTGAAAATAAAATGCAGGACACAGTGGGAAACTGGATCCGTCAGCCACCCAGGAGCGGTCCACTCCCATCATACGCGCTGGGATCAGCGCATCACTGTCAGTTATGTGTGGATGTCACATGAACTATAGTTAAAATATTTTATAATTAAAATATCCTTGATATATAACCGTAGTCTGCTATTCATTTGGTAACGTCATACAAAATGTAGTTTTTATTATGTATGTTTCTTGTATTGCAATGTCATGAGCGTATCGATAGTGGCAGAAGAAGGATAAAACATCCAAACTAACTCGCTTGGAAAAACAATATTTTTTACAATGAAAATACGAGAGCAGGATACTTGCAATTGATCCAGATAAAAGAAAGGCCATAATATAACGAATTGCTCTTGGTTAAAAGCGCTGAAGCTTGGCACTACAAAACCGAGTCAGGAGGGTGAGAGGTAACGCTGTAGCTTGCCATTCATGAGGACCCGGGTTCAGGTCCTTACCGGACCATCCTGTTTTCAGCTTCCAGAAATCACCACAGGTGAAAGCCCGAATGGCTCCTTCTAAAGGCAAAAGTTAAGCTCCTTCCCGTCACTCGACTCCCATCCACTTCCTGCTCTAATAACCTCGACGTCGATGAATCGTAAATCCCGGAGCAAAAAATTCTGATTGAATGTATAGTCACAACAGAAGCCTGCAATTAAGATACGTTAATTTCTTGACACAGTGTCGCATAGTAAAATTTCGATGTTCTTGGAAGTGAAGAATAGATAATTATGAAGAAAAAGGTTTATATAAGTGTTTATCGTATCAGCTTGTTTTCAGAGATTAGCCATTTCAGTGAGAGAAGTTTAAAAAATCATGGCACGTGAACATATACTGGAAAAAACCAACATGCTCTAGTATCATGAGAGCAGATAAATGCATTCAAGTTAGCGGTAAAGTAAGCATTAGAAAATTTTTCGTAAATTCTTGTTCTACAAACACTCACCAGACTTACTTTATTAAGAAGACCATGCAGAAATGATCGCTTGGGGTTCATCTCGATTGTACTGAAACGGATACAAATACTTAATTTTTTTAAACTCCAAATATCTTTGGTTTTTCGCTTTAGTAATTAAATGCTAAGCGTTTAGATTTAGTATGATAATTGAGAACGAATATATGAATGAATATATGGTATGAATATATTTACTACAAATGGATATATGAATGACGTGATATGGTGAGTGGCAGTGAGCGAGACATGGTCGATGAAATATCAATGCTCTGAGTATTAACTAAGTTTTCCTGCTGTCAGACACGAGGCCTGTCTCTGCGGTTTCTGTCTCATCTGAACACAAACCGCTACGCACTAGAACGCACCACAGTGACACCAGTTCTGTCTGCAACTTGACGCCGTCGCTTTCAAGTCAACTCGGATTACCAACAGTGCATTTCATTCTTCTTCCTTCACCCTGTTTCTCGTGCCGAAGTACCTCCTGTTCTCGACATCCCTCTGGATCTCCTCGAGCGACTTGCCCTTGGTCTCTGGCAGAGCGATCGCGATGAAGGCCGCTCCCAGCAGGCAGCAGAGGGCGAAGAACCAGTAGCACACGTACTCGCCCGTCGCATCTGCCACCGTGGGGTAGAATCTGGCCACCAGGAAGGTGAAGCTCCAGGAGGTGAACAGGCCCACCGAGGTCGCCATGTCTCGTATTCTGGGCGCGAACAGCTCTGCGAGAATGGCGTAAGGTATGGTGTAGACGCCGATGGCGTTGAAGACCACGTACAGCGACAGGCAAACGAGCGGGAGCCAGCCCAGCTGAGCCGTGACTTCCTCTTCGTTGTGCTGCTTGACGTAGAAGTAGGCGCCGAGCGTGGCGAGCGCCACCGCCATGGCGACGTCGCTGCTGATCATGAGGACTCGCCGGCCCATCCTCTCGACCAGCAGCAGGGAGACGGTGGTGCCTGCGAGAAGGACCGCGCCGACCACCACGGACGACAGCGCCGGGTCCAGCGAGCTGCCCGCCTCGCGGAAGATGGACTCGCTGTAGGTGAAGAGAGCGAAGATGCCGCACAGGTGCTGGTTGGCGCAGACGACGACGCCGATGGCGAGTGCTCGTCTGTTAACGCGCGTCGAGACGAGGTCTCGCAGAGACACGGGGTTCGCAGCGTCCTCCAGTTGCTTCTGCTTCACGGCCGCTACGAGAACAGAGAACTCCTCCTCCACTTCGTTCTCCTGCAAAGAAAAACGAATTGATGGAGTCAATCATTTCACACTGCCTTCCCCCAAGAATACAGCCTGTATGTTGGAAATTCCTGAGTCCCCGAGTTGACCCCCTCTCCCCCATTTCTTTTTGGTTCTTGTTATTCAGACGAGGGAAAGGTCAACCCTATGGTGTGACGTTGGCGGACTTTGTATTTCTAGAATTTTGCCTCGCTGGCACACCAATGCTCAGGACAACACACTGCCGTCTTCCGGTTGGTGGTGGGAGATTCACTGGGGAATTGCGCAACCCTGCTGTCCTGTAGTTTGACTCTGGTTGCTTATAATTTGCCTGATTGATTGGAAGACTGCGACAGGGATCCCCTGCTTCCAAAATGTGAAGTGTGATGTTGTTCTATAGCAGTGGAGCGATTAGCTGCTCAGGGATGCGGTGAGGCCATGAAGAACGCGACACTCAGTGCCGTTACTATTATTACTACAATAGTTCCTGGTAACTCAGGGAGATGATGCAGTAATGGCTTGACTGAATGGAAGGTTGGATGCGAGTGCCGACAGGAAAGTATTGCTCTGTGTCGCTGACTTGTACTATGTGCCATGGATCCAGCCCAGTTGAGTGGTTGGATGTTCAGGGACTTGGTGGGACTCTACAGAGGGTCCATGTTCTGTAACAATAAAACCCAGCTGATAGAGCTCATTATCATTGTGGTTCGAACATGAGCCGCATACAGTGCCCTCAGACTCGGCCGTAAACCAAACTGACGCGGTCGTGGTGGTACTGCTTTTTTTTTGTTTTTTGTTTTTGGACACTTATCGGATTTCTGAACTTGGGGAAACCAAACTGGACCAGCCGTGCCATCACTCCAGCCAATCACTGAACGCAGTAATTCTGCGTCATATTCAATCGGATGTTAATAATGGTTTGTTCTGAAACATACACCCTGTTCAGCTCATAGCTCGTTGAGTTGTACTGTATTTTCCAAGGTTGAAAAAGTAGTAGTTAATGAATAACCTGATCGATTTTGTAAACTGTTTCAGAAGTCAATAAATGTTGTAATATTTGAGCTATACTTTCTTTATGGTTGACATTTCATTCATTAGTATTCATTTTAACGTAATCCCGATTTGAAGTATGTCATGTTGTCTAATGAAAAAGATTAATAAGAAAATTATTTCAATTTCACAACACGAATGATTACAAACTGAACATCGTACTCCAGTTAAAAATGACTAAGATAACTTGATCTGACGCACCCTAATGACCCAATTCCCCCCCCCCCCCCCGATAATTTGAAGGATTGGCCTGAATCACATTCATGCTATTGGCTAATAGTTGTTAGTGGTTGCATGGTTTCTGTAATCACGAAAAGCAGCAACGCTAGTAAGTTTCATGTCCTTTTTTTCACATTTTACATATTGCTACAGAAAGTTTTTCCCTATTGTCAAGAATAGTCAAAAGATCATTCGTTGAACATAACCCATATCTGCCAATTCCAATCGAATTTTAGTGATGCCAGCAAGAAATCGTTACGAGGAAGACAATTATGTTTCCCCACGTCAGTAGTTTAGACATATTGTCAGGAGGAAGCAGTGCTTCCAGCCTCTTGGCTTTGAATATCCTTAGATGGCCGCTAAAATTTCCGTAGATTGGATGCAAAAATCCGGATACTCACTAACTTAAAGACCGAAACAATAATTATTGAAGATAGAGTCATAATTAAGAATACAGTTTGTTTCCAGGTGTTTGAAATTCGAAATACAAAATAATATTCTACATTGAAAGTAAGAAATATCTCTGAACATCTTCCATACAGCGTCACTTTCATCACTGCTGCTGCTATGCCTACTTCATCATCCTCTCTTTTTTTTTTGGACCATACATTAAATTTAGTTCTGGAACAGGAAATGTTAAGAATCCGTCCCAACGAGCGTGTCACCGTGCATAAAGAGTGCGCCGATAGTTCTGTATTACGGTCTTTTAAGATCTATAAAATCTATAATAAAACAAAATATGAGCGTTATTTCATTTCAATCGTTGGTTCACGTGAGGGGTTTCAAGAAAACGATTCACAATTATTGAAAATTCTGTAATGCATTAGCATTATACGCTCAAAGTTTAACAAACCACATATATAAGGAAAATCAACAAATAATAAAAAGCAGAAAAAATCCGTAGATATTTTAACAAAATCCGAAAATCCTAAATTTTTATAAAAATCCGTAGATCTACCGGATAAATCCGTAGAATCGGCAACACTGGGAGGAAGTTTGTGACATCTGCTCTAAGGGGACAAGCCGACGTGTTTTATCCGTCAGCTTGTAAAAATGGAGTTCTGCAGGCAAGGTGGCGGGACAAATTTGACGAGTTGTAGCAATGTTTATAATTCACTGATTTTGATTTCGTTAACATCCCAAGTCATTTTCAGCTGGAAGTAAAGAATACTTTTGATATACCATAGATTTTTGTAAAGGAACAGGATTGAAATTTGAATACGATTACTGATGAAGAGCATTTGGCTTATAATCAAATCAGGAGACAGCTGGTTCGCGATTTGAACTTAATCTCCTAACATTTTATGAATGGGAGTGTACAGTAGTGATAGATCTTTCTCTTAATAAAATGATTAGTGATATCTTATCGAATTACTTTCCACCGTAGTGTCTCAATTTTGCCGACGTTTCGTAAAGCCGCTGAATTCTAAAGTATGGAAGTTACAAAGGATCTGAGGTTGAGATACAGGAGGAGACACGATGATATCCTGCTGTCCATACGGCATGAAGTAGTACAATAGACCCTCAGTTATGTAATTATTATTGTAAATAATTTAATCGTTAGTTCTGACTCCTTGAAAGACGCACTAGACAGACTTGGTTGCCTTCACTTAGAGCTCAGTATCGGCTTCAGCACATCTGATGCGATCGTGAACAAATGCTTTGGACAATAGACTATTACTATTACTCCGCGATTCGCTAAAAGTGTGTGGCGGAGGGTGCATTGCACGTATCCGGGAAGGTAATGGTTTGGAAGGGATATACGGGATATGGCAGGAGGCGCCCATGGGCTATTGTGAGGATCCATCCCAGCTTTTGCATGGAGCGATCTGGGGAAACCATGGAAAACCCAGATCAGGATGGCCGGAGTACTTTATCGAAAGCTACTCCTGTCGGATTTTATAACGACTGGCAATAAGTATTTTGGTCGTATGAGTCACGTTTTCAGTATTTTAATACCCACCACTGTTTGGATTCCTGTGTGGCGCAATTACAGTGAGGACATGGACCAAACTTGAAAACAAAGTTATGGTTTCTTAAATGGATTTGGTGTTCTGGTCAAACTGAACAGCTACATAATAGGACATCACTATGTTTATCAATTTGACGACCAGTTGCATCCATATAAGGATTAACCCGATGAAGGCTCCAAATTGTGCCCCATTGTTTTGAGAAGCATTGTTGAATGATCTGGTCACCAAGATCGCAAGAAATGAAAGCCGTTGATTTTTTGTATCTTGAAAAGGGCCGTTCGTGTGGGAGGTCCATCGCCTATCATAATCGCTCGGTATCCAGACAAAATGGCTGCAGATCGCTCGTGGTCGGTTAGTTTGGTCCATACAGTTAACCGAACTGAAGGACGTCCCTCTAGTTATTAGACAGGGACTCCAAACAAATGATTATACAACTTAATTGTATCTAATTATTGTTACTCGCTCTTAAGAAATCAGTATAAAATTTCGTAATGAGAAATTAATACTTCTTTATGTAGATTTCATTGATTACTTTTGTTACTATTTGTATTCGGGAAAGAAGTCTTCCTTGGCGTTAGAAGAAACCATCACGACATTCGTTGGAAAATAGAAATCGAGATGGCCGAACGAGAATTTGAACCTGACTCCTCCCGAATGCTTGGTCTAGTCACTCATCCATTACGCTACCTACCAACTGCTGGTGTGCTAAGACTGAAGTCCTCAAAGATCAGTTACCTCCAGATTTCATGGTACTAATCGTACTAATAAAAATAACTATATTCAGGATAGAAACCGACTTGGCTTACGCCGGTCTGAACTCAGATCATGTAAGAATTTAAAGTTCGAACAGACCTAATTATATGACTTCTGCACCACATATTTATCTTAATCCAACATCGAGGTCGCAAACTATTTTATCGATATGAACTCTCTAAAATAATTACGCTGTTATCCCTAAGGTAACTTAATCTTATAATGATAAATTATGGATCAAAACATTCATCAATGTTTATATAATAGAAAGTTTGTTTATTTTCTATGTCACCCCAACAAAATAAATAATATTTTTATTTAAAAATAAACTAACAAAATAAATAATAATTCTTATAAAGCTCTGTAGGGTCTTATCGTCCTAGAAAAAAATTTAAGCCTTTTAACTTAAAAGTTAAATTCAATTAATTAATATGAGACAGTTAATTCCTCGTCAAACCATTCATTCTAGCCCTTAATTAAAAGACTAATGATTATGCTACCTTTGCACGGTCAAAATACCGCGGCTCTTCAATTAATCAGTGAGCAGGTCAAACTTCAAATTATTATCAAAAAGACATGTTTTTGATAAACAGGCGTGAATTTATTTTGCCTAATTCCTTATAATCAAATTATATTATATTATAATTTATACAAAAATATTTACTAATTAAATCATTATTTCAAATTTTAAATTATTTAAAATATCATCTTTATAATATATTTAAATTTATTATAAAATAATTAATATAACATTATGAACTAAAACGTAATCAAATAAATAGCTGATTTAAAGCCTATTAATATAAAATAAAGTAAATATTATAAATAAATTTAGAGCTAATCCCCTAAATTATAAGTAAAAAATCATAAAATATTAATATACATAAATACTTAAAAAAATTTTCCTAAAATTAAATTTTATCTAAAGAAACTAGATATCTTAAATGACGAATAATATATCACCACCAAGCATAAATTAAAAATAAATATAAAACATTAACTTTAATTTATGTTACAACCAATTTAAATCGAGAACAGTAAATAAAAACAAATATTTTGATTTATCCTGATACAAAAGGTACAATAAATAAAATATACTTTTAAATAAATAAGTTATAACAATTACTTTACTATTAAACTATAATTAATAACATTATTTCTATATATATACTTAAACTAAATAAATTAAAATTATTTTTATTATATACAATAAACACAAAAAAATTAAATAATATTTTTATTTTGAGATGTCTTGAATTGCACAAGATTAAATTCATTTTAAGTGAAATATCAAACTATAATCATCTTATTCTTACTAGGTACACTTTACAGTACACCTACTATGTTACGACTTATCTCATCTATATAACGAGAGCGACGGGCGATGTGTATACATTCTAGAGCTTAAGTCATATCAATTAATTTATTAATATTACCTTCAAATCCACCTTCAAATAAAAATTTTCACAAAATGGTGGTGCCCGCCTCGACTGCTCACGTTGATTGATGTAGCTACACTATGCTGTCCACGGCTAACACGGATTTAGATGGTTTGATCTCCAATATAATTTTCATCATCTGGACTTGGCCAGTAGAGTGCGATAAGTGCTAGTACAAAGTCCCTAACACGAGACTTAGAACCACTGCACCTGCGTTAAAAGCCAAATGTCTAAGATGTGCGTATGGAAACTCTTGACCCCTGATGCATTTCAAAATAGCGGGCCTGAATAGTATTTCACTGGGTTTCTTTGGATATACAAACTACGCACAGAACAATTGACATAATCTATCGACACATTTGAAACAATATTCAGAGTTTCCAGTCGCCGCTTAACAAAGTACACATTTCACGAATGAAATATACGCTTAGTATACAGTAATTATAGTCTGATACACAGATGTCAACACTGAAGTTGGCTGCTACACACAATCGTCGCTTCCATGTCTTATAAACGGAGAAAGCTAGGAAAATTAAGACAGAAATGTACTATAAATATGGAGAAATTCAGCCTCCTTTGGCACCGAAAGACGTAATGCATTCGTTTGTGTCCTGTCAAACCATCTGTTCTGATTTGTGGGGTGATTATAAAACCCGCGCCCTTATTATTGTTCCATGACAATAATGGCTTCAGTAAATCAGCGCTTCAGTAAATTAGTGAATCTCCGATATAGTAAATATTCTAGGCATTGGTTTGTACGCTGTCAGAAAACCACCACGTCTTAGTGTTAATATCAACGTTTCAGCCTACATGATTCGATTCTTCTTCTAGAGAAGAAGAGCGCTGTGACCTGCTCGCACGCTCTCACTAACGAAAGTGGAACATTCGGCGTTCTAGAAGGTTCGGACGGTCTGGCCAATCACGAAAGACTTGATGTGGCTCGTGCTTGATAAATTTGGTGGCCGTGAGATGTTTTCTTTATAACAAGGCTTTCTGGCACTTGCCTCGTTGATGTTATTAGGGTTTAACAATCTCTACCACTCCTTTTATCCGCCTCGACCTCCAGGCTATGAAGCGGATAAAAAAGATGCTAGAGATTATAAAACCCCAAATATTATCAAAAAGAGCAGTGCCACAAAGCTTAATGAAGCGTGACACTTTTCGATATGAAGAGAACATGTCAAGTCCGCCAAGCTCGTGAGGCAGGAGCCACGTGACTGTCCCACTCTCCTGATAGGTCATACCGAACGAACCTTCAGAAAGCCGAACGCTCCAAATTGGTAGCTGTGTTTAGTAGAGCTTCGCAACGAATTTATGGCCTAGAAAAAGGCTGAAGCATGTCAGCCGAAACCTAGGCAATTCCGTAAAATGACGGGACGCCAGTCGGACATGGTTGGGAACTGTTGGCTCCGGCTGCGGAAGCCTTCGACTAGATTCTGGACAGTGTTCCCTGTGGAAATTGAGGACGAGTACTTACGGGTCTTCCCCGGCGAAACCACTGCAGGGAGGCCTTGGCTTGAGGGTCGCGGCCCTTGATGAGCTGGTACCACGGCGTCTCCGGCAGCCAGAAGAACGCGACCAGGAAGAGCACGCTGCACGCCAGGTACACGGCGGAGATCTCCACGTACGGCAGCCACAGCGGCAGCAAGTAGCTACACGCCACAACAAAGCCGTCAACACTTCCTAATAGTGTATAGGTCTTAAATTTGTTTCTATACTGGAAGGACTTCCCAAAACTCCCAATCGTTTGCCGTTCGAGTAAGGGGGCTTGCTAACTTTATTACGGAAAACCTAATCATTCACGAAACCAGTTACAGTTTACGTCAGGATTGAGGTTTCGCGCATGAGAAATTAGTATTAGGTGGTTATGGTGAAGTTTAATGTCACTGACATCGGACACCCAAGTCTGCAGTTTCAACTTACATAATAGAGAAGCCAAGAAAACTCTAAACATCAGATGGGCTGAATTGCTTTTGGAACATATACCTAACCCTAAACATTTGGGAGTTAGAATGCTGGTTCAGAAAGTAACGAGCCGGTGGCCTTGGAACAGAAACCAGTACCTGTATTTTAGAAGTATTGGCTCTGGCTGTTGAAGAACTTGTCCCACTGCGACACAAGGTGGTGAATGGCTGTCTCGTAAAATTCGTGGGGCTGCGATGTGAACCAGTTCCACACGTACTGCTTGACGTCGTCCGAGGTGAATCGTTTGCCCCTCAGAGCAGAGGGCAGTCACTGTTGTCCCGTGCTGTAGGAAGTCTGTCAGGAGGGACCGTCTTGGTCAAAGAAGAACGTCAGAATAACTTGTGGATGGCCTTGGATTTTGTTGGTAGCTTCCACTGGATACTTTGTCGTTTCGATTCTGGTTCGAATTGATGACACCAAGATTAATCTCCAGCCACCACTTGTGCCAGGAACACATTCCCTTCCCCATCATCGGCTAACGATACCAGTCCTTCCCTGATGTTCTTGTGCCACACCTTGACCCTTGCAAGGGACATGCAGTGTGACATTCTTCGATAAATGTCCGTTCCCCTTACTCCTTCCGCTGTCAGAATGCGAACAACACCTCTTTGCTGCTCTTTCGACGCCTCCATTTCACTGATTACAACACGAATGAGTGCTGGATAACTGACGCAGGCTTCTGCTAGCTTTTTAGTCACGTGACTTGCACTCGGGACCCTCTAGCGGCGGGCATGAGGACATCCGCGCTCTTGTCGGAAACCCTCTTTGTTACTGACGCAACGATATTACCATTTTGCCACCGGTTTCCACATTCTAGACTCCAGCTCGTTTCTTTTTGAATGTTCCTTATAAAATGGACCGTACTCTTACCTTCAAAGCTCATTGCCACCATTTAAAAGGGAAAGTAAATTAAAGAAACTGCCTACTGAAAATACTAATGGGCACATCATTGGGAGTTAATCCTGAAGTACTAGGAAGTACGGCTATGCTTTGCAGCAGGGCAATACGCATCGCTAGTGTGGGAGATATTAGTTCATTCAAAAGAAGTAGACATTGCTCTAAATGAGACAGCATAAACCACTGTGTATCAACGAGCAAGTATAGCGCCACAACAAATCAGAGAAACAGTAGGCGCAGAAAAGCCAGGAAGACGCAATTAGAAGATCCTCGGCACCCGCTACATAATCATGCTTCTGTCTCACAACAATTGAGGTCCAGAAAATGTTTCCCTGAGAGAACGATACACCTATCAACCACGCCAGAGTCTAGACGAATAAAACTCCTGCAGGAGAACTACAGCGATCATAGTCACGAGCTTAAAGAGGAACTATCAGGCGGACATAATTTAAGGTATACCACATGGAGGGCACTTAACCGCCTCAGGGCAGGGTCTCTAAATTTAAAAGCAGCCTAAAGAAATGGGGCTTTGTAGAGGACGAAATATGCGAATGTGAAGCAATGCGTACAGAAGACCATCTACTTCTTTGCCACTATTGTATGAATGAGCAGTATTTAATCTTACCAAAGGATAACGCTGTTAATCCCGCTTAATACTGGAGAATTAAGCGGCTTTAACAGCGTTATGCTTTAATAAACAAACTAAGTCCTGTTGATTCACAGGTTCGTCTCAACGTGGTCGCCAGCTCCAGTGCGATGCGGCCGAGCACTTAGCGCATGGAACATTGGCGACCAGCCTGCTAAGCGAACTGTGACGCGGAATGACTGGGTATCAGCCAATGCTGTAGCATGGCTACATTGGCATTCTGATATGTGAACTGTGCATTGGTGTGTAGATACAATTTCTGATTGAATCACAGTGTTTTAGGAATCTTTGATCACGCACCTTCTTCGGAACACATAACTCTCCATTTCCTGCGCTTGTCTTAAGTGTTGTTTGGATGGGATGATTGTCGTTAGCGTGTTTATGAACAGGAAGGTAGGGATAGGGTAAAATCCATCGCTGGACTAGGTAGGCCCACTTTTCAAAAAGACTCAGTAAATATGCACTGCAGACACATTTTGTATGTAACTCGTTATTCTGATACATACCATGGTGAATATGTAATGAGCAGCAGGATGACCTAGTCTGTAATAGTAAAAAATTTCTCCATTATGCGATTTCTGAAGGGACCGGTTTCTCCATCAGTTTGAGAGTGAATCTTAATTTGTGTTATTTGTTCACTTGTTTCTGATTAAATTTAGCTGATTGATATTATCTGCATTTTTCTTTTGCATTATTTCTGACTAGAGTAAGCTCGTCACGGGTCTAGAATAGTTCCAGTTTATAGGTTCAAAGGTGACAGGTTGACCTGATCTGACCAAATACGAACATGGTCTATGTTTTACCCTTAGACTGAATAAAATCTGTTGAGCTTATAGAACTCAGAAGTATTACTGGACGTATTAGACACGGAAAGTGATGATCGCGCTGTTGTATAATTGATTCAAAGGTCGTAAACTCGAACTTGCTGAAATTCCTATTTGCTTCGGAAGCATTAAGTTGTCATTACTGAGGCTGCGCAAGCATTCATAATGTAATCTTTGGTCATATTTTCTGTAACGGCCAGAGATACGAGATTAGTATAGAAATTCTGAAGAAATAAATTGCTAGAATACGCGATTCGGTAACATATTTGAACTGATGTCCACTTTAAACAACCTAACAGCTCACGTACAGTGAACATGAACAAATACCATTAACGAAAGTGGTCATTACAATACATAAAAAGTAAATAAATCGTAATGTATAAACTTTGGTCAGGCAGCAACATTAGTGAGAGTTTTAATTAAATTTAAATTTAGCTTAGGTGGGAATAATAATTGGCATTCGTGTTTACAGCAGAGATAATCAGTAATTTAAGTTTTTTCTAAAAGGTTTTTATATTGCTTTCATTAGCAACATGTTACTGGAAAGCAGTTCCACGATTATTTTATTTTTTTTTCAGCCGAAAAGTTTACGGATTTTAATTTTATTTTTAACTCTGAAATGCTTCGAAAAGTAAACTTAATAAATGTGTTATGGCTATTAATTTGATAGCAGTTGATTAGCTATTAAATTGTGGACATAACCTCAAATTTCTTCTAATGATATCTCTGGTCGCTGTTATTTAGCGAGCGAAGGCTGGCCGACGCGTGACGTCACCGGTCTCCAGCCTATATCTATCGAAGTGAGTGAGTGCGTGAGCTTAGGAAATTATACAGGGTGTTACAAAAAGGTACGGCCAAACTTTCAGGAAACATTCCTCACACACAAACAAAGAAAATATGTTATGTGGACATGTGTCCGGAAACGTTTACTTTCCATGTTAGAGCTCATTTTATTACTTCTCTTCAAATCACATTAAACATGGAATGGAAACACACAGCAACAGAACGTACCAGCGTGACTTCAAACACTTTGTTACAGGAAATGTTCAAAATGTCCTCCGTTAGCGAGGATACATGCATCCACCCTCCGTCGCATGGAATCCCTGATGCGCTGATGCAGCCCTGGAGAATGGCGTATTGTATCACAGCCGTCCACAATACGAGCACGAAGAGTCTCTGCATTTGGTACCGGGGTTGCGTAGACAAGGGCTTTCAAATGCCCCCATAAATGGAAGTCAAGAGGGTTGAGGTCAGGAGAGCGTGGGGGCCATGGGAACGAAACTAAAATGAGCTCTAACATGGAAAGTAAGCGTTTCCGGACACATGTCCACATAACATATTTTCTTTGTTTGTGTATCAGGAATGTTTCCTGAAAGTTTGGCCGTACCTATTTGTAACACCCTGTATAGTAAATTTTACGTTGTAAGTATATTATTAATTTATAGTCGACCGTTATTTTTATAATCACTTCTTATGTGAGTTTTATTCATTATAATTATTTCGATACACTATTTGAGCGGATCGGGAGCACTATCTGTCAGCAATTCTTGTTGAGGTGGTGTAGGGCAGAGCTCAGTACAGCGGGTACTGACCTGCAGAGCAGCCCTATGACGCCGGCGACCATGGAGGAGGAGACGAGGGCGCCGCGCACGCCGTCGTCGACGACGTCCCTGATGTAGGCGATGGCCAGGGCGAAGCCCCCCGCAGAGCCCAGACCGGCGAGGGCGCGGGCCGTGAACAGCTCCACCACGCTGCCGCCCACCAACTGCAACCACAACCGCAAGGGTGAGTAGGTGCTGTGTTAATGATGAAGGTGCGGCCTATAAAACAATTTGTCAGCAGCTGTAAAATGGCCCCATCATAATAACAGTCGAAATTTTGAGCATGAGGTCCCAAGTGTAACATTGTGCGACCCAGCTAGAGCTGAATAAGGGATGATGATGCTAACAAGGGACACCTTTGCCCTCGAATGCTCAGAAGCGCACGAAAACCTGTTTAGAATAACAAGCGGTCATAAACAAAACAGTGGTAAGCATCATTTCCATGCAGAACTCCAGAATCTAGAACATGTATCACATGAAAATAGCCTATTGCTGTGTGATTCCTGGTCAGGTCGTACAGATCGTACCCTTCTAGATGCAACTATCCAAACAAAGACGTTATGCTGAAGATATTGACACCGAAAATAACAAAATGTTGCCGAACCCTTGATGTTTACTTCTTTCAGCAATATAAGCCCTTCATCAGAAGGATTACTTATTTTATAAGACTACAATGTGAAAAACCTCAAGTGAAGATAAATGATCGTTATTTCATCATGAAACTTTACTCTGTGATTTACAATCAAATTGCTGCACCTACGTATAGTAGGTGCAGCAAATTAATTGTAAATGACAGAGAGTTTCTTGATGAAAAAACGATGTTGCAACATACTTGGTGAAAGCCAGGTAATGACGTTGACATGCCAACATCATCATTTGAAAATGTAATTAGTGTGATTTTTGATATTGGATTGCGTGAATGTGAAAGTGATTTAGGATACTGGAAAGAAAAAGGAAACAGGTACTTTGACATAGAGCCACGGACTCGTCAGCAGTGGCTCGAAATGCATGGCATTGCTCCTTTCAAACGAACTACGGGTAACAGGGAGACAACACCACGAGATGAAAAGGAACACTGCGGGGATGCGATATACCTCCATTCGACCGAATTTTTTCCCTTCAGACTTTGACGCCCCGTCGACATCGAGGTCATTAAGAAGCGGAAGAGAATAGCGTCTAAGGAATGGAAAGATATTCGACCATGGCGTTTTGGAGAAACTATCCTGCCTGGAGTGATTTCAGAAAACTATCGAAAACCAATATTTGGATGGCCGGACGGGTATTTGAATCTACATCCTCCTGAATGCCGGATCCGAGTGTTACCTCTGTCCCCCTAAAATCTAAGTATTCGCAGTTAAAAGGCCTCACTGAACTGTTTACTCACAACTAATGACGCTTGGTAAGTTAAGAGGCATTTGCGCCAGCCACACTGTTTGATTTGAATTTCCCGCGCGGTCCTGTTAATGATCGTTCTGAGACTGCCAGAGGCACAGTGATGAGTGAGGTAGTGGTAGTTACCGTGAGGACCCACGCGACGATGAAGGGCAGCGCGAGCAAGTAGCCGGTGGCCTTGCAGCCGCAGCGGGCGACGACGGCGGAGAAGAGCGGCGTGCCCAGCGTGCCGGTGATGCTGAGCGTGGAGCCGAGCCAGGAGCTCTCCGTCAGGGTGATGGGTCGGTCCAGAGGGGAGGACTCGCTGGCCAGCAGCGGCAGTGCCGACGACGCCCAGCCCACGGACAGGCCGTACAGCAAGCACGACACGTCCACTGCAACACAAACACACGGCGCGCCATCATATACGATATATCTTGGCATTACTTGATAACAAGCTTAACTGGGCAGGACACATTGGTCAGGTAGTAGGAAAATGTTTCAAAATTCTGCACTTGTTCCAGAGTGTGATGAGGAGATGTACGAGAGAAGTAAAGGAATTGGGTTACATTTTTTTTTTACTTATTGCTTTACGCCTCGTCGACGCCTATGGTCGTTAGAGGCGGGATGGGACTGGAGACAAGGAACGGGAAGGAATTCGGTCATGACATTTTTGAAGGAAGCATCCCGGCATTCACCTGGAGTGATTTGGGGAAACCATGGAAAACCCAAATCTGGATGCCCGGATGCGGATTCGATCCGCGTCCTCCCGAATGCGAGGCCAGAACGTTAACCGTTCACCCACCACGCTCGGTTTGGGATACAAAACTTTGGTCAGACCATTGCTTGAATATGGTAGTGTAGTATGGTACCCATTTTGAGTATCAAATACAGGAGTTGGAGAGGGTGCAAAGAAGGGCTGCTTTATTTGTTTGTGGAAATTATCGCAGATTGCAATCAACAACAAAAGAGCTGGAATGGGACTCATTCGAAGACAGGAGGAGGGTGAAGAGGGTCATGGGAGTGTAAAATGCGTATATTGGTGATGAGGTATGCAAAGATACTAGTGTGAGATTGAAAGAAATGCTTGGAATGGAAAAGATGACCATGACCCCAAGATAGCTCTCGATTTCAGGCACAAGGAAGTAGGAAGATTCTCTTTTTTAGGTAAGGGTGTGAGGGATTGGAATAAGTTACCAAGAGAAAAGATGAAAAAATGATAAAAAAACGTTGAAAGAATTTAAAGTTAAAATTTGCAGAAGGAATTTTCCTTCTGCAAATAGGTGGGTGCAGGAAAGGGGGAAGATGGGTGTGTAGGGAAATTACCACCGGAGCCTGCGCTCCGTTGAAATTTAATTAAAATTAAAAAGAAATTAAAGAAAATACTAACAAAGATACCTATCCAGACTAATAAACGCCATAATGCCGAATTAACGGAGAATTCCATTTCATGATGAAGGCACTGTAGAAGAGATTTTAGGAAGAGAAATGGCATTAATGTATTTCATACTATCAGAAAGAGTACATGATTCATTTCGAAATCTCATACAATTAAAGCACAGGTCAATAGAAATTCACACGCGACCCTTAATTAAAACCACTCAGGCCCTAGGAAAGGAAGCTCAGCTGTTTGGAGATCCAGTAGCTTTATGCGTATGAGGTAGCCGTATTATATATTAAAACAAATGAACGTAAAAAATGCGGTAACTTTGAAAAGCTGTAAGCTGTGCATTACGGGGTTACAACGCTAGCGTTGTTTGTGGTTGTTTTTCGTTAACGGTAACGGTACAAATGGGATAAGTGTCTATTTTATTTTATTTATTACACTACTGTAAATAATATTCATGTTGTGAAGCGAACCCTGAACCTGCGGGTTTATAACCAAGTTCCTTATTGGTTACGCTATCAAAGAACATTTACTGGGTAAGCTGCATTTTAGCCATTACAGACTTGAGTGGAAATTGAAATTCAGCAAGAATGAATTTTCACAGAAAATACAACGTTTCAAGTTATACGAATTCACAGGAGTTATTTTTTTTAAGTGAATCTGCTTAAAACAATTAAAGTAGCTTAAATACATCTCTCAGGTTATCGTATATTTTCCCGGCGATTATTTTTTGTATTCGTAACTGAAGATTCCAATGACAGGTCATTTCTTTATAGAAAGTGAAAACATCCAAAGCGTTGTCGTTCCACAATAACGTGTCACTCGTGTTACATTCGTAAAATACAAGCTATACTCAAGATTAGGTATTCGTCACTTCAAGCAGGGGCGATCTCATGGACTTGTTTAGTAAATTGTTGTTTCTGTCTCGTGTTGTGTACAACCACAGTAATGAGAGTAGTCATACAGAAGTGTCATGTTTATTTACGACATGAAGTGCTCATATAACAATAATTTTGTGGTTGCCCTGTGCCCTCGTAGCTGAAAGTAACCCATATCAAGTCTATCGTACAAAACTGTTTTTCTCTGTCGAGCGTATGGTAACGTGCCTGTAACTATTACACAGAGCAGTGGAGAGCAGTACGTCAACGATCCCTTTGTTAGCATTGACTTCACGATTACCCGCAAAACAAAGCTTCTAGATTTGTTTACATAAATATCCACTCAGTACTCAGCAACTGGTTTGATAAACTAGCTACATTGGGAGTTAGTGAAAGATATATATGAGCATGGGATGAGCGTCGTAGGCATCATCCTCCACCGCTTCCAGTCTGCTTAGCTCACCCTCTCTCTTCACAACAACACTCCATCGCCATCTTGGTCTAGGCCTCTTCTCCACTCCTCTGGACCGTATATCCCTCCTCAGTCTTCCTTTTGTCCGTTTCCCTAGTACCTTCATTTCGTGTAGTATCCTCTTCATTCTCTCCTCCTCCATTCTATTAACATTGCCTACTTTATCCTATGCCACAGAGATTTCTCTTCTACTGTGTTCCTAACCGTTTCGTTCTTTATCCTACATATTCCTTCAGCCCCTTGTTCTGCTTCTTAGAAATATCGATGATGAGATCTGAATATATGTTGGGTGATGAAACAGGAGTACTCAGTGGATGGTGCTAAATCTAGAATCTATTACTTGATGTTAACCGCACATCCACCATAACAGAAATAAAAGCTGTGATGTTTAAACTTTGACTTGACTTTAAACCAACGGCTGTTGGAACTGTGTCAGTTGTGGTTCCACTGTGTGCACGCGGGAATACAGTAGAAACAGCAGCTGACCCCGCACAGCGTAGATAACGCGCCAGGGAGCACACGCGGGCAAACAGTGTCGCCCTTGTCGAGTCACCTGTTTATTTCAACAACTGCGACGGTAGATAAAAGATGTCGCGGCTCAAGTAAGGGCGAATGACGTTGGTGTAGCGTAATCGGGAGATGGCAAAGTGCGCGCGCTAAGGACACCTTCCTACTGGTGTAAGCAACAGACAGTTCAGCGTCTGGGTATCCATGCAAATACCGTCACGTTTAAATGGGAGTGTAAGCTCACCCTACCTGCCTTAGGCGGGAAGTAAAATACCTTACGAATCCTTATGATTTGCAAGTTCCTTTCATTAGTGTCCAGTGCTAGCGAGTGTGTATTGATTTTACTCTGTTGTTTATTGTGTATAAAGATGAAAGAATCACCTTCAAGCCTTTTCTTCCTAAGAACGCAAAGGGGTCACCAAGCCTTACGTCTCCAACCGACGGACTTATCATGTCAACAGCGTCGTACGTCATCGCTCCACAAGCACTGCGGACCAAAAGCAATTAGGCAACGTCTTTAAAGATTAGGAATTTTGCGTCACCATGTCTGACCCCAGACAAAACCGAGATTTTTTTTTTTTTAGGAAGCTGAAAGTATGGAAAATGCTTACCATGAGCCCACTCAGCCTTCTATCACATGAGTAATCTGACCTCAGTCCACAACCTGAAGGTTGGTACGATCCTCCTAAAGAAGGTACTCTTAAGCCAGGGTGTCACAGGTACGACGCTAATTCATTTTTTCCACAAATGATATCGTACGCAGGGCCCTGAATTCTGAAGGCGAGCGCTTTATCACTTTAGCTATACGATCGCTCTTGTCAAATAAGAATCGGGAAGAAAACTTCTTCGGATAAAACGACCGTTGTGTGGTGGCTACGATACCGCAACTCTAATGTCGAAGCCGTGATAGGTGATATGGAGCTTTACCTACACCAGTCCTACAAGAAGGCTCTCAAAACCTTATACAAAAGTCACGCAAATTCATTTTCCCGTTTTTTTTGTGTGCATACATTCAGGTTGTTATTTTACTTGATATTAATTGCGCTATTTGAAGTAACTTCTGTTTAACGAATATTTATTTACTCTTCATTTCTTCATAATTCAGATGTAACCCACGTCTTCGTTAATGTGGGTTATTAATGTTCACACCGCTCCCTCAAACAAATGATTTAAATGAGTAGTGATTCTTCAGGCTTTCTATATTTTCTCCTCTATTAATAGAAAGTGATAAATAGGGAAAAGGAAACACTGTTTACCTATTTGTTTTCGCTTAGGAAACAAAACAATTTACCATCTTGTCAAGATCATAATCGAACTGTCATTTGAACTGCCGCAATTACATGGCAGAATGTTCGTGCGGTACGATGCTTTCCCAAGTTCCCGTGATTCGCGAGGTACATTGGTTCTTGTAATCATTTAAACCGAGAGATGTCACTTACTTTTGGCTCCAGATTACAAAAAAACTTCAAATTGATACTATGGAACAGTTAAATATGCGGACATTATCTACTTAATTCTTAACTTCCCGACGTGTCATCAGAATACAATATATCTCATTTCGACCCTTGTCATTTTGTGCTGTTCAAATTTTGAAAACCCGTTGTTGTTGTTGTTGCTTTAGGGCGCGTCGACAGCGTGATCATTAGCGCCCTTTTGAAAACCCATGAAAAACCTTCCAGTAGTTTGTGAGTGGCCCACGATCAATGAAAAGTGTTTGTGGCCCAGCATATTTTGTTTCATGTATAGATTAAATATGAAAATATAGGTTACTTTACCAGTGCACATGTGAAATGAATACAGTAATTGTTTATAATGTTGGTGTCTACGCATGATTCTTCAAAGAAAATATGAACTGAGTAGAAAGAATTAAAAATAATTTTCTCAAGGACACAAGTACTCACGTCGGCCAGTGCCAGTGCCTGAATCGATTGTGGCTAGTAATTTTACCATTTGGATCAGGAAAACATATTTAGCACAGAGCAATATGAAGTCAAGAAATTAACACTACAATTGCATTTTTCTTCCCTGATTTTTTTTTGGTGTAACACTTAACAAATTCTACCTAACAATCATGCCTTCTCAATCATTTTAGAGATATTTTTCGCCGCTAACCTAAAAACGCTGTGGTATGAGGAATAATTTCAAGTGGTTCCGTGATGTTCATATACCTCTTCATATTTCAGATGTTGTCGTGTAACAGAATTCCGAACTGCCTCACATATCAGTTGTGTCGTACTGAAAGGACCTCTACGTAAGGGAAATTGCATCTTAATGGGCTGTGTAACACTCTACATTCATAAAGGAAGTTTTGTCATACAAACAGGTGAGCTTAATAAGCTATGCAGTTTGCTTGGCTCATGGGGTTTGAACCGAGGACTTTTCGATCTTCTCTCTCGAATAATTTACCATCTCACATTTCACAGATCCACAATGTAAAGTAGTCCGTTTAGATCAAACACATCACGAAGCCGAGGACACTAGCCGAGAAAACCATCGGAACATGGACAACAGGGTACGAGAAGTGGTGGAGCACAGCAGGTAGTGTACTAAAGTTCTGCCCAGTCGAAATTCAACGAGACAGTGACCATTGAGACCGTCGGTGGCAGCCGCCGACGCATGGGTCACTGCGTATACCGATCATCTTTGAAGATGAATTCGGCCAGCAAAGTAAGAGGGATAGTTGGCGGTACGAGCTTCTTAATGATGAATGCCTAGATTAAATTCGAAACCTCTTCTCAGCATACTGCTCTTCTGGATAAGTTTCGTCGACGTTAATGCTGACCACTTTCTCAAAACTAGGCCTGATGTAGCGGCATCCTTCTCAAATCACAAAAGGCAACACGAAAAAGACTTAAAATTAGTTCATCATCGTCATCCACACAATAAACTACAATAAGCGATGGTGGGGAATTGATCAGGCTGTGTATCATTGCGCAAGAACACGGCTTACAGTTTTGAATTAGTAAGCAAGCCTTGCTGGCTCATGTCGTTGTATAGGCTCCTGGCACGAAGTTACTTGATTCGAGTCCATTGGTAAAAGAAATTTTCATCCTTGTTGTTTGGCTGGCAGGATAAAATAAATAGTGGTGCATGGGTCCTAATTACCAGATTGTATATAAAAGTTCGGTTTAAATCCTAGCACTATCCGCAGTGTGTACGGAGTGAGAAATTATGATACTTCATCCATCGGTTGACTCCACTTGAATTCCTTCGAAGTAGGAGGCTTGAACACACCGTTATAGAGTTTTACCCTCTTCCTTGTTTAGTCATATCATTCACAACGCAAAAAGCACATGCACAGAACAGTTACGCTTGGATCACTGGGGAAGGCAATGGAAAACACCTCAATTAAATTTCCGAAGACAGTTTCGTTGGCGGCCACCGACATTGTGACACCGGATACGCCGATTACCATTATCAAGTAAACACAATGCTTGCTGTAGTGGTCTCGAGTTGTACTTTTCTTCACCCCTATTAAACATCCCCTACTCCATGACGTTGCCGTTCTCACACAGTTTGGAAGAGTGGTTGCGGAAGGATGGTTAGAGGACAGAATTAAGTTGGGAAGGCTTGTGGTCACCGAAGATCTGTAAAGTGTGTGGAAACTGTCGAGGGTAATAGTAAATACACACGTGAGTAGTGTTCAGATTAACTGATCTCGTCAGTACTCACCCACCGCCGTGGCGACGTACTGGCGTAGCCGGGACATGTCGAGTGTGAGCCGCGGCGACCCTCTCCCCGCGCTTTATACCTGCGTCGAGAGGCGGAAGGGCAACTGAAAAACACTGTCAAGATGACGTCTTCTCCAAGGTCGAGTACTGATAATATAACCGCCGTAACCTCCGCAAGAGTGGCATGATCAAGAGTGACATTGTCGCCAGGGGCGGTCACCTACGGACTGCCCTGGACTCGGGGAGAGTGACCTTCAACACTTGCCATAGTGACCGACACGTAGTCTCCGGTCTCGGTGATACTAAGACAATGAGCTGTAAATAGAAATGTAAATACATCTGTCTCACGACAACAGATTTATGCGCGTTTGTGCATGTGAATTCTCCCTTAAACACCACTCGGCATTAAAACGGCAGAGCTGACGGGGCGAAGTCACAAGGCATTACGTAAATGAGTTCCGCACGTATCTAATACCGTGTGTTGTTTTGACCATTGCTCCGAGACAAGAGGGCAAGAATGTGAGACAATGAGGACCTGTGTTTTTGGAACTACAGATACGCTCTATGCAAACGAGTTTCATTTCTTTTATTGGAGAATGGTGTGTGAGCGGTAACGTTCTCTCATGGCAAAACGGATCTTCGGCTACTCAGGATTTGCCTTGACCACAGCGGCTCCCGGTCCTGATTACCTTGTGTCCATGAGCCATATATCCGAACGGGAAAAAAGAACTATTTATTACATATCCACAAAATTTGCGAGGTTATTAATTTAATCTCACACATAAATGTTGCAGTGTCTGTTTTATACCTTTCCGCAAATCCAGTAACTTAAGCCTTGTTTATGTGTATGCTTTACTTGATATAGAAAGAATTTAAAGACTACGAAAGTTATTGAATTCGTATGAAGATTTTAGTTGTATTACATGTGCATTTTTAGTCAGTCCCTATATAAACTAGATGTGTCTAAGTAGTAGATCTACTTCCAGAAGTACTCACCAGATGGAATGTATTAACTCTGAAGTAGCTATTTTGTTAGCAAGATGACGATTCGTCAAGTGTATCTAGATGAAGATAAATTCCATTATTTCTGGTATTCGGAAAGCCCAATATAATATATCGAAAACTTCGATTCATGATAGATGTAGAATAATAAAACAAATAACAAAAAATTAACGGTAATAGATGATCGCCGGCCTAAAAAAGGTAAGGGAAAGTTAATTAACTAGGTGATACTACAGTGACTGCATTCGATATGATATGTTTGTTAATATGTAAGATACATTTCAGTGTCATTAGTTTTTAATATCAGTAAACCACTTAATTTACAAATTCAATTAACATATATTCATAGACCCAAGTTCTGTGGTATGCAGTGACGAGATGTGCTTTACAGTACAAAATTTCGTTTTGTGATTCTTTGCTTCTCTACAACGTGATTTAGTCGGTATCTCATCCTAACAGCTGGATTTTCATAATTCGTAAACAATGTTTTTGCTGTGACTAATTTTAAGATTTTCTTTTTTAGTCTAAATATCTACTTGAACAGTCATTTATTTCTTGTAGACAAAATTTCTTCACGTCATTTCCTTCTTTTTCTTATCCTTTAATAGAAATTTTGTCGGCAATAGCAGCATTTTCCTCATCCCTGATAATATTGATTATTTCTTTCATGTCGCCCTAGTTTTATATAATTAGTGTTTATGATTCTAGAAACTGACATATAAGCTTCCGGTAATATCGATTCAATGAAATAACTAATCTGTTGACAGTTATTCACTAGTTGATAATAAACCTCTCTGGAGTAATACCGTTGATAGATTGAGTTGACTGGTCTGCATGAATTTTGCTTTTTCTTACATTAAACCTCACCAGCCTCTCGTTCTTCTGTCTCTTTATGTTCTCTATTCGACCAGACTTTTTCGGTCTTCGGTCATTACATGCCCTAACTCGTACAGTATTTTCGTTCACTTTCTTGATGGGTGAGATTCGATTTGTGGACATTTTATGTTTGCAATGTTTTATCATCGGTTAATCGTTTTCTGAGGTATCCTTTGTTTCTTTTTCCCATTGCCTTCTGCGTCTCTTCGTTCTTGATAAATTTCCGGTAGTCCGTTTTTAAAAGCCGTATCCAACTCTAATGGCAAGAGGCTGAGCGTTGCCGCCATTTCGTTTCTCCGTCCACTCATTTCGAGGTCGTTGGAGAACAGTGGAGTTATGCCTTGAGTTTTACAGTCCCAAGTGTAGCACAGATTAACATTTGATAGTATATTCCCACCGTGTCCACACTATTTATACTTTCCATCAGGTCGTATACCTTGCTGTATGCAAAACAAATAATGCAATTACTTAATTCTGACTTCATTCCAAAGGATATACGAAAAAGAGTTTGATCTTGGTAACTGTTCAGCTATCTAAAAGTATTATTTCAGCAAGCATTTTGTTGAAAGCGTTAAGTTATACTCAACACTAAGGCCATCACGACATCACTACAACTTTTAATTTAAACCATTCCACATAGCAATCGAAGCGGTGAATCCTATCTATATACGACGTGTGTCCCTATATTTCACTTTGCAGACACAACTACCTAGCACAAACATCTGATGTTTCTATGGGGTTGTAGCCTTGAGTCTTCCATGGTGCACTATGGTGGTTGCATGTCGGTAGCAGTGGTGCTGTGGGAGAAACGGTGGTTGAAAATAGCCCGTCTAAAGCATTTTCATATTTGGACCAAAATGCTCTAAATTTATTTTTGAAATCTTCTAGACTGTACTATAATGTTCCAGACAACAACACATTTTTTAGTTTTTCAGCTATTAACATATATGAATAATTTATATGTAAAATATTTAGTGAGTGAACCAATTTCACTGGCGGCATGCTGATTAGGCAGGGAGTTGCATAGGCTACTTTTTGCCCTAGAAATATTTACGGATCCGTGAAAAAGTAAACGATCTTTAAAATTCGTGACGAACACGAATTCGTGGGCATCAGCTAGTAATATATATGAAATGATGTATGTAAGATAATGTGTTGATTGAAGTGTTGGATGGCTCCAGCATAAGGGTATAAATAGTTACTTTGGCATTATGTGTTTAATAGTGGAAAAGTTAGAAGAATTATTTAATTTGGAGCAGATTTTTTTAAAAAAATATTGTTATTTTTATTATTATTATCTTTCGTGGCAGCAGCTTATTTTAAAACTGCAGGCATTTCTGATTGTGATCCAGAATGCATAACGAGCTACATAAATAAAATGGATTGATACCTCGTTAGTTGTCTGGTTGGAAACAGGGTTGAAGAATTCGAATTCGTGAATGGAATGATTCAAATAAATAGGCTAAACAAGAAAGAAAACAAAATCAGAACGAATTAATTGAAACTAGCGTAAAAACTGATTAGCAATACTGCAAACAGAATAATCTCTAAACTCAGGCGGTATTGCAGAGCAAGCTAGTCAGAAAATCTGCACATAGCAGAACCTGTGTTCCCTATAAAAACAGGAAAAACAGAAACAGAAAAAAAAAGAAGAAAATGAACAAAGCTGAAGGATGCCTGATAGGATTGCAGAGTTAGTTTATTTGGTGTCATTATGACTTCGGCCAAGTCACAAAACGAGTTTCCAACCAGGCTGACAACAATAAACCAAAAGATTCAAGGAAAAAGAAGTGATAGTCACAGAAGGTATAATTCGAGGCAGAACAACTTACAAAGGTATTCAGGAGAACGGAAAGTGGAAAATATGGACGCTTCCTATTTCTCCACAAATTCAGAAGTGGTACTAACCTTTTGAAATTTGTATTAACTGCTTTTGCAATCTCGTTTTTCGAAAATGTCGCCATAAATTAAATTAGAAATACCGAAATGTGAGACCCAGCGGCACTTTTAATTTAATTTGTGGCGACTTTTCCAAAAGAGGGGAGTGCGAAACGTGAAAAGAGCAGCGTGTGGAAGCAGTTAATCCAATTTCAAAAGGTTTCTACCAGTTTCGGATGGGTGGAGAAAGAGGCAGTATCACCTGAAAAATAAATAACACTTCAATATAATTTGCTTACGGGATTAGTGTTCCGTTGAAATACTCCTCCTTCTCCTTCTCCCCCACATTTCTACCAGGCGTTAGGTCTTCATCAGGGGCCGTCTACCTAACCTGTATGAGTACAAATACGTAAACAACCAGCCACGCCAGTCTCCAGATCACAGTCTGTAGCAGATTCGGTAGACGGCCCCTGATGAAGACCTAAGCCCTGGTCGAAACGTCGGGAAGAAGAAGAAGGAGGAGTATTTTAAAGCAGCACTAATCCCCTAAGCAAATTATATTAATATATAAGACGGCTGCGAAAACAACAAAATCTTTTGTAAATAACACTTGCGCAGAAAAGGACAGGACTGCACAGAAAAAGAAAAAAAAAGAGTTACCAGAAAACAACAAACGAAGCCAGCTATTTATTTGTTAGATTTTTTACTTGATTTCTAGATCGCCAAATTAGAGAGAAGAAGAAGAAAATTGGCTCTATTGCGCCCAAAAGATAAATTCCTACTGTGAATAGATATGTGTCCTCTATAATCCATGTGAAGACAATTCGGAAGCATGATTGTTAATATGGTGCTGTGTAGTAGGTGACCAGTGTTACGTTAACAACATGGGCGCTCAGTCATCGGCTATCCCATGCCGGTTTGTCTCTACGTCTGTTCACCAGATCGAAGGTACATCTCTTGAACATGGTGAAACTAAGCAGTGAGAACGAAATTTTGGTCTTTAAGAAGATGTGAAGAGGTTGTTACCTCGTACATGGTGCCAATGGCATGAATCGAAGGGAGAGGCGTGTAGGTAAAATACACAATCGGTTTCCATATACAGTAATCCAAATCTTATTGTTAATTACACTGAACTTCCTTGTTGAACACCTGTAGTATTAACTGATTTTAAAACAGCTCTTACTGGCAAATTGATATAACTTATTTTCGCCTATAACGAATTTTGAAATGTTTCGAATTTTCCGGCGTATTGCTGTTATATAAACATAACGTTTCGACAGCTCTGTTATCTTCATCAGGCGTCGCATAGCTTCCGGTGGTTGTAAGCCTGCTGTTACACATTAACGACACCATACGTCTGGTCACAAGAAGATCACAATTCAGAAAGGTTTGTTCACAAATGATGAACCTGAATTTCAGAAATCTAGATAAAAAAAAGGCGCTTAGACGAAAAGTGGTATTTATTTTGTCATTCTGTATCATACTGGACTTAAAATCACATGCCTATTCTTTAAAGAAAAATCAAAACACAAGATTTTATGAACGTTTGAGGTTTATGTAAAAAATCAAGTTAGCTGATTTTTAAAACTTGTTTCTTGGATACCTGTTATTTTTATGCTTGCGGTTGTATTCGACAGTCTCTTCTAATCCCTCACATATAAGGCCATCCCCGAGCTTGTAAACAACCTTCCTCATGCCAGCGGCTTCTTATCCCTGTAATTCCTTCTGCTGACGCACAACATGCGTCACAGGTTGATCTCTCATTTAATGCAGTAACTGAGTTTATTGCCAGCCTTCTAAGAATTTTTTGCCATACATTTCTCCTGTCAACTAATTTCATTTAATGCCCCGTTGAACGAATCCGATTGCTATATGTTCCAATCAATCCTTGAATCAAAATCAATTGATGTGACAGATTACCCTCCTGTGGACAGTTACCGTCGGCCATTTCGTCGGAGTAGTTCATTTATTATGGAGGGCTCTGCGGTTTGAATCTCTAAATTTGCTGGTATGAAAAAACAGATTTGCCAAATACATCGATAACTACCTGAAATACATGTGGGACGCTGATTAAATTACGTTCGTTGTCTTTTGAAGAAGTTTCTTCGCATATTATTAGAAGAAATTTGTTTATGAAAACAAACAATACGGACATTAATTTGTTGGACGTATCTACAACAATTTCTGCCCAAATGTAGACTTTAGAACATGAATTTCGCCAGTTGCAAAACAATTTAGAATGGTCAGGTGTATGTGTTATCATCACTGATTATTGCATTATTTGCCAAAAAAGGAATTAGTTAGCCTAATCAACGTAGACAGTGATGCTAAAGCGGTAATGCTTTGCCCTCGCATTTGGGGACACGCGGGTTCGAATCCCCGCCCGGCCATATAGATTTGGGTTTTCTATGGTTTCCCCAAATCACTGCAGTGAATGAATGGATGGTTCCTTCAAAATGTCAAGGCCTAATTCATTCCCGTTCCAAGTCCCAATTCCTTTCCCTCCGTAAAGCCAGAATTAAAAAAGTAAAAACTGACGCTAAACAGATAATGGACTGTCAAACCTGTTAACCATTTTCATGTTTAGGCCTTCTGGTATCGTCTTCACAGCTGTCGTTTCCACCTAGAGGTACTGAATCAACTGTGTTATTCGACTCCTACGCGTTTATTTACAACAGAAACTTTTTTTTAACGCTCTTCCAAAGAAAATATTGTCACAATCTTTGCACATACCGAAGATGCTGTTAGCAGCAATTTTAACGAAATGTAAAATTTATCAGTGTTACCTGCTATCTGAATTCTGCTGACGGTCATCTATATATATATATATATATATATGTATGTTTGTTTGTTTGTTCTTCATACAAATCCACAGTTATCATCCAATCTCGATGAAACTTTGCACACTTATCATTTGAAACAAGGAGAAAAATACTGTCTACATTTGGTTGAAAAATTATCTGTATAAATAATACATGTTGTCTCATAATTTCGAAATACTTCTGAACGGCGATAGACAGACGCGTTGGATATGAAGGTCTCTCTACTGTTTTTCCGTGTAGCGGTCATGTAGCTCAGTGGCTAAAGCGTTTGGGACGCGGTCTCCGGTTCAAATCTCAGTGGAGAATCAGATTTTTAAAAATTGTTTTTGATCGTAAGAGTTACCCCTGGCCCGTCGGTTATTCGGATTGAATGTTAAACTGTAGATATCACAAAGTTAGGGGTGCAATGCGAAGCAAATCATAGGTAGTCTTTCAAAGCTGTAGGTGTACACTTTTTTACGTTATAATGATCCCTTAGGGGTTATTCGCAGTCAGTGTGTGTGTGTGTGTGTGTGTGTGTGTGTGTGTGTGTGTGTGTGTGACCCGCAGTAACAATACTATAAATACGGAAGTAAGTCTCTGTCTTTTTATTACGTTTTGATGACTAAATGGCTGATGGAATTTGACAAGAAAATCTGTATGAAGGGCACAGGACATTTTTTCCAGTATGATTAACAGTTGTAGTCGCGAAATTTTGAGACCTTATCGAATGGTGACAGAAATATGTTGGAAACTGATTCTCTTCAAGAGACAGGTTCAACGGTAGAATGATATATTGATAGCTTTCTTGTCATATTATGCCGACTCGGTGTTGTATGGGACAAATCCTTCGTTACAACTTTCTATATTCAATTCTGGCAAAAAAAAATTCTTAAACCACGCGTACGAAGTCGCGGATACGATCTAGTATATATATATCAGTTTCAAATATTAATATCTAATAAGCTGTATGGTAATAATTTTAAAATCATGTCGACCGGCGTCTCAGAAGTGATATATGCTTCTCTCCCAGACGATTCAGTGATGGTGGGTTCAAGAGGCGTGTGAGGGGCGTATAGAATGTAAAGCGCTCAACGCGTGTCTCATTGCAGTGTAGCGTCTAGCCTCGCTCGGTTTATCACTGCCAGCGCGACCTCCGCCGGCCAAATCCCGGAAATCAGTGCAGGGGACCGAGCCTGGACGTGTGCTCGAGCCTGACAGTAGGCTCGGTCTGTTATTCACGTGCTGCGTAGGGACGAAGTTACGCTGGTATTCGCTCTGAACAACAAGCTGAATTAAAAAAAAAAAAAAAAAAAAAAAAAAAAATGTGCACTATGTGTCTTCTTCTTGTTGTTTTTACAAATTTACGTTAAGAAAATCCATGTACTTAGTAATTCTTGAACTACTCTATGTTAAGGAAAATGTAAAAATCAGCAGAATGTACTACATTCCAACATTTCTGTGGCAATTGTTCAGTAATCCAAATATGCTCCATGCAAAAGAAATAACATTTTGGCGTTTGTGGATTTAGAAAAAGCTTTTAATAATGTTAGGTTGGATAAGATGTTCAAAATTATAAAGAAGTCAGGTCTTAAATATCGAGATAGAAGAATACTATATAAATTATATAAGAATCAAGTGGCTGTAATAAAAGTAGAGAACCATGAGAGAGATGCATCAGTTAAAAAGGATGTGAGACAAGGTTGTAGTCTATCGCCGTTAATATTCAACTTGCAGAAGAAGCAATAAAGGAAATAAAAGAAAAATTTCCATGTGGCATAAGTGTTCAGGGAGAAAAAATCAGTGTGCTACGAGATGCTGATGACATTGTCTTGTTAGCAGAGAGGGCTGAGGACATTGAGAAGTTACTGAATAACATGAACAAAATACTGAATGAAGATTTTGGACTGAATATAAATGAAAACAAGACAAAAGTGATTAAATGTAGCATAAATGATACCACACTAGTAGATTAAATAGGATCTGATGCAATAGAAGTAAGTTAATTCTGGTATTTGGGAAGCAAAATTACAACCGATGCACAGTGGGCCAGAATCGCAAAAAGCTGGCCAAAATATAAAAAGTTGTTCAATTTGTACCAAAGTTAGTGTGTAAAGGTTATCGAAGTTGCTGATTAAGAATATAATATTAAAAAGTGAAAAAAGAAAATGGCGGACAAATATTGCTAAAAGTCGTTTTATTCATATAAAGGTAATTTTTGTGAAATTATCGAAGTTGCTGGAGTTGTTCAATTTGTACCAAAGTTAGTACGTAAAGGTTATCGAAGTTGGTGATTAAGAATATGGTATCAAAAAGTGAAAAAATAAAATGGCGGATCCAATGTGGCGGATCCAATATGGCGGATCCAATATGGCGGACAAATATTGATAAAAGTCTTTTGATTCATATAAAAGTAATTTTTTGGGATTTATCGAGATTGATGATGAAGATTATGACTTCAAATATTTAAAAAAACAAAATGGAGGATCCAAGATGGCGGACAATAATTGGTAAAATTCTTTTTATTTATATAAAAGTCAATATTTAGAGGTTGTTGTAGTTAATGGTTAAAAATATAAGCTCAAAAAATGGAAAGCTCGAAAAAAGTACCAAATAGAGGATAGAAGATAGTATAAAATATTACAAAAAAGAATTTTATTTCAATTACAGTTATTCAGTTAGTACATTGTTTGTGACTATAATTAAAAGTTGTCGTTTTCTTCTTGTTTTTTATTTTCATATCTTCTTCTTCTGCATCTTCAGCTGAATCGTTATCATCTTCAAAGACTGTTTCCTCATCATCAACATCGGAATCTTCATAATCTTCAGGCACAGGAACTAAGAGGGCAATGGCTTCTGCCGACAAACTCTTCAGTTTGTTTGATGACTTGCGCAGATAAGAAATGTTGAAGTCTGTGGTTGCCAACAATCTCCTGAATACGTCTTACATACTCTTAAGTCCGGAAAACTTTCGAGAAAAACTTATGCGACATTGCTTTATCAACTTATTAGTAGAATCTTGAGTATCCTCCGACAATTCATATTATTATTAATTTATTTAATAATTTCTTAACACGTGTTTGAAAGCGTTAAAAAGTAACTCCACAAAGTATATAGAATATTTGTGTTTCAAAAAAATGTACTATTTCATGATTATTAATGAAAAAATTAACTTAATATTAATAATTTCATTTTAAAAAATAACCAAACATTATGCAAGCGTTGCTTAAAACGTGGTTCAAAGCCGGAGTTGATACTAGTAGGTGGATTTGAAGGTTAATTTACTAACGTTATAATATATAATTGCGGACACAGTGCAAAAGAAAGCGGAATATCGTGGAATTCGTAACTTATCTCTATTTCTTTAAGCACATTTTAAAATTTTCTCGCGCATTTTCTGGTATTAAGTTAAATAAAAAAAATATGTGTAATTAATGATTTAATAAATGACATAAATGTATTTTAATTAGTAGATACTGCCTGGAACACCGTCCATATTTAAAATATTCGTTTTACTTACACTGAACACAAATATTTATCTTTAACCACAAGGCTATTTTGTAACCTGGTCGGCTGAATGCACCGCTAGCAATGAAGTGCCGACTTTGACATGAAATATAAAGGATGAAATGAACAATTTATCGTCCAAACAATCGGTATTCAGTAGTTCCAACATTACTGTAGCCAACCTGATAGTCGAAAATTCCCATCCAGAAACTTTTTATTTCCTTTTTGTCCAGGTTTTCAAGATTCTGGCCCACTGTGCGATGGTCGAAGCAATAATGATGTTAAAAGCAGAATATCACTAGCAAAAGGAGCTTTCATGAAAATGAGAAATCTTTTAGTTTCAAGCATTGATATTGGAATTTGAAAGAACTTTTTAAAACTCTATGCGTGGAGCACAGCACTTTATGGTAGCGAAACTTTGACTTTGAAATACCGGAAACAAATAAAATTGAAGCATTTGAAATGTGGCACTACTGAAGAATGCTGAAAATTAAGTGGAAAAAGTACGAAATGAACGAGTTTTGGAAATGGTGGGTGAGGAAAAATTTTTGTGGAAGAAGCTTACAGAAAGAAGACACAGGCTGGTAGGTCATATTTTGAGACATGCAGGATTGGTTAATTTGTTAGTGGAGGGAACAGTCAAAGTTAAGAACTGTAGAAGAAGACAGATATTAGAATATATGAAGCAGATAATTGATGACGTAGGTTGTAAGGGATATGTAGACATGAAGAGGTTATAACAAGATAGGTAGGGATTGAGGATTGTATCAAAACAGTCGAAAGACTGATGACAGAAAAAATAGAGTGATAACAGTTATGTCATTAAACTGTGTTCGGTGTCGTACATTGATATAAATCCTTACACAAGATGTCACATATATTTGAAGCCTCCGTATAAATCATAATGCACTAAATGTGGATTCAGGGTATACTTAACGTATGTCCGTAATTGTAGATACCTTATTTATGTAATGGATTTCATTACATTGTGTTCTGGTTTTTAATACTTCCGTTTATGAAACACATACACGTTACACATTACATGTACGACGGCTCAGTTGATAGAACATATTCAAAATATTGATAGTAGTCATTCGTATACTGTAGTTTCGAGAATACCACTGTCGTACAATCTTGTCCCTTTTTCTTTGATCTGCACCCTCGTTGGGCAGCTCGCTCAAGGAAGAGTGTGAGCTATTTCTGCAATGCCGAGCCTTCGTTTGTCCACCGAGCATTCAAAGCTCGCTCGTGTAGAGAGGACCGGTATGAAGGTTTCCATCACAAGCGATCCATCTGGCACCATTCCATTTAGACTCAGTCAAAGCGACATCATCAACCGTGCTGGGCCAGGCCAATTCGTACCTACAACTTTCGCTAGTCTGGCTCTGGCATTTTAAGGGTCGCCGGTTCGAGTCCATCCTAGGACCTGCGTGGTTTTTTTTAATGTTGTGTTGTCCTCAAAACTGTATCCCAAAATTACATGAAAGAAGCCTGATACAATGCTTAGTACACTATATATTGCCGCTGACTAAACGGTCGCACTGACCGAAGGCCAATTTTGTTTGTACTTCCGCTTCACGGTATACGGGTTACGGAAGTTTCAAAAGAAATCAACAGTCGTTAAAAAAAAAAAAAAAAAAATCGCACTTAATTTCTGTTCTTAAAAACAGTTATCTTAAAATCTGAAAATTATTAAGAACATATAAAATACAAAATATCGGGATATTCAGAAACATATGGAAGGTCTAAAATACAGTGGTGTAAGTCACTTTTCCTTGTTTTCTAGAACTCAACATAATGCAAAAGATATTGTAATACATTCTGGAACATAAATTTTGTATTATTATCATTTTATTAAATTCGCCTGGAATTAAATATAAGACAGAGGCTTGAGCTAAATAAATTATGTACAATGATTACATTTTACTGCTGACATTAATTACTTAAACCAGTGTTTATCAAAAAAGGGGGGAAATTACACCACTGCGTATGTCTGATACCGGTTTATTTGTCATATAAAGGGAGATTGCCTAATGTATCTCGAAGTATTTCTGCAGAACCCATTATTTCTTTAGAAATCCTGTGCGGAATCAGTCAGCATGGAGGATAAGTTTACAAACACTATGATTTAAGTCTGACTTTCACCACTTAGCTGATAAACAAAGTAATTGTTTCGTTTATCTTTAGAATTTCCAGTGCCTTTTTTACTAAGAAATTTACTCATTTATTTACTTATGGTTAACTTTTTTTTTTTTTTAAATGTAACTGACTTACGCCACTGCGAATTTAACCCATACAAATCGATCCTATTTGTGTGATATAAAAACTTCGCATTGTTTAAATCACCGATCAAAGCTCATATTTTCGAAGTTTGAGAATTATTTGTGGCGTTAAACTACCTCACTATTAACCCTGATTTTTAAAAGCTCTTAGCACAAAAAAAGGAAAGAACTAGGGTGAAAACGAGGGACAGATGCAGTTCTCTGAATTCACTATTCATTCTAAACTAACTATTGGATGTAATGTGCAGATTTAGTAAAACTATAATCGGGAAAGTCTGTACATATGAGATTTTTTTTAAAAAAAAATAAAAAATTACCTCGCGGTCTATTAACATCCTACAGAGAAGGAATCAACTGTTTTTTTTTTTTTTTTTTTTTTTTTTTTTTTTTTTTAATTTGTGTCTGTCTGCATATTATGAACAGCGTTCACACTAAAAGATTGTTCAGATTTTGACTGTGTTTCGCTTAATGTATAACACGTGGCCCAACAAGGAAAGTAGGGCATGTTTCATTTTGATGTTAAGGTAAAATTGTTTACAAATTAGTGCCCTTTGCTGGGTGGCTCGGTGTCGTGGACTTTGCACCGGACGAAAATCCAGCAGGGTGTGCCGAGCCGCGACAATCTATCCGAGACCCCCCACATACGACGAGTGTTGGATCGGCGCTGGGCCATTTGGCCTATTGCCTCGCCCTTGTGTGGCGGCCTTTAGGAATAACGGAGAGAGTTGGAGTATGAGTTGCACGACACTAGTAGACAGTATGGCCAACTTCAATCCAGAGGTTCTCATTTTCAGCATGGACAAAGTTTCGGATGCTTTTAATTAGGTGCTACAACTAATATGGATGGTAATTCGTAACTTTTTCAACTGGAAACTGAAATATACTTTATTGTCATTAAAGGCAGCACACGTGTGTAAACTACGTAATTAATGCCGAAACTATAGATGAAAAAACTATTAATTCCGGTCATTTCACAAAGACGTTACGTTACGTTCGTTATTCTAATGCTATCATTGTACTATAATAATTAATTATTTTTCGATTTTTAACAACATGAAATCTTATCGGTTATACTGCCAGACATTGGTTTAACAAAGATTTCAACGTTTTGACCGCGTGTCCTTGAAGTATGATTGACATGGAAAATTCATAACATTCACTTTATAATTTAGAGTTTTTTTTAAACAATATTCTGTGATAAACATGAGACAATTTCGAGGTAATTGATCATTTCTTACTCCTAATCCATATGATTTCCTTTCAACAACATTTTTATATCTTTTGTTACAAAATACAGAAAAAAATAATAATTTCCTTAGTTACAACCAAAAGAATAGTTTCCGAATAAAAATCTCATTACCACTAGCAGTTAAGGGACTTTTTCAGCAATTTACTAGAAGTCCCTAACGTTTTAAGGTTCCAACCATTGGGAGACCGAAATTAACCTGAGGTAATATAGCAATAGACGAACATTATTACTTAGAATAGAAAGACTGGAGTGGTATGTATGCCCATTTAGAAAGGACAGAAATATTTGATCTGAATCTGCAAGATGATCAACAGATGATCAATAATATTTTGTCGGCGCACACGGTTTGTTTCAGAGTCATAACTATAAAACAGTGGCAAGGAAGTGTTTGAAGTTTCATTACGAAAAGTGATTTTTCATCTTTAAATGAATGTTAATGAGTTGTGGAAGGCATGAACGGGAGTTCGGGGAAATTCTTGAAGTCTGTTTGTTCTCGGATAGAGGGTTGGTGACTTGAAAGCACTTTTGATAATTCCTTGAAGTCTTTAGGATTTGTGTTATCATTCCTTTGCTGTGTTAAAGTTGACACTTGTGATTCTCGTTACTAGTAATACGAGGTGCATTCAAGTTCTAAGGCCTCCGATTTGTTTTCTAACTAACTACTCACCCGAAAACTATGAAACTGGTATTACTTCTTGACGTAATCTCTCTGCAGACCTACAAATTTTCACAACGTCAATGCCATGAATCCATGGCCATGGCGACGGCTTCTTTAGGAGTCTGTTTTGACTACTGGAAAATCGCTGAAGCAATAGCAGCATGGCTGGTGAATGTGCGGCCACGGAGAGTGTCTTTCATTGTTGGAAACAGCCAAAAGTCACTAGGAGCCAGGTCAGGTGAGTATGGAGCATGACAAATCACTTCAAAGTTGTTTTCACGAAGAAACTGTTGCGTACCGTTAGCCCGACGTGCGGGTGCGTTGTGGTCCGTCAGCGGCACCCACCTGGAGGCCACTTTTCGCATTTTCAGGTCGTCATGCAGGATTGTGTGTACAGAACCCACGGAAATGCTAACACTGGAGGCGATCTGTTCAACAGTCATTCGGTGATCCAGCAAAACAAGTCTCTCCACTTGCTCGATCATGTCGTCAGACGGGCTTGTGCGAGGCCGAGGTTGTTTTGGTTTGTCGTCACATGATGTTCTGCCTTCATTAAACTGTCGCACCCACGAACACACTTTCGACACATCTATAACTCGATCATTACATGTCTCCTTCAACTGTCAATGAATTTCAGTTGTTGTCACACCACGCAAATCCAGAAAACGAATGATTGCACGCTGTTAAAGTAAGGAAAATGTAAAACAGTTCTCATTCTCGATGCTGCCGCTAGAGTTCCATCTGTCGTACAATGCTGCCATCTCTGTCACGTATTAACAACAAGTGCACACTCATTTTAAAACAATGCTCATGTTTGTATTTCTTTCCAGTCTGGACAAAAAAAAATCGGAGGCCTTAGAACTTGAATGCACCTCGTATGGTGAGCACTCGCCTGTAAAATTCGTTTGCAACATCCTTCTCTCTATGAGAATCAGTAGCATGAGGAAATATGATCTGAAAAAAATTTGCGTATGGAAACCGATATTAACGTTATAAAATTATTGCTAAAAATAGTGTAAACGTATCGTTAGTAAATTAATTTTTTTCTTCCAGAAATCAGCGTGCAAATAAAATCAGTCACCTTTTCTGGCTGTGTATATTAAATGAAATGTTTATTAAAAAAGTACAACATTTTGATGAAAAGCAAGAGTTCGTGAATACGGCGTTACCACTTTCGTAGAGCAAGCAATCAAAGTTAAATTTTAAAAGGAATTTTAATGTAGACTAGATACTGAATGATAAAAAATTACAACTGAAAAGTAAGAAGAAAGCTGGTAGAACAACGCAGAAATTTAAACTAGTAAAAATGGAAGGAATGTCAGTTTTGTCGCAAAAATCGAGGTAAATAAAGTTATGTTAAAAAATCAGGTGTAAAAAGAAAAAGTTGTATGAAAATCTTCGACACTTCACAAGTTTCCTTCGTTTTAACCTAATTTGTAGTAAAAATTAGGTTGGGAACGTGAGAAACAGATCTTATGTAAATATTTCTTAGAAATTTCAAGAGGTTAGTACTATTTTTTGTTAATTGTTCAAAGTTGTGCAAATTCGTAAGATTGTCATAGCGGATGTTTTGTGTTCAACTTAACATGACACGAAAGTCCGCTAATGGACATTACAATGATAACAGATCAGTCACGATCGTTGTTTTAAAAAGCTTTGTAAGCTAGTTCCTGTTTATCGAAATATTTTAGCAAGACAGTATTAAATAACACGTTGTATCATGTAAGCAGATATGAAGAAACACGCTGAGTTCACTCGAATTTAATCCTGACGTTTGAGGAGTCTGTACTTTTCTGCGTATATTTCTATAGTTTTCGGTCACTTAGGAATTTTTCCATTGTTAATTGCAAGATGATAATTAGATATGAGATTCGATTGATGGTTTAATCCTTATATAGCTTTGAGTGATTGATTATCGATATTGTAACGTTCTGACCTCATTACCTGATTTAAAATTATAATTAATTTTATTATTTTATTTTATTATCATGAAAGGTAGAACTTGCGTGAATACTTTATACGATAAATCACAAATGGTTTTATTTCAATTAATCACTTGACATATATAACAAATTAGTTAAAAATAATCAGTTGTCCTTTTGTGGGCGCCAGGGTATTTTATATAAAATACACAAAAATTAAACAGTAAACGAAGCCAACATTTTGACTTCACTTCTGAAAGAGATGTTTGCTCCGGGCTATGAGAGTTCTTATCTGCAGGGTCGTAGCTGGGCAATGCTATGAACTTGAAAGTCTAGCTAGCACAGTGTCCTTCATTGGCGATGTATAATTACCGAATGTACATGTCTGCCGCCACACATTGGATGACGGTCTTCTCTGCTATGGACCAGTGTAGCACAGTTCCTCAGATGTCGTCCTTTGCCTGAGCTCATCTGCTCAAACAAAATAGCGGGTGTCCGGATCCAGGCAGCAGCTACAGTCCCACTCACGAATAGACAGTCCAGAAATCACATCGTCGGAACGTGCTGGCCGGCCGGCATCGAATATCTCTTCCCTCGTTCGTCGTGCCACATGCAAAACAGAAAACCTCGCCGATCACCCTGTTTGTCTACCTGGCAAGCACAAATCTCCCCTCCATTAGGCACTCACTATTCTCCCCTCGCTAATTCTAGGAACCGGCCTGCTGGCATTCCTCAGATCTGCCGCTCCACACTTGTACATTGCGCCCAAACGCCCACTAAAATATTCCACATTTTAAATAATAAACATATAGTTTATTAATGTAACTAGTGGTCACAAGACGCGTTCGTTACAATATTGATTTACCTATAGCCGAATTATGCCAATAAAATGCATTCAAAATTAATATTGTTACTGAAATCAGTACCTGCCGCGTTGGATCGTGCGGTTGCGCCTCCAACATTATGACCGGCGACTGACACGGTGTTAACACGTAAGAGTCTTGCTGGTGGAAATTTTTTTTTGTCACATGGAAATTGTTTCCAGGATAGGTGAGGTGGTGGTGCACATTTCCTAATCACCATATTGTGCACCAAATTCATGGTTAAATCACAAATCTTTGCTCAGTGTGTATGGAGTGAGGGCATACGACACTGTTGATGGAGATTCGTCTGTCGGATGGAGAAGTTAAGCCTGTCCTTCGGAAGAGGAGGCCTGGATCACTTGGCGTTTGGTTCCACCCTCTCCATTCTTACATCTTTCTTTCGTCCACAATACACTACACTGAACACACCCACCCAGTTTAATAGTTTGCCAAGAAAAAGTACCCACAACCTAATTATTGAAGAAAAATAGAAGAAGAATTTAAACCAATATTGTAATCAATTATCAAGTACAGGGTGTCAGTTCTATTAGATATCAAGTGTCAGTCTAGCACCTACGACGTTTAGGCAGCATGGAGACAAACGAACAGTGCTATGTGACGAGGACAAAGCGGGCCAGATTTACAAGCCCGGTGGGTGACTAGACATTCTACCTGACTTGGGATTGCATTGGATTTATTGCCCACCATGTATAGCTAAGATTCACTTTCCATTTGGGTTCGTTTCGGAAACGACCGGATAGACGTCGTTAGCAAGGGGCTGACCACTGAAGAAAGTGCTTGGTGTGAATTCCTGTGGTAATGACATGCTCGAATAGTGGTGTGGAGGATCTAGTCACTGGAGGCGCTCACCAGCATTTTTATTAACTTTTGGGAGTTTTGTTTATCTGTTGAGCCTACCAGGTGCGAGTATTTTCCCCGGAAGAGCACTGATTTAACTAGTGACACGCGCCACATCGCAGTGCGAAGAAAACAAAGTTTTCTTCGGAGAAATGAACGGATGAGGGGACGTTTCGCCAAGGCCCCACTCCATCTAGCTATGACCACACTTGTTCAACTTTTGGCCGTCAGAGGCATGCGTCATATTGCACGGGGGAAAGGTACAGGTGGCTTCGCAGATTTAGCAGTATTTCGCCTCCTCTCTTTTCCTTCCTCCATGGACCAACCGCGGACTAACATAGTTGAAGTTGGTGAACAACTGCTCAAATCTGCAATAGAGCTGGTCGCGTTTATAGAACAGTTGGGGGACCCTGACATCAGACCGTAACTTCAAAGATTAATATCTGGCAAACCTTATTCTTTACAAAAACTTCTCCACCTTCAGTTACAGACTATGTCAGCAGATCCGTGGCACTGCTACTCACGAGGGAGAGTTAGACAGGCGAGGCTGCCTGTTGCGGACTATAGACGACACCTGTGCCGCTATTCTGGTTTGCGAGGGTCGTCTGATCTCGCTGTCTCCCGACAGCGGTAAAACATCCTTCGCGATGAAAACTTATGAAGTTTGTTCTACTCAGTAAACGAAAACCGAAAAGTCGCAAATTGCTCTAACTGTTTAAAAATCAAAGGCAGGAAAGGTGTAACTGTTCAAATGATAATAAAATATATTTCATCTATACGGAAAACGTCACCTTTCTTAAGTTTTAATAAATTCAGTTAAAGTATACACCAATTTTTCATTGATCCTATTAACCCCACTAATATTTCATGTGACTGGCTTATGATTCACGATCACTAATAATATTCAACCTTGATTTTTTTTTATCATCAAAATAGTATGATCAAGAAGTCGCTTTCCTAAATAGCAAACACTTCAGTAAGAAATGCAGTTTAACAATTTTTTTAGACACGTATGTAGGAATATTTTCTGTACTATCTTTTTTCTGTGATCTGCGTCTAATATACGTCAGCCCTGTAGGCAATGCTGCAGCACCATGGGCACTTCTGCTCCAATCAGCGGCAGTTCTGCGTCACAGCTGGTGCACGCTTTCATGATCAGTTTACAAAAAGTAAAGATTAGTGTATGTCAGTCTATAAAAATATATACTATGTAAATAATACCAATAAAGTACAATAAAGACTGTATTTAAATTGTCTTTAATTTTCTCAAAAAGTTTTCTTTCACGTTTCTTCTAACCTTCAGTCTTCCAGGAACTGGTTGTTGGTCCCGACATGAGCTTTAATGTCCACCTTTCATCAGCGCATTCAGTGACTTCACTTTTACTTGTGTTTTCTTTGTACGACCATTCAGCAATAGTTAATTTATAGAAGAGCTTTAGGTAGTTATGAGGTGTAGTGGAGGGAGTGAAAGTGGATTTCATCTTTATCAGATGTTTGGTTGAAGAAAGGTACTAGAAAAATCATCTAATAAAATAATTGCAACAGTTAAGTAACCAAACATTTGGTGAAATTGATTGAGATTGTTTGAGAGCATTAATTCTCACTCGAGCCGTTTGTGACGACCGGAAAGCTTTCAATACATGGGTACTACGAGGTCTTGAGCTAGTGGTTTTCCGATTTGAAAAGTTGTGCTCTGTTCACTTCTATCTATCGAAGAAGTAAAAAAAAAAGAAAAAAGTCTCCTGACGTGTGGTATTCGAATGATACAACTCGATACCCACTCTATTTACCGCGCTCCCCTACTGACTTGTCCAACTGTCGTCATCCTCTGTCTGATGTTTTTAATGGTTTTTGTTTCTTTTCCAACTAAACTGTTATAATTACAACCAGAACATCTGAATATGTAAGCAATACTACACATAAAACAACAGGGTGCTCTAGTATACAGGATCTAGCATAACTTTTCATGCACCTTCTGTACATTTTCCGGTTCTGCGAACAAAAATTCGTGCGACGTTCATATTAGTGATATATCACCTTAGCCTGGGGAAAGGAAACAGCAAACAGTACTCAGTAGGAAAACAGTGTCAAGGTAGCCAAGAGTAACGAATTTTCGAACATTTAACAGTCTTAGGCGTTTGGTTCTATATATATAAAACTTCCAGAGTCAACGATCCTACGAAATTGTTAGTTAATCTCGAAAATCTTCAGATGTAGTCTCTAAACCTAACTACGTTTAGAAATTTAAGTCGTACAAATCTCTGTGTATAATCCGATTATTGCTAAATCCATTGATCAAGGAATTGTGCGGACTTTTATAGAGTGGTGCACCGTTTTGTTCTTTAAAACAGGTTATTTTGCTCAGTGATGCTGAATTGATAAAAATACACCTTAAGATTTTTCACTGGTTTCTGCGTCTTTAGTAGATGACAGTGCACTGGGTTCGTTTTATTAGAGTGAAAGGAATTCCCGCTCAGATTTCAAGAGATGAAAAAGAAATTTTCTTAAATATAGTTTTCGAACAATGATCCGAAAATAAATCGATAATGTTATAAGCTTCCAAGTGATTCAAGATTTAGGGAGATCTTATGACACACAGACAGATCGATTAACACCTGTTCTAAATATGGTTGCACACTGTTCCTACTAAGGTGTTAAATTTTCCACCCGAACGAACGTAGACAACATTCTTACAACTACTTCGCCGTACGCAGAGAACAGATCACAACAGAAAATACATTTTGAAAATTCTTACGAAGCAATATCGTCAAGTTTTATCTATCGCCATGTAATCTTTCATCTTAATGTGAGTACTGAAGTAATTTACTAGTCTGTGTGTAACCTTTTACTTAGTTTGATTTAAGGAGTGTATGAAGAATGCTTCGCGATCTTGCATCGAAGCATAACTCAGCCAAACTATACGAACATGAAATGAAAACTGCTTTGCGGTAATTGTGATGGATAATATGGCACTGTTGTGAAAGCTCTTTATATGCAACCCATATTACTCTTACATTAGATCATAGGCCTCTCAGCTGCGGGTTGCCTCCACACAGTGAACAAAGACGAATATTGTGTTATTTATAGAAGTGTGTGGAATATTGTCCACGGCGAAGTACCCGACCCTTAATGGCTGCGCATTCGATTGGACTTAGACAAAGATGAAAAGAATTTTCAAATATAGTAACTGTGAATGAAAATTGTAAATCCTTAAACCAGGAAATTATGGAGGAATCTGTGCACGGCGATACTGTCAGTTTTGTTTGTTTGTTTTTTTGTCATACCTTAACACCATTATGGGAAACTACGCATGTATGGGTCACTTGTTTTGATGCGTTTTAGCACATACCTTCTGCACCCAATATAAATGGACGAATATGTCAGCAGTAGTCGAAAAAAAATTGAGGTCAAAGGTCATGGATTCATTTCTGAGCATGTGCCCTTGTAGCAGAAAAACATGCGATTTTCACGATAATATGTACTAAGTGTTGTAATTAATAGCTCGTCTGGTCGTAATCACCTGGTGAAAGGGTTTTTGTAGGCTGTGCAACCTCGCCAATCGTAGCAGCCTTAACCTAACCCGGTAATCCTACCGGGTATAAGGGACTTGCAGGTTAGCGTGGAAATAATACCACGTAAGGCGAGACACAGCTGAAGGTGGGGTTAAGCGCCTTTGAAATTCCTTGCCGAGACCGGGATTCGAACCGGGGCGCTTGCGATCTCCCATGAGCCCTATCCACTGACCCACCACACAGCAGTCAAGCCGTATGAGCGTCGGAATTCGGATCTGCAAACACATGTTCGATCCCGCACACTGTTTCTTCTTTTTTCCCGCAACATTTTTAATATGAACATTTTGTTGCAGAAATCTAAGTATTTATCATTTGCTCAGCAAAAATGAATGACAATAATCTAATTTGATGTTGATTAAAAAATCCGTAAATCACACAGATTTTAGTGGAACTTGTGAAGTTCCAGCCAGATCTACGTGAGCAACGATCATGAACTTCACCCATGCAATGTGAATTACGCTTTTTTTTAAAAAAATTGACATAGAAAATATAATCAACATCAAATTTTCATTATTGTCATTAATTTTTGCAGGGCAAATTATTCATATTTCTCCAAAAAGGTTTATATTATGAAAATATTGCAAAAAACTAGCACCCTTTGACTTACAGCTTATTAATTTACACTATTTAGTGCTTACTAACTTTAACACGATAACTGAAAAACTGGAAATTTGTGCAGTGAAAATAATTATATGGGTTTAATAAGACGATGAAACAATTTAAAAAAAATGGAGATAGAAAGAAATGTGTATCTAATGAAAGCTGGCAACCCACCGATAGGCCTACTCAATACGTTTGGATGTTTTAATTACTATTCCACGATTTATGAAAGCTTTTTGGGGAAAACAGTAACCATTTCTCTCCCCCACTATATCCGAAAAAAATTTTCAAATTTTACGGTGATATGTAGGCTGGTATAATTATAGTGATCAGTTCTTTCAGTTTAGGAGGTTGTAACAGCTCTCAGTTCCAGCCCTTTTATGAATTTTTTTCCTAAAAATTATGTATAACAAGGTGGGAATTGATTAATTGTGGATTTTTATATTTTTCGTTTGATTAATTGCGAGTTTATTATATTCGTCGGGTAAATAAACATTGATTTATGGAAAGAAACTTTGTAAATGGTATGCAATACTATCAAGCACAGTATTATACATCAAACATTGATTGTAAGTGTTGATGTGTTGATGTGTTTGGACTGATTTACGTTGATAATTTTGTGTGTAAATACTGGTAAATATCGTTAATTTCATATTGATTTGCGTAATTTTGCACTAGTTCTAACTGTTTTAGTGTGTATTTGACTGTCGCCTGCATTGTCACGGTTCGAGAAGCATCGGTCGGCTGTCATTTATATGTTCTGGATGTTTCTCTATTGACTATTTAAGCGAGTGGCAGAGGCGAACAGTTGATCGAGTTGAATTTCCATTTAGTTACAGTTTTGGGTATTCAATCACCGTCAAAATGTATGTTTACTTTAGTATCTGTGGACGTGTGCAATTTTATTATGAAGTTTTCGACGCATTAAAAGTGAGGTGTAAAGTGAATTGTCGGTGTTGCTATTTCATAGAAGTATTTAATCCATTCAAATCATTAGTCTTAACCTCTGATGGAAGGTGAATTGGAGGACGAAGCAATTAAAGGTAAACATCATTAATTGACAACGGGATGAATTAGTGGCGTAAAGGTGACGAAATTCATACTAAGAATTTTTTCGTGATATCTATAAAATGTTTCTATTTCAAATATTTTTTAGGATAAAAAAATCCTGAAATATACTTTTTTAGCAGAAATACAGTCATATTAATAAAAACTTCAATGAACATTTAAATCTTTCAATAAAGTATTATATTTTATAAATCAGCAAATCAAGTTTAGTTTCTGCCACAGCTGAAATATTTCTTTAGAACGAATTGGAAACTGCACATTTCCTATATGATCCACTACTGTTTCCATTTACTTTTTCAAACGTTTAAACTTTTAAATTGTGTATTAAAAACGAGATACTTGTTTCTTGTTTACACTTTCGTCAAACGGATCAGCGCATTCTTTAAATCAAAATTTAAAAGAAAACCTTCAATGTTCCCTGGCGAATTTGAGCCTTTTTCTAAGTAGCAAAGTCTATCGGTTGTGCTTCTGGGCGTGTGTACCTATAGCTAAATAAATAGTAGCACTCCTTATCTTGTTGAGCCGATGAAACATTTTTTTATTTTTTGGCTCTACGTATAGGTGGAAAAGGACTGAGGGCAAGGAACGGGAAGGAATTCTGCCATGGCCTTTTTGAAGGAAGTATCCCGGCGTTCGGCTGGAGTGATCTGAGGTAACCATGGAAAACCAAAATTTGGATGCCCGGACGGCGATTCGAACCCACGTCCTCCCGAATGCGAGGTCAGAGCGTTACCTCTCACTCACCACCCTCGGTGCGGGAATACAGAGTGATTCACAAAAATGAGCTAGTTAAAATATTGTAACTTTTATTCATATACAAGAGAAGTGATTACAATCGTAAATTAAGACTTTCCAAAGTTTATAGACTCGTAGTAGATTACGGGCAATAAACAAAAGTTGGACAGTTGAAAGGGAAAGCTCTTCTGGCATAAAAGTATTGCACATTTAAGATTTACTAATGAGTTGCCACAAGAAATTTCTCACTTCCAGAGACATTTGCGATTATTAATGTATTGGATTATTATCCATGTAGTTTATTTTCTACATAAAAGATGCACTGACTGATGAAAATGATTATTGACAAATTATTATGTATTAATAACCGTTGCTAAATAGACTTCACCAATTACCTTCCTACTACGAGCAGCAGACTTTTTTAATCTCCATCGCTTACATCACTTGGTTATAGTAGTTTGTTTTTCTGAACTTTATAGTGTCGTTTATTTTGCGATAGAAATGTGGTGTAAATAGTGCTAGAATGTTTAAAACTGTCCGTTCAACAGCTGTTTCGTTAATGTAACAGTATGTGAAGTCTCTCGTTGGTTAGGTATAACAATATGAAATGTGTAGCTTGCATTGAGAACATTGTTTTGAGAGACCGATACACTGGTGCTCAGCTGACGTCCTGCAGCAAGCCACCCGCCTCCTTGGCCTTGCGCGCCCGCAGCTGGGCCTGAATCTCCTGCAGACTCTTGCCCTTGGTCTCCGGCAGCGCCACGGCTATGAAGACGGCGCTCACCACGCAGCAGCCACTGAAGAACCAGTAGCACGCGTAGTCGCCCACCGAGGAAGCCACCACCGGGTAGAACCTGCGCACAACACAGCAGCTAAGTGCGCCTCAGAACAAGAGATGACAATGGCTCTGCATGAGTAGCTGATAGCGTATTTAGGTTTCAGAGCCAGAAGAGAAACTGCGACGCTCTGATTTCTATCCGTCTGTCTCCCTGTCTGTCATATGCCTCTAGCTCTTAAACGATATAAGCTGTAGACTGCTTATTCGCACAGTTTGTGTTTACCGTTGACCCAAACCCGAATATCGCATTTAAAGTCCTCTGAAATTCTATCCAGGGTGGTTTTCCTAGAAATACTAAAAGACGTATTTTTTTTTTGTCCTAGTGTGTTTTTTTGCTTTACTTCTTTAGTTGAAAATATAGACACATGTGACCGTCAAAACTTTATTTTGCACCATTTTTGTTACCGGGTCTAACTAAAATGGCTGTATTAATTACAAATTTGAAAATTTTCACCAATATCGACCATATCGTTTATTCAAACAACTAATACTAAATATACTTTTATATTATTTCTTAAACTGCGAGCAAATACGGCTAAGGTGGACCACATGCTACAGCCCAGCGCCTTGATCGTTAAGTGGCCGAAGACATCCAACCGGCACGATAATTGCACTGCCAAGACACCTTACAGCAGCATCTGCGTCTCATGTGTCCTGCCAGTGTATCGACGGCTTCTAGAGTTTGCCCTGAATGTTCGGCGATTCACACAAACATTTCCCGCCATAAAGGCACCGAGTGCCTCGTCGTGATTACACCCAAGAACAGAGGGGCAGTGACCTCTTCGAGGACGAGTCACAGTTTACCCTATAGAGTGATTGTCACCGTCTGTTCATATGGGACATGTTACTACCCTGCCAGCATGTGGAAAGGGATGACATCCTGCAACGGCTTTATCCTAATGTAACAAGTACGTGGGTTCTATCGGATGGAAGATAATACCCGCCACACAAAGTTGGCCTGGTGGACGAGTGACTGCAACTTTAGGACATATCACGTCTACTGTTGATCTATCACTCGCCGAACCTAAATCCAATCGGACATGGACGAAACGCTGTAGGCCGAAGGATTTCATTCGTAATAGCGTCAAAACAGAATATTTTTGACCTCCATCAGTGGTATTCTGGACGGCCTGATTCATAGTATTGGGAGCCAATGTTCATCCTGTATTGCCATCATTCCCTATATCGATGTTCTGTAAACCACTAAGCCACAGGAGGAGGGACACTACATAAGGTTAGTGTGTCCCTTTGTCTGTTTTTTTTTTTTTTTTTTTTCAAGAATACCTGGAGGTAGCAGCACTGTGTTATGAGTGAAATTGTTACCAGGTCCAGTTTTAATACGCACATTACCACCGTGCCTTTTTTTCCAAGGATCTCTAAGGTCTCTTAATTTTTGGACATCAACTTATTAAAAGTATTTTATTGAAACTGCTTTTAGTTCATACTGCTTTGAATCCTAAAACCTGAAATAAATTGAGTTGAAATTAAAAGATCCCACTCTGAAATGGTTATCAGCTCTGCGGTAAATTCTGTGCTTCTCGCGTTGGTCTATACAGTCACCTCCGGGTTCATATATGTGGAGGCATTCTATTTAAAAAACCATCAGACAATATTTATAGAAAAGGAATGAAAATAATAAATATTAATTTAGGAAGAGCTGATATCAGGCAAGTAAGATCGTTCAAATATCTTGGGAGTATGATCACCGAAGACTTGAGGTGCCATCAAGAGAGAAAATCTCACATTGCCTTAGCTAAGAAGGCATTTAATAGGAAAAGGAGGATACTAACTGGAAAAATAGACAAAACACTTAGGAAAACACTCGGTAAACGTTTTGTATGGAGTGTGGCTCTTTATGGATCGGAGACATGGATCCGGAGACGAGAGGATGAAAAGCGGTTAGAAGCATTTGAGATGTGGATGTGGAGGAGGATGCAGAAGATAAGCTGGGTAGATAAAATAAGTAATGTTGATGTGAATGGGTCAGTGAAAGCAGAAAAATTCTCCAAGTAATAAAAGAGAGAAAGAAAACTGTACGGGAAACTTGTTGATAGGGGAGTGCCTGATAAGACGCCTTGGAAGGTCTAGTCTGTGGGAGGAGAATAAGAGGAAGATAGAGGTACAAAATTAAAGACAACATCAAGGAAGACGGCAACTACATAGACCTTAAGAGAAAGGCAGAAGATAGAAGAGCATGGAGAGCTGCCAAGTGAAAACCTGCCCGAGGGCAGAAAACTGATGATGATTGTTTCTCTTCTGTTAATTTTATGGTCAGGTATCGTGCCCTGAGCGAGACTGTAGTCTGTGGTCTGTGTGAGACGTGACGCACCTGGCTGCGAGGAAGCTGAGCAGCCAGGTGAGGCCGACGCCGGCGGAGACGGCGGCGTCGCGGACGCGCGGCGCGAACAGCTCGGTGAGCACGACGAAGGCGACGGGGAAGACGCCGAGCGAGACGGCGACGACGAAGAGCGTGAGGCAGGTGAGCGGCAGCCAGCCGAGGCCGTGCACGGGCCAGCCGCGCGCGCGCGCCAGCAGGTAGCCGCCGAGCGCCGCGGTGGACAGCGCCATGCCCGCGTCGCTGGCCAGCAGCAGCGGGCGGCGGCCCACGCGGTCCACCAGCAGCGACGACAGCGCGCTGCACGCCGTCAGCGCCGCGCCCACCACCACGGCCGCCAGCGCCGGCTCCAGCGAGCTGCCCGCCTCGCGCAGGATCGTCTCCCCGTACGTCAGCACCGCGAACACGCCGTTCAGCTGCTGGTTCGCGCACACCACCATCGCCACGCAGAACGCGCGCCGGTTCGTCCGCCCCCGCACCAGCTCCAGCGGCGACACGGGCCGGGCCTCCGCTTCCGCCTGCTTCAGCTTCACCGCCGCGTACATGCGAGTCAGTTCCTCCTCCAACTCGTCCTCCTGCAAACCAGAGCCCAGGGCGGCCGTCAGTCGCACAGCACTGGAAACGCCAGCCAAGGACTGAAATTCCAGGGGCCTCTTCCGTTGGCGACTCGACTGTCACAGCAAGCTCCAATATAGACAAAACTCTTTTCTACTACTATCTTCTGTTTTTAGATACACGTGGATAGATTTTTTTAAATAAAAATTATCACTGTTTTGATATTAAACACAAGTGCATTTTTGAAACCGTTTTATTATTAAATGGAAGCCTATATTCAAATTTACTTTATAGAATAATTTACACCATTATTAAGGCAGACAAGTAAATTCTGAATTCCTGCTCATAATAATCTACCGTCTCATAAGTCAGCCATTTATGATCGGACGTTTAAGAGCCCTATGTCTGGTAGCTCAGAGGCAGTCGCTCGCGGAAAGTCGGTCACTTCGCACTGGGATTTCCCACTTGTGCCATGTGGTCAAGACCTTACAGTTTTGAGCCTAACAGTTTGTACTCAAAGTCAACTATCATGGAACCAAATCAGAAAAGCAGAAATAAGTTTTTATTTCGTTTATGGAAACGAGCGTCCAAAAGCTGTCTGGAATGATGATTGATTGTACAACAAAGTTGTCCTCCGAGAAGAAGATTCACTTAGAATTCATGCCGATTTTCATGCTAACGTTCTATACGTTATACTAAAAAATAAAGAAGAATATTTGCGAATACTAAAAACAGACCAATGGGCAAAATAAATTATTCTACAGCAATCGCAAATTGAGTAATGTTACTATAACACATACTGGTCTTGAAATTAGACTTATTATAGTGCGTAACATACCATTTGAAGTTAATACTTAACGTTTAATAGAAGCGTAAGGTACTACAATCAGTGTAGCCTCCGAAAAGAGGTTCAGTAGTAAGAGATTTGCTGTCGTTAGTGGAATCAAAACAGTGAAAATATTCCTGAAGTGCCATATCTCATCTTATGTAAACATCGCAGGTTTCTGCAGCAACGGACGTGCACTGGTTGTAACTCAAACGACCATCTAAAGGAGAAAAAATACCATTTTAGTTACCGCAAGTGCGCATGGCCCCTGACATAGTTTTTAGTAGAGACGTTATAATGATTACATACACTAGCATCGCATTGATCACAGTAGTACCAACAGACATGTTGAACCAACAATCAGTATGAATACCAACGATCCATTAAACACGCCCGTGTCAAAACAGAAAATGTATCCACTGGAGTGTAAAGTCAAGCACAGGCCACCAAACTATAAGAGCGTTCAGCAGAAAAACGAAAATGCGTGGACAGCAGCCCATGATTACACAGAAAACCGAAAAAACGCCCAGAAAACATGCCTATGGATATGCACAACCGAGAAACATCACCGAACACAGAAAAAAACCTCACACTATTGAACGAAGAAAATAATGCAGAAACATCCACAGGTGGAGAAGGGAAAAAATAAGACAACTATGAAGAAGTAAAAACCAACCAAAAGAACAAAACAGTTAAAACCAGCGAAAATACCAAAATACTTTGGGCAAACAATACTGAAGATGAAGACTTACAAGAAGAGCATGATTTGTGTACTGACTAATAGTGCCACCTAATAACTGAGAAGGAGAAAATCTTCACATACGGTCAATCATGTGCGTTAAACAATACCTTCCTTTTTAATCTGCAAACATAAAATTTTTCCATCGAAATCAAAACAAAACTTAGACATAATCAAAATCGCAAACAAGAAAACAAGTGTGGTATTCTGTTTTTAAATATGATATCATTGGCAGGCATTAATGAAAATAGGGCCGATCAAACCTAATGCGTGGCTACTTTGAACTTGAATAAAGAGTCCAGTCAAAGTATAAAGCCTTTAAGAATACTTGTGGGATACATACCAACTTTTGAGAAACTACAGTAGTCTTATAATAGCAGATGAGTTTAATAGTGTCTTATCACCAAAGGACCAATCCGAAAATTTCAGTAAATGCCAAGTACTTGAATATTTAATAAACAGCTTAAACCTATTTGATAGTTTGGAAGTAAAAAATGGTCAAAGCCCTGGGTTTACTCTTCAAGCCAACTAGACAGATTATATGCTTCAATGGACATAACCAATAAAGTAATGTTTTTGGTGATCTAGCCTATAGGTTTCTCAGACCATAGTGCATACAACTGTAAAATAAATCTACATCGTTAAAAAACATTTAAAAATAGAGGACAGTGGAAATTAAATATCAGCGATTAAGAACTAAAACAGTCGGTGATATCTGGTATCGGTATAAGAAGCAAAAAATGTAAATACTGGGTGTCCCGCGGCAGAGTTCAGATTTGAATATTACTACAACCGTTACGTGGAGAAGCATGGAGGGGATATTGTTTAATGCGGCATTCGTACGAATAATTAGTCGCAGTGGACCGGTGAACAACAAGCGTTTGCAGTTGAGGTGTACTTTAAAGCCAATGACTCGTGTAGGATTGAGCGCCGAAAATTTTGTTCACATTTGAACATTAGTTGATTAACTGAGGCACCGAGTGAAAATTTAATTAAAGAATTGGCACAGAAGTTCCGTACAACAGGTTCAACCATTAATAATCCACATCCAGGTCCCAGCCGAACATCAACGACTGAAGAAAGTATTGAACATGTTAAAAAAATCGTACGAGAAAATCCACACCAGTCCGTACGATAGAGAGCATCGTCTTTGATGTTGCCAAAAACGACGATGTACCGAATATTAAGAAGAGATATCAAACTCCACACTTTTAAGATCCAATTGGTGCAGGCTCTTAATCCGAGTGATTACAGATTGCGCAAGGATTTCTGTGGAAACATGTGCCGATTTCGAGCCGTAAACTCAATTTGGTTCAGCGACGAAGCACTCTTCCATTTCAATTGATGTGTCAACAAGCAAAACAGCCGCTAGTGGGCACCAAAGGGACAGAACACTAGACTGAAACAACAACAAGCCCGAAAGTAACTAACTGGGCAGCCATCTTCACCAGTTGAATAATCGGGCCGTTTTTCTTCCAAAATTCCCTTGGAGGCGACCACAACTGTTGATAGCGATTCTTATCACTGCATGATAAACGAATACTTTAACCATAGACTTACAGAGCATCAGCCGTACAGCTCTCGCACGTGGTTTCAACAAGATGGCGCTACACCTCATACAGCAGGAACCATCATGAAAATTTTACGCGAACAATTTCCTGAAAAACTGATTAGACGATTTGGAGACATTGCATGGCCTCCCAGATCACCGGATCTCATCCCCATGTATTTTTTCTGTTGGGGTACGGTAAGAGAATAGTGTATGATAACAATCCAATGCACATATCGGAATTAAGAGAAAATATCGGGCGAGAAAGTGAAAGCTATTCCATAATCGCTACTGAAACGTGTCGCTCAGAATACCTTCGATAGATTCCATGTGTCCGCCAAGATGGAATACATTCAGGCGGAATACTTCTAAAAATATAAAATCCGCAATTATCTTGATTGATGTGATAACCAACAAATAATTATTTTTAACTTACAACTCCAATCTAAAAATCCGAAATCTTCCACGTGACGCCCTGTGTAATACAAAGGTGCAATGGTGGTTGAAGTGAGTAAAGCCTCGTCTTACATACCTTGATGATTTTTGATAGACAACAGAGAAATGGTAGAATAGAACAAAATAATTCCCTTTTATGGCATTAAGAGAACTATGTAGTAATAATACAGATACGTTGCAAAATATTTTGAAGATAAAACAAATTGAGGCCAGAATATTAAATATCACAAGATAAAAATTGTTAGAATATCAAACGAAATCAAATTCTCGCCCCATTCAGCAACAATAAATGACCTCAACATTATTTTGAATTATATAAAAACACCATGTAAAAAGAAAGTTGCTGATCGAGTTGAAAACAGTAGGAGCTATAGTTGATTATCAAAGAAATAGAGATAAAAAAAAAGTACTTCAGCAAATTAAGCACGTAGGAGAGAATTGATGTAGATGAAGTAAACAACCTATGCAAGACATAAATTTTGTAAAAACTGAAGAGGAAGGTGAATTTATATACCAAAAAATAATTCAAGATAATTCAAAATAACAAATGCAATCAAAAGAAGTCCGACAATGGGTTATCTCGTGTTTTCTATCGGTCTAGTGCCTAACCTAAATCTTTGTTTTGCTATACGCGTTTTGATTTATTAGACCATCTTCAGTGCTCTAAAACAAGTTATGAACATATATTGATATGAAAGTATTTTGCTTTTGTAACTAATAATGATAGTAATCTGTTATTAAAGCAGCCAGTGTGGCTCAGTGCGTTAACAAGCCACGCACTGCATCGGAAGGTACAACGGGACCATGTCAGGTCCTAGCCCCCGCGTATCGGCAGTTTAGGTCAATGCTGGGACGCACATTTCACAAACAAAAATACACTTATCATACAGAATACACGTTTCGTAGGCAGACTGATGGCAACATTGCCTCCACTAGGTTAAGTACACCCGGTCTAACAAACCCGATTTGAATTCGTGTGAGAGACATGTCTTTCATGCTGGTCAACTGTGTGTAACAGCCAGCCAGTGGCACTTATTGTTTTTGTTTGTTTGTTATTTGTTTGTTTTGTTTATAGCTTTAAGCCTCGTCTAGGTAATTAGAGGCCTGAAAGTACAGGGGGCAAGGAACAGGAAGGAATTCGGTCATGGTATTTGAAGGAACCATCCCAGCTTTCGCTTGGGTGATTTGGGGAAACCATGGAAAACCCAAATCTGGATGGCCGGATATGGATTCGAATCCGTGTCCTCCCGAATGCGAGGGCAGAGCGTTACCGCTTACCCAACATGCACGGAGTGGCACATGGTCGTTAGGGGGTCGGGATGGAAAGAAAAAAAAAAAACATGTTATTAAATTAAATGGAAAAGTTAAATTTAATAATAAGTTATTATTAGTAGTATTTCTGTGAGTTACAGAAACACGGTACTTCAATATCAAAATATGTACATGTTACATATCTTGTTTTGGGGCATCAAAGATAATCTAACAAATCGAAACGCTTATGCCAAACAAAGTTTTTATTTTAACTGCTCTAGACGGATAAATATCACATAAAACCCCTCTACCAAATATATAATATTAATACTACTCATTGGTTTGCACGATACAACCAGAATTAACGCTACTATCAGCGGCCCATCTAAATTCAAGGAATCTTTCTCCAAATATGAAGCTGTGGAAAATTTCACTCAGTAGGAGCATCATTGGTTGCACACGGTGTACTGTAAAATACTCGACTAGACAATTGCTAGAACCAGTGGTCACGGATTTTCACCCTCATCTAGAGCTTTATCACACACTTACTTAAATGATGGTTACAACAGTATTATTTCCCAAAATAATTAATGTTTCCTCATCCTCTAAATATAAAATTTCGGTTGATCTGAGAATAAATTATAGCACATCTGTCGAGAGATAATGTAGTGGGTCTGTGCTTACCACAGTGATCACGTTAACATTGCCCTGACGGGAATCTCAACTACGAATTGTTCCCCCAAGGGAAGAATACACAGTTCACCCTGGAAAATCCGATTTTTAGCTTTGAGCAATGATTACCAAAAGCGGATGCTGAGCATTTCAGTAGCCAGTACTTTTGTCGTTTAATGAGTGGAATGTTTAGATAGTTTTCCTGTGAGGTTAGCTAATGATTAGAGACTAGTGTATGAGCGTGCTTACCGACTGCGCCTGCCTGAACCAGCGCAGCGCCTCCCTAGCCTCGCGCAGTCTGCCCGCCGTCAGCAGGCACCACGGCGTCTCCGGCAGGCGGTAGAACACGCAGGCGAACACCAGCGTCAGCACCAGCCCCACCCCGCACGACGCCTCGTACGGCAGCACCAGGGACAGGGCGTAGCTGAGACACGACAACACGCTGCTCACAATATGCTTACAATAAGAATATCTCTGAGAGACTCCGTCGACTTAGACAAAGCACTACATGATACTACGCTTAGTTAACCACCTTTATACATAAAAAAGTTTCATAACAATACTAGCTTCCTTATCTTTGTTTTACATGGGGGAGGATCAGTAATGTATCTCACCGATCGTAGCGAAACTTTGCAGATATCAATTTTTATTCCTGAAGAATTGCAAAGCCACAAGTTGAGATTATCAATATTTCTTTAAAAAATGCAATGTTTGTTTCTGACTACGGAGACGTCTGAAGCCGGATGTATCGACAAAGAAGAAAACTAGCAAAAACTTTCAGAAAGCTAATTGTTTTCGGTATTCGTCATATAATTGCGTTTGCTAGCGAATTGTCAACTGTTTATTCCAGGAAGATTATTAAAATTACAAGAAAGATTTTATCATTCGTCTATAATCATTCGATTTGGTTATTTCAATAATTATTATAACTAAAATGTTGATATTCGTGGTTATTTTAACTGTAGAACTCCAAACTTTGCCTCTGAGCGTCTTCGAATTTCTTGCTGCGTGGGCGTTTTTTAGTCTTGGGTAAAGTACTTGGTATGACAGATTTATTTTATCATTAATTTAGTGTACCACCTACCAGTTATGCTGTCCCATGCAAGATTCGTGTCTAGAACGAAGCATAATCGAAAAGCGAGGGGTCTCGCGAATTATGTCCCCGACTGTACCACTTGCGTTGGTCTCAAGAGAAATAAGAAGGGAATATGTAGCTGAAACGTGAGTTCCCGTCATTTGGAAACTCCCAGAAACCTGCAGTTATACTGATGGACTGGTAGTTGGTGTTCCGTAGATGGCATCGGCGTTTTACGAGTAGACATGCGCTAAGAAACTTATCTCCTTGCTTAAGGATTGGAATGTGTATTCAATCCGGCAGGACATTTGTGGGACTAGCTTAGGCTTTCAAAATTATATCAAGTAATAAACGCCTGTCTAATGAATTATTAAATAAATTTTAATGTTAAATAATAAAAATCAACATTTGATAATATTTTAGCTGTATAAAACGTTCTAGTATCTGCATAGGCGGATTGAATACACTGGAAAAATTTCCATTCTTTTTCTATATTTTAGCTAACAAAAATACCACAATGTAAAATTTTTTAGCCTCTTATGTATACCGTTTTTTTACTATAGTTCTAAAATGATTTCTTATACATTAAACTAACTTCATGCTTTTACATTTCTTAAAAAAATTCTAATTCTAGTATTTACAGTTAAGTATATATTCAAATATAAGAAGTATTCTTTAGTATAGTAACATTATATGCCGTAAAATTAATGACATCAGCAGTCAAATAATCTCATTAGTTGTTATTTGTATGAAAGATACCTGAATAAAAGTAGTAAATCATATTAAGTCTAAATCAATGAATCACTTTGTTTTTGGAAGAAAGATCTTAAGAAACAAATCGAACTGATTGTTCGGGCTTGCAATTCAACTGCATGTATAGCCAGCGTCCGAGAAGGGTTTTCCAGCTCCTCACGGCGTCCAACATAATAAAAATAATTGAACATGCAGTTGTTTCAGAACTTCCATACAAGCAGACTATATATTAATGCAAGTATATTGTATGCATGAAAATAACATACCATTCATATTGTAAGCACCTGAGAATTTTGGCAAATTCTAGTTTTGCTTATGGTGGACTTAGAAATTTCGAGAAAAAGTAGTTGTCAACTTAAAGGAATTTTCCTGTAATCTTTCCCACAGTGACAATTCACCATAAAAATCATTTTAATGTGTATTTATCCTATCGAGAAACGTTTATTTTAAGAGATATTCCGATTTGTTCATGTTTTGAAACACGCCATCAGTAAAGTAAAATTCTAAGATTTGTAATATCTTTAAATCGAGTAAAGCGATAGCTGAACTTTTATCACCAGCTATAGTCAGCATAGTTTCAGATATTTTGGCAGTAAAATTAAATAATTTGGCAAACTTTAATTAGCGATTTTAATTAAGATAAAATAATGAACTTTTTAATTAAAAGGAATATTAATTTGAAATTTATATCAGTAGACAGCCCTAATTAAGACGATCCTGAATATATAATGGGTTTGGTAAAAAGTTTTAGCATTTGTCTGGTAATTAAGTTTTTAAAGATAGATTGTTGTTGATTGTCACTGTAAAAATTCAAACGTTTGGGTTAATCCCCTACTTCGGAGATTTGTATCACCACGCGGAAATTAAATAAAACTTTAAAACTAATCACTCTAAATTTCCCACTAAACTACCGTTGGACTTCTAGTAGATAAGTCTAGATCTTGTCAAAGTTTAAACACTTTTAATAATCTGGATCGTCTAATAAATTACACACACTTTTGATCTCGCGGAAACGAAAAGATGTGATACAGTTGCTTACGTCACTGATTCTGGTGGTTCCTATAAAAAGACCCCTCGCCATCATGCTTTGTCTGTATCCTGGGAGCATTATGTGAGTGAATTTGCGTCGGAGCGTGAAGCAGTCGGTTGAAATTTGGCGCGCTTTGGCGGCCATGTTGGTACTTTGGAGTGATAGCCTGCGAGAATAATGTCTATTAGAACTTTTAAATTATGAATAGGGGTTCGGTTCGGTAAAATTTTTCTCCACAATCTGCAATATTTTGGAAAAGAGTGTTCGATTTGCCTACTCAACTGTTAAATGCAAATTTTAGTAAATGTGACTTTGAAAATAAAACTTTGAATTTTCTGGAAGTGAACTTTTGTGATTTAGTAGGTAATTATCTTGGAACCTTTTCTAGATTTGTGGTTTAGAAACAGATCTAGTGGGGACCTTCAAGCATTTAAGTTGAGTTCTATTAGGCTACATGGTCAAATTCAAATTATCTTGTGAAAATTGCACAGAACTTTCCATCCACGTGATCTGTTGGTTAAGTCACCAAGGCGATACTATAACCCCGGTGTCAGCCTTGGTCCTTACAATATCAAAGTGTAATAATATCAAATAATTTTAAGAAATTAATATATTGATTGATTCTAAAATTTTAGAACTTATAATTTATTAGGGCGAGTGAAGCGAGTCCTTGTACTAGGCGACGGATTATGCACACCTAGTGGTACACTTTTTGAAAAAACTGCCGCACCTAAAGACGTGAAATTGAACATACTAATTCAACGTCAATTCTAGATGTGCCATCAATTATTATTTTTGCAAAATGCAAATAAATTATAATTAATTTTATTCGTGCATGCTGGCTTCAGTTCGAAAACTGCTATCGTAGAACGAACAAGTCTGCTAAATAGTACATCACCTATAGTTTCTCGCCCTAAAGCAGTTCGATCTGGTGGGCCTCCGTTTAAGAGAAATCGGGGATTAAAATGTGTAAAAATTGTGCCTAAACGAGTTATACCACTACGGAAGACGACTTTCTAATAACGTCGGTTTAGCAGTGCGTAATGAGGCGGTGGGTAGAAGAGCGAGAGATCTTCAATTAGTTCCCACCACCCGCGAATTATTTTTTGAGTTTGTATTTTTTTATTGATATTTGTAGCATTTCAAATTTGTTTTGAAACAAAGTCTCCAAATTATTTACTTTCCTTTCAGAAATACTCAAATGATGAATGGTGTATATCATAGAAACATTTGAAACAAAAATTACGTGCACACCAAGAACACTTTATGATGGAAATCCTTCTACAGTCTCCAGAAAGTGAAATATCAATTTAATTTTTTGTATTAAAGATTATCTATGGTTTTTGAATGATCTTTGTAAATAAATCTGTGACTTGGTGTAAATGTAGACGTATTGGTTGGGTAATTATACAAAAAAAATTTCCGCTCCTTCCCTTAATCAGTTATATACAATATTACTAACAGACTATATAAAGTTTAATTAAAATCAAAATTAAAGAATAAAAGGAAGCTACACCTAATCGTTAATATTGAGAGAAAATGAACTTATGCTCCAGAAAGAGAGATATTAATTTATTTTTTGTATTAATGATGATTGTAAAATGTTCATTGTTAAAAAAATCTGTGACTTATGTAAATGTAGATGCAAAGGTTTTGTAATTATACAAAGAAATCCCGCTGCCTTCCGTAATCAGCTATTTAAATAACCGTATAATTTTAATGATAAACTACGCAAATCTTAATGACAATCAAAATTTAAGCACACACTACATGGAGGTTTTGAGAACTGTTTAACGGCAGAAATATGTTTCCATGTAACTAAAACAAACCAAAAATATTTGCAGGTTGGCAGTTTAATGAAGCCAAACACAAGAACCATAAAATGTTTAATAAAACGAAAGGTCTTACTATGCAGTGGAATCACCCGGCATCCCTTCAACAACACTGTATGCATTTCAAAGATAATGAATACGTCTCCAAGATCACTGAGTCTTTGATATCGACCAGTTTCTGTCGGTGAATTGACTCAACGAAAGCTGGTTTCATCACCATATCGTCATAAAAAATATTCCGTACTTTTCTGTAATGTTCCCCTCTCACCACGAATTCCTAGTCGGTTAACACTCTGGCCTCGCATTCTGGAGGACGCGGGTTCGAATCCCCAACCAGGCATCCAGATTTGGGTTTTCCAAGGTTTCGCCAAATCACTCCAGGTAAATGCCGGGATGCTTCCTCCAAAAGGGCCTTGGCCAAATTCCTTCCCGTTAGTTGCTCCCAGTACTTGCTGGAGTCCCACTATTTAAAAATGTTCTACCATCAACCACAGCCATTCAACTGCGTGCTTCAATGTTGGAGAAGGGGCGTTATTATCTGTTATTGCTATAGAATTGTGTGTCATAGCTTTTTGATGTTGTGGAATGACGAGTTGCGATCAAGATATTCGAATTTTATGAGACGATCGAGGTAAAGTGACAACAGCTGATTATTTTTATTTGGCGATTTTCTTTATCGCGAGCAATTTCTGTGTTATATGTGTTCAATACATTGGTAGCTATTAAGCTTTCAGACAAGTTTACTGACTTTTTATGATGCAAGCACAGTGGCGTCCATCATTATATGCCACTGCTGCTCATAACTTTTTGAGGAATTGACGAACAAAATTTTTACCGTAGGAGCAGCAAGGCACATGTTACTTCAGTTGACTGCTTTGTATCTGTATTTTTCCTACAAGAAATCGTACAGAACATTCGGTAGGGAATTTCGTTTAGCTAACAGTAAAAATGCATTTCAATAAGGTTACACGTTCCGTATCTAGTGTACAAATTGTTGAAGGTGGAAGCAACTAAAAACTTTAGGAAATATCTGAACAGAATTGAAGTAAAACTTTTGCAAGTTGTTGAATTGATGTGATGAGATTTCGGTGATCTGGTGCATTTTCCCTTGTGTTCCTGGTTCATATCACACACGTTCTATGATTCTCCACTTACATAGGACGCGGGTTGTATACGCAGTCTAGAATTCAGTTCTTAGAATTTTTTTTCAGGCGAACTTTCTCCATACTGTAATGAACATACGTAGTCCTTCAGTTAAAAGGTGTTTAAAATGGCTAACAATAATTTCACTGGCAGGTTTCCATCGCTTTAAGTAAATAAAAAAATGTTGACAGAGAAAAATTAATTCTTTTGAACAATCGAGTTTTACTTTAGGATGGAAGTAAGGTACGAAAATTTTGCTATGAAAATAAATACAGATTGTACATAGTTACCTTAACTACTGTATTAATTCAAACTTTCCTTTTCGGACCATATAAACGAAGAAATATTTCTCACAATCAATTCATACCTAATGAAAGCGCGTAAAATGCGGAAATTTTCGTTCTTGTATTACTATTCCTGTGCTGGATAACCGATATAATATCATTCATCAATTATGTCCCATTAAAATTTTTCCGATCTGGACGTATGTGTCCACAAAGTTTGTAAGTCTGATCTTATTAGGGTGTGCGACACTAGCCAACAATTTTTAGATTTTTGTGGTAAACGTTTAAAAAAAACTACTGTACGTCTAGACGTTAAATTGAATATATATTAGCTCACCCTAATAATTCAGAGTTATCTCCAGATGTGTCATTAATCATTATTTTTACAAAAAATTATAATCATTTTTATTATTTTTATTAGCATATATATGTAATGTTATGAGTGATAATGGTTCATTTAGAAAATTATTGTCATTGTGAAAATAGTGATTGTGTTCCGACTCCACCGACAGCTAAATTTTGTAAAATACGCAATATCACTTGTACAAGAAAACAGTTTCGATTACAACTAGCTTCCGCAGTCACAATTCATAAAACTTAAGATTTAACATTAAATAAAGTTTCTGTAGATGTTGGAGAAAAAGAAACTTTTGTTGGTTTAACATATGTTGGGTTATAGAGAGTAAAAACTTCAGATAGAATGAAAGAATTAGTAATATTAAAAATTCGAGTATGTTAAAATGTAAAAAAAAAAAAAACAGGAAGAAACTCGAAATAAGAAATTTTGTATCTGATTAAGAACAAATTAAATAAATTGATATTTTTATTATTGATTATTTTATTATTGATCTTAATATAAACGTGCCTAGTTTTTTTTTTCAACAAACTGAAATGACGGATTTTGATTACAGTAATTTATTTAATTGTATATGATATTTTTTGTAACAAAACTTCGCGAGTCACCACAAATCGTGCTTTTAGCTGGTGGATATTGCTACTCGACCTGTTATAACCCTAGTAAATAAATAGAAAATCATACTGAATTGACTGACATAACCATTCGAATTATAGTTATGCATATAGTAAATACAAATGGGGAGTTCTTACAAATATGTAAATATAAATCTGTTTACTTACGAATCACGACGGATGACAAAAAAGGGTGTTTGTTGACGCGAATGGAGTGCCAACTAGAAGGGTACGAGCAAGCGGCGCAATGCAACAGTCGAGCCCCTAGCCTAGAGAAGCGACGCCGGGGCTGCAACGTCGCACAGACTGACACGTTTTCCCGATATTTTGCGAATTAAGTATCCGCGTAAATATGTGTGGCATCCGCCAGACATAAATGATGCCGGATTGCGAGATCCTGCTTTGCCGGGTTGGAGGCCCTATCCTTGCCTGAATATAGTTAACTTAAACAACAGTCTTCACTAACCATCACTGCGATTATCGTCTGAGGACTGTGGTCGCATCCCACTTCGCCCACTTAATGCGTCAGAGGTGTTGTAGTCTCTATGGTCACACTGGTTTTCATGGTTCGATAAACTAAAATTTCATCCAGAATTAAACATTTCGTCAGTGGTTATGACAATGCAGAAAATATTAATGTTCAAGGAGGCATCAAATGCATGAAATAGATGCTGAAACATTGCCCTTTTCATCCATTAATTCCACCTGGTTATTACTATGCACAACAAATGACGCCTTCACAGTCAGCATCAGTATCGATACGCCGCAGGAAATGTCCTAGTCTCCAGAGAAGTCGGCTTTGCATGCAATATGGTTCGCCAATTTCGGTTTTAAGAATGTTCTAACTGGCCACATTAAGAGTCAGTTTCTTAAGCAGTGAAGTCTGTTAGTTATGTTTCACAACTCCCTAGCTGCAGTTATCAGATTGCTCGGTTCACATCAATCAGTATTTTCCGATCTATCTTTGCGTGTTGACTAAAGAAACTTATGATGTTTTTAGTAAATAAATGAGACAAGTTCTTTCGACCAATATTTACAGAACCCCTTGAACAGGTAGCCAAGTTTTTAAGTAGTTATTGCAGGATGATAGACTTAGTACAGAAATATTTTAACTGTAGATGGTCGCACGAGAGATTTAGATCTGCCAGTTGACGATATTTGCAAAGGAGTCTTTAGTTATCCGCCGCAACAAAGATTAGAACGCAGTAACAATGATTATCATCAAATATTAGAAAAGCCAATTAATAGCACTATCGAAAAAACACAATAGTGTAATATGATGACCGTTACAGGACACAGAATTAATCATAGTGGCGGTTTCACAGGTTGTAACTACAGCTGAGCAGAAAACAGTTAATCCATTAATCGTTAATTAACGCAGATAACAAAATTGCAAAAATATAACTTTTAATTTTACCAAAATAATCATTAACTTTCTTCTTAACTTCCGTTAAATTTAGTCCGTTATATTGGTTGTTGCTATCTTTTAGTTTATTTGAATTGCACCGCCACGGGACGTTGGTACGTTTGGCAAGTCGAATAGTGAACGAATTAGGTAACACGAGTGCGAGTGTGATGCATAATATATAACTGTTATGATGCGGATGTGAGTAGGAACGCTGGAGTTGTGGAGGGATTTTACGTCTGCAAACCGGTACTCACTACTCTTTCAAGTTCGATTTTGATTTATTTTAATATATTTATATCCTAACTTTTTTAGATCGAAGAATACAGTGCCACTTTTTAGTTTGTGTTGGTTTGGAGTTTGTTAATGACATAAATTAAATTGACATTGCTTTAATGGTTACATCATGGAAACTGAAGATCTAGAGCCTGTTTGTGAAAGCAGCAACTCTATCAATAGCGATGAGAAGATTAAAAATCATTGACCAAATTTATGCGATTATATTGCATCTAAATCAAGATTGGCAGAACAGTTGATTTGTGGATTCAAACTGTGTTTGCCTAAACTTTCCATAGTCACACGTTTCTAGTCATAATAATATTAAACAACACATGAAGAGGGTGCATAAATACAAATATTTAAAGTTTGAGGGACATGTAAAAACAGGGTCAACCCATGGGAAAAGCAAAAACAATAAAAAGCCTTCTTCAAGATCTGAGAATTCTTCTGATGTAGGTAACAGCAGACGAGTTTTATTTATTTATTCGCATCCACCTGCATCGTAGTTACCGACTGTGGCATATCTCGGGACCAAAGCAATGTAAACCATTTCGTTACTGACACGATTCGCGATACGTTTGAACCCCAGTAAGAACTCAATTTCCGAAGGGGCATTGGGTAGAGATATCATTGATGGTTAACTTTTAACGGATAACTGTAACTTACGTTAAATTTGAAAAAATGTAACGTTTTAAAATTATCGAAGTTAACTTTTTAAGTTGCGGATTAATGAAGTTAACTTTTAGATTAATTGTGCCCAGCTATGGTTGTAACCGTGTACAGTTGCATATGTCAACGTCTCTGACTCACCTGCACAGCAGTCCCCCTGAGGATATTGTCATGAGCAGAGCGCCTAATCTGCCGCGGTACTTGTCTTGCACGATGTCCCTGACGTAGGCTGGAACTAAGACGAACACTCCAGCCGCGGCGACTCCCGCCAGGGTGCGGGCTGCGTAGAGAGCCGCCAGGGAACTCGACCACATCTGTTACGCGAAAGTAGTTTCCATTATAACTCTTGTCGCTAATGAATTTGATTTTCTACAGTTGGTAAACAATGTATTGTTAAATATAAATCATCATTGTGAAATACCCTTTATTGGTACGCGAACAAAGGAGTTCTTTCACGACAGAGAGGCAACTGATTTTAAACTTAAAAAGAAACTTACTTTTCTATTACTAAAAGGATCTTATGACCAAATAGAAACAAAAATACCGATTTTGTATTATAAAAAGTATGTATCGACATTACTTGGCCATTATATCCATCAACACTTTCTCAATTCTATCGTGGTTCTTGTGGTGCCAATCGTTTCGTTTTAACGTCGTCTAAGAGTGTACAATATGTAATTTACGGTCTTAAAGATTCATCGAGTTACAAGTGAAAAAAAAAAATGCTCATATAAATGATACGTAGATACGAAAATGGCCAAAACGAAAGATATGTGAAATAATGAAGGATAGCCTGCAAGTTCTGATAATGATCAATCTTCATATTTCTCGAAGCAGGTGGTAGCTGGCAATACAACTAAAGACAGTGACTACCTTTCCCCATGTTGACTGTCCAAACGTCAAGAACAGCAGTACTGGAGTTGAAAACTAGCAATTTTATTTACGGTTACAACACTTTTTTCGCCTACATTCCACGGTAATTCCTGCAATCAGTATCATTGTAAGTCTTAACCTTGTCCCTTCTTGTGTTTATTCATATAGTGCGGGCATCAATATTATCTAGCGCCTAACGACAGCCACCTGCGGAGAGATCTAGTATTTGTGCAGCTCTTTGCGAATTCATATCAAGAAATACTGAAGCTTGCTGCTCTTGTTGAATATAATCCTGGCAGACCTGTAGGAAAATCTTCATTGCAACCAATAACGTTACCTTCCTCCATTTATTGGACTTAACGTCACTCAGCTATATTACAATGGACTGGACTGATATGCACATTCTGTTTTCAATTATTATCGTAATCGTAAATATCATCCTTACTTTCCATACAGTATTACATACATTTTCACCATGCCTTTACGACCAATGTCGTAAGTTAAATCTTTTGTGCTCAGAACATAGTTAAAACGCTCTCTCCACCCACTACACAGTTCTTTCCTCTTACAATCGCCACGGAAACTCAACTCTACTGGCCACTAGTTTTCATCTTCTCGAAACAATTATCCTCTCGCAGGGATTCTTAGCAAATTACCAATTACGTCATATATTACCGCATAAAATACATTCACTATTAGCCGGGAACTTCTGATTATTAAAATATTGCCTAATGGAACTAAAATTTGAATACTCTCATAACTTAATATCTGCCAAAGCCAAAAATGGAGGTAAAGATCGATATAACACATCTTTATTGTTTGGTACAAGATATTAAACTAAAAGCCCTTAACAGATTCGTTTGAATTTTTGCACATGGATCGGATATGACTTGAAGTTGATGCGTAAAATAAATTTGACCTTAAATCATTCCAGCGGGCCAAAAAAAGTCAAATGTCAAAACCGGTTTTCTGAGGTTTTGGAAAAACCGTTGAATAGATTAAATTAAAAGTTTTCATAGAAATTAAGCATGTTGGTACTCAACTTTGTGTATTCTACTTTTACCGTATATGTATTTTTACAGAGAGCTGGAGGTCAAAAACTGAAAACTTTAAAACCGTTGAGGAGGATCATTTCGAAATATGGTATATATCCTCACCTGCTGAGAAAAATATTCATAAGTAAAAAAAAAATATGGACAAATGTGAGTAGGACTCAATACAAATTGTTTTGAATGGTTGACCAAGATGATCATATTCTGTGGTCAATCAAACCACACACACTGTCTAGGGTGATTATCATTCACCATTTATGGTAAAAACAAAAACTATTTTTTAAATATTTTTGTAACTTAATGAACAACATTGGAATGGAAAAGTTCAGCAGGAAGTCATCAGGAAATTGTAGGAGTGAATCTTCACTACAGATATAAATTTGCTAGTGGACAATCAGAAGAAATTCAGTGCATTGGCAATACCTATAGAGAGAAGAAAAAAGTAAATTAGTATGGTATTGGGACCTACTTGTAGGGTTTCTATTTTGCCGCCTCTGCCGTGACTAGATCTATAGGTTAACATATATTACGGTCTATGGAACGCCCCGGTGTATCTTATACAATGAAATGAATCTATTGAAAATTTGTGATCCCAACGGGATTTGAACCCGTTACTCTAAACTTTGAGAGGAAGCACCGAAGCAGCAAGAATTCTAGCTGACAATGCAGTGGCTTCTGGAAATATTGTAGAAGCGTCTGTTGCCAACGGGCTTGATAACTTTAATACCCATAAAGAATGTCCTGAAATGGTCAGAAATAATCTCTGTACAAAGAAGGGCTTTGTGAACGGAACACTTGGAATAGTGAAAGAAGTGCGAATCACCAGCAAATCTAAACCAATTCATAATAATGGTTCAGTTTAACAGGTACATCGAAACGGCGATCAAAGGTTTAGTTCCTGTTTCGCAGGTAAAAACTACATTTATGGTTGGATCAAATTCATGCAGTAGGACGCAGTTTCCAATTCAAGCTGCATTTGCATGTAACAAACTCAAGTCTCATTGAATTTAGGAATATCGTATGTACCTGTTTCATTATTATTATTTTTTTTAAAAAATGAAGGATTCGTTTTTCCATAAGGATTAGACTGGTGCAAACCTGAGAACATTAATCTGTAAGCCGATTTTGAACACAAGAGAATGTTTCTGCTTTCATTACGAATCATATACGTATTTAAAAATCCAGTTGAGTACCAAGAGTTTTTTTTAATGTCCTACATAAACAATTCTTGTAAAAATAGGCCAAGTCTCGTGCTTGTGTTGTGACAAAAAGTTATGAAATCTTGTTTTGAACCAAGTCTATACTTTGCAGTGCGTATTCAGTTCACTTTCTCAAACAGAATGGTTTCTCTCGGTGTTACAGGTCGTTCATTTAGAATAAAAAAGTTCTTGTGACTTTGCCATTGTGCATGCCATGTTTTAGTAAACCTAAAAATGTATTGTTAACCTATAAATGTTTTGCCTTAAATGTGTAACTTTATCAAATTTATAAATACATAAAAGACAAGATTTTCTTCTCACTTATCCGGGTTTTACAGCTCTTAGAATAAATCAAATATATTATGCCTTCAATTTCAATAAAAATTATGACATGCATAATACCCAAGGAACAATATTTTTTTCTAAATAAAAGATCTATAACACCGATAAAACCCATTCTTTCTCAGAACTTGAAGTGAATACACACTGAAAAGTATAGACTTCGCTCAGAACAAGATTTCATAACTTTTTATCACCACATTAGCACGAGATTTGGTATATTTTTACAAGAATTGTTTTTGTGGGATCTAATTTATTTTTGTAAGTTGATCGCTTATTATAAATCGTCTCTCAAATGTAATGATTCCATTTGACAATCGATGAATAAGAACTTTTCTAAATTGAAGGCATCGATATACGTTACCAATGATTCACTCTCAAAACAAAGGGTGTTGCGCCTTAGCCGAGCAATGCGGTTTGCCGCTACCACCATAAGCAAATAACGAGTAACTTCAAAACTAAGAATAGGAACAAAGCAAAATTTACTGTATCTCTATGCATTACGGAAACCTCAGTCATATAGCTTCATCCAGAGCAAAGCAATTAACCCACAAATATGCACGAGAATTTTTCATGATTGGCATTGTAATTAAATAAATAAATACGGGGAAAAACATCAGTATTAAACTCTTCTTATGATTTAGAGATGAAACCATACATATGCACAAAATTATGTGTTTCTAGAACCACTGGAAGTGCAGTGAAATTTTGATGTCGGGGTGTCGTGGAAGATTTTTTTTTTTTTTTTTTTTTTTTTTTTAATTGACTAACTTCAGAATAAGGAAAGCTAAACTAAGTAAACTTCGTCTATAGGAAAATATATATTATACATAACATATATTATATAATATAAGGTATATATATAAAGTTATTAGATTAGAAAGAAGGTAGGTAAGGGGTAGATATACGGAAATTTATCAGTTTCGGACTGTTGTTATAATATGGGGATAAAATTTTGGCTGTGTATCAAATTTCTGATTTTATGACTACGAGAAGTACCTTAGGTGATCATCAGTCAGTGAGTGAGTAAGTGACAAAATCGTTGAAATTTGCATATGAATAAAATACAAACTACAGTAACGAAATAGAATTTAGTATGTTTGCTAAGATTGCCGTTTTCTAGGGTTCGGACCTTTATGACCAAAAGAATAGATAAATATGTAGGTAAATATGACCTTAAAAATGGGTAAATGACCTAAGAATGACAGAATATGACCAAAACTTTAAATTTACTATACATCAAAACAGGCTCAATTACACATATTTATTTTATCTGGTGGTGTCGCTTTCATGTAGGCGGCATAATTTGCTTCCGTGCAATCGCTGCACCATTGAGAAATTAAATTTTAAATCGTTTTGTTGAAGTTAGTTTAATTTCAGATAATTTACAGAATAGAACTCTTTCATATGTACTTAAATACTCCTCTTAATTCCCTTACCTAACTTCGCACTTTCAGAAAATTTTATTTTTGTTATGGTGGTAGGTCTGCTCACTGATCCACTGCAGATTTATCGATAACTGAAGATATTTCATTGAGATATGATTGACGCGGATCGACACAAGCATGCTTCTGCTGCATTGTCGAGAGAAAAAGGCGAACGGTACATTACGTTTAGAGAGTGACAATGTGTAACTTTAATTCTTAACATGTGAATTCTGACCACAGTGAAAATAAGTTTTTTTTTACCCCACCTGTGTAGCAGAAGTACAGTTCAGTGAATAGTTATCTGGATTTATTCTAGTCTATATTTAGTGAATTCCCCGTACTATTAAAAAACTACCTGATTTTTCCTCAAAATATGATCATATAACCAAAAATATTAACGAAATATGGCCAAAACAAGGAAAATGGTCGGAATATGCATTTATATGCTGTATAAAATACATTTAAATACAATCCGAAACGTTGAATTAGTGGCCGGAAAAAAATGTGACTAGTTCCAAAGATCCGAACCCTACTGATATCTATGCATAACAGGAATCTGAGACATGTAATATTAACTGAGGTACAAAAATGACCCGAATCGCTTCTAGAAAAGGATATTCAGTGCCGCTGTTGACGCAACTTGGCGGGTGCACGTCATAATAATACAAATATTACACGCTTTATATTCGCTTGATCTTCATGTATGTATGTATGTATGTATGTATGTATGTATGTATGTATGTATGTATGTATGTATGTATGTATGTATGTATGTATGTATGTATGTATGTATGTATGTATGTATGTATGTATGTATGTATGTATGTATGTATGTATGTATGTATGTATGTATGTATGTATGTATGTATGTATGTATGTATGTATGTATGTATGTATGTATGTATGTATGTATGTATGTATGTATGTATGTATGTATGTATGTATGTATGTATGTATGTATGTATGTATGTATGTATGTATGTATGTATGTATGTATGTATGTATGTATGTATGTATGTATGTATGTATGTATGTATGTATGTATGTATGTATGTATGTATGTATGTATGTATGTATGTATGTATGTATGTATGTATGTATGTATGTATGTATGTATGTATGTATGTATGTATGTATGTATGTATGTATGTATGTATGTATGTATGTATGTATGTATGTATGTATGTATGTATGTATGTATGTATGTATGTATGTATGTATGTATGTATGTATGTATGTATGTATGTATGTATGTATGTATGTATGTATGTATGTATGTATGTATGTATGTATGTATGTATGTATGTATGTATGTATGTATGTATGTATGTATGTATGTATGTATGTATGTATGTATGTATGTATGTATGTATGTATGTGTGACGGAATCTTTCAATTCAATTTTCACCCACTTCCAGATGTCCTAGTTGCTTGAAATTACATACACATAAGAACAAGTGACAATATAACATACTGAATTGTGGGACATTGTAGCGCTGTTGAATACAATTTTTATATTTAAAGATCGTTTTTAACCTTTTAGTTTACATTGTTGGAAAACCGCGTAATTTAATTTTTTAAAATTGTAATTTTATTTTTAATTAAATTCAATAACATTTTACAACAAACAATACGAGGTGAAAAATCAAATATATCTATGAGATATCATCAGATTTCACACAAGGTGTGCTGAGTTGACGCATCTTCTTTAAATTCTTAAAACTATTTTACTTTGGGCTTTACGCCTCATCGACGTCGAGGTAATTATAGGCGTGAGAGGATTGGAGACAAGGAAGAGGAGGGAACATGACCACGGCCTTTTAAAGGAACCATCTCGTAATTTACCTGGTGTTTTTAGGGAAAACCGTGGTGAAACCTAAATCTGGGTTGCCAGACCCGTATTTAAACCAATATACTCTAGAATCCCAGTCCCAAGCGTTGTTGCTTGGTGATATAAAAACCAGGTCGCAGTTAAAATAGAGTCGGTTCTTTTTTGATTAGCTGCCTTTCAAATGGTGACGTAGTATGTGATGCAATTTATTCAACATATGATGAAGAAGTTACAGAAATTTGCAAAGACGGTGTTGATTGACATCTGTAGTCCTATTTGATTTTTTAACTATATACTAAAACCTTTGAAATGTATCGGTGTAAATGATAGAGAAGTATATTTCTGTTATGATATTTTCGTGTTACAAAGTTTATCTGAATCATCATTACTGAAGTCAAATCAGTAAGACAATCATCTTCAACCAAAAAATTATTCGATAAATACGTTAATTGTGAGCAATCTCTCACGTCGATAAAACTCGACGTGTGAAATTAGTTATATGAATATCTCATGAAAGATTTATGTGGATAGAAAAGGTTGTAAAGCAAAGCATTATCTTTAAATGACTCCAGTTTTATTACTATCACTGCTGTCAACACACTTATCGTACCTCACCATCAGATTTTGACTTTTCTTGTTTCTTTGTTTTTAAGCGGATATTAACAATCCTCAAACTGATTTTATGTAAGCATTCATCGAAGGCTGATGCATTGTAAAAGTAGGCTAACCTTTCAAAAGGTCTGGAGCAATTGTGTTACAGCTAACTACCTAAGTTCCTTACTTTATCAGAAGCATTACATAATTGGCAATATTTCTATCCCATAGTTGACAGGGATCTGAAAACTATATGTAGTTAGGTAAGTCGTAACGAATGAAGATAAATATTGAAGAGAGCTATCTACAGACCAGAAAATAATCGCTTCTGTTATATTGACAGTCTGGGGGTGGGAGGAGGGAAGGGAATTGCCAGTTGGAGATGCAAAACAAATATTTTGGCAATTTATTTGATGAAAAGTTTAGTTGGAGAGAAACTTACATACTAGTCGCATTGCAGGCAAAAGTTTGGAAGTTTTGTTTCTACTGGAGAAAATTATATGGGGATGTGCAATGGTTACATATGAAACGGATCGTGTATCACTGCTCAGGCCTTACCTTGAATGTGGAAGGATGTAATAGGATCTGCAGTATGTGTATCAAATGGAAAGTTCAAAGTGTACAGATCGCCGCAGCCACTATCCTTTGTGTAGTACAGCAGAGTCCGTGACGTATGATAGAGAAATCATTTGAAGATGGAATGAGATCGAAAAGGATGGTAAGGTAGAAGTGGAACATTAGAGACCAGGCGTGGGTAGATACGGACGGACTATTAGGAGCAGGACCTAACATAAGGCTAGTACCCATAAGTTGATAGAAGATCTGTGGTTTGTAGGAGTGAGAAAGATTTTGTTGGCAAAAGAGTCATTCAATTTAATAAATTATCGAATGGTTCTGAAGGACACATCTCTAACAGCAAATGGACTGAATTGTATAAATGCACATAACACTATCAAGTGGATGTGTAGGAAAATTGTCTCCCGAATGTAAGCCTTTCCGCAAATAACAATAATAGTAATAATATTATTTCAGCCTACAGTGGCTGCGTGCTTTAATGCGCCACCATACTGTATCAGTAGGGTACAACGAGACCAGGTTCGAGGCTTCACATTACACTTGTGCTACAGAACACAAGTTATACGTTTCGCAAGCGTATGGCTTCAGATCGAACAAATCTGGCTTGTGTTCAGTAAGAATAAACTGGAAGCATTGTAGTTTTTATGATTAATCATGCTAAGGAGATAACAAAAAACAAAATTATTTATTATAAAAGATAAAGATTGTTATTTTTAGAAAATAAATTCGAAAAAATCGTGCTTTCAGTCACGTGACCGCGAACGCCAATGATAAAGCATTACGTCACACCACCCGAAACGCCAAAGTTGTTGTTGACATTTTCGTGGAAAAGAACAAGTTACTTGATAAATTATTCGTTTGTAGCAACTTTTGTCACGTTGATACAGTTTTCTCAGTTTTAAAAGTAGTGGTTATACAAAATGCGTAAGTTTTGTTTTAGATTTAGATTTAGAAATATATAGTGCACAAACACATACATCAAAATGATCGTCAGAAAAATAGATTCTTGAATCTGCAGGTAAACAATCAGTATCCTCCCTCCTTGCAAGTTTTAACCACTTTTCCGTATTTATCCATTATTTGAAACATATATAAATAAATTGTTTGGCGTTTTCATTGTTATGCTTTTACACTGGGGCACTACACAGTACTTCTAAAACGAGGAATTCATTTCTAATTAAAGAAAACTGACAGCTGCCATATACATACATGACTTTGTTTTGTTTCGGGTGGCGTTACGTCATTCAAGACGCCATAATATTCTTGAGCGCTTTCGAGGTGAATTTAAAGTCGTTTCTGAAAATACAAAGTACATAATGTAAATATTGGATTGATTTGTAAAGTATTACGTTGTTTGAGTGAAATAGCTAATAAGGTGAAGTATTAACCTATTTTTAAAATTTAGTCAACTAGCCAATTGCGGTGGTACTTCCGCCCCCTCTTAACTCACAGCTGTGGCAGCTCGTGTGGCTGTAACGAGAGACATGATAATAATAATGGTATCTGAGAGTCTGAGAGTAGGACCGTGAGCATCCAGCTGAGAGCCATGGGCAGAGCTACCAGGTAGCCGGTAGGCTTACAGCCCCAGCGCGAGACGGCGAGCGCGTAGAGCGGCGTGCAGAGCAGCCCGGAGAGGCAGAGGGCGGAGCCGAGCCAGGAGGCGGCCTGCACAGACAGCGGGCTGCCCAGCGGCGAGGCGGGCGCCCGCAGCAGCGGCAGCGCCCACGACGGCCAGCCCGCGCTCAGCCCGTACACCAGCGTCGACACGTTCACTGCAACACACAGTGCGAGTCAGTGTGAGATCCAGAGGGCTATAACTCTACTTCAACAGTTAACCACACTCGCCGTATTTTTACATAAACAATTTCAAATCTTGTGAGTACAAACTTCTTCTGTCATCCGCGTTAGGATGATTATTACCCATATCTCTGGAGGTCAATGTTGCAGGAACATTTAAGTATTTCGCAGCTAGATAACTTAATTGGTTCGTTCAATGAACCAATTAATGATTCTACAGCAGGTAGATTGTTACACAATGTCCGCCAAAGCAATCCCTTTCTCGAATGCAGAAGAAATTTTTAAGTTTGTTTTACCATTAATCTTTGTTTTTGTTTGACGACTGATGTGCACTGCCTGGGGGGGGGGGGGGGGGGGGAAATCAGAAGTGGTGAAGGAAAGCGACATGAAATTAAGCGGGTTAATTTTTTTTTATTTCATTTCATTGCAATGGAGCACAGGTTCTGGTGGCAAATTCCCTACACCCCCATCTTCCCATTATCCTGCACCCACCTACATTTGCCCTCTACAAATTTTTTCTTTAAATTCTTTCAACGTTTTCGGTAAATTATTCATAACTTCTCTTGGTAACTCATTCCAATCCCTGACACCGTTACCTAAAAAAAGAGAATCTTGAGAGGATAGGTGATGTTATTTCAGGGATTTAAAAAATTAAGTCAATTTTACCAGGAATTTGGTAGTATGAGCCCACTTATCAGTACGTCTGTCGTTGCACACCCTCTGTCCTGCATGCATCCACTGATTTCGATGCGAAGGGTGTCATAAAGGCACTGTATCCTTTCCTTGATGTCCTAATTACTGGCAATAGGACTGATTTGAAGTCCGAGCTGGTCCCCACACATGTTCTATCGAGGACAGATGTGAGCATCTTGCTGGCCACGGGAGAAACTCAACATTACGCAGACAGTTCAAAGAGCACTGTCCTGTTGATAAACGGAACCACGGTACTGTCGCATGAAAAGTGTCATGAGTATACAGGATGTCCCCAACGAATCGTTGCGTTTAACAGTTTTCTCAATTACTACCAGCCATGACTTGAAGTCCTACCTAACTGCCCTCACACCATGACGTCAGGAACAACACCTTTCCAGAAGATTGGAAGAATGGGACCTCTCCATGGCTCGCCAACATACTCGACGACGATGGTAATCAAAGGTTGTACAGAACTGCAATTCATTGCTCAAAACATTGCGACGCCATTCATCAGCATCCCTGTGAACTGAAGTTCTGCACTATCTCGGATGACCATCCTCGGCGAGTATGGTGGCGACAGGTCAGAGATCCTACCCTTGCAATGTATCGGAGAAGCACAGCGGTGGTACTCATGACGTCATGATGTGGAGGAGCCATCAGGTATGTCTTCAGATCACGGCTGATAGTCCTCGAGGGAATTCTGAATACACAACTATACTAATGAACATCCTGCGTCTTCATATGTTACCTTCCGATAGCCAATCCTGAATGTTATCTCCAACTCAAAAGATTCGATTTTTCCTTACGACCTAACGTGGTGTTCTGAGACAACTAAAACAAGCAATTTTCGTAGTGACCATTTGAAAGAATCGAGAGGAATCTGATCTGTATTTTATGATCAGTTCGTCGGCATTTCCGAAATCTTGTTCTAGTAAGTAGTTGCAACGTAACTCACAACTCTTAGTTCTGTTTACGATAAAGGCGTTCGTTGTTGCTCAGAGGGTATCAACGGATTAAGATTTTATAGTTTCTAATAATAGCGTACCTGGTGCATTTAAGGAAGAACTAGTGAGGGACTATCGTAGGCTTTATCTGCAGTAACTGCACCGCGAGAAGCATTTAATTTGATTAATAAATGGCCATCTCAGGGTAATTTTCGCTAAAGGAATGGAAGTCGGGCACTTATCCAGCAACCGATGACGCGCATCTGTTAATTGTCCGATCTCAAAGTCAACTGTGGCTGCATAATGCCAGACAGCGGATACAGAAGTTAGGAGTAAAGGCCCCTTTAGACGACCCATTCCTCGATTACCCTGTCCCGTTCCCGATTTCACTTAGCTCCCGTCGACAGAGTGTTGCATTTAGACGACCCGTCGGCCGGCCCGATCTGGTAATACCGTACTAGCGGCCTACCACCACGCGTATATCAGTCTTGCTCTGCACGTTCCATTCAATAGTAATACTAGGCATGTATTCAGTCACTTTAAACTCTGGATGTGTTGAATGGTGAAGATTTCAGGAATTTCTAGCGGATGACAGCTGAAATGCCTCATTTCTCGCGTCTTTGACAAAGGGCATGTGAGGTTAGGATTGCCAACCATACTGTATTATAAAGTATCATATTTTATTTTTGGCTGTTATACTTTTTTCTACGAATAAAGTATGCGAAATACAACACACTTAACTGAACGTTCGTCTGCTAGTTTCACTACCTTCTGCAAGAAAAAGTGCCTATGGGCCAGCGATTTTTTGTTCGCTCGGATCCTTTGATTACCGCATCGGAGTCGAGGCAATAATAGTGGACCATTCATATTGTTGTACTCCAGTCGACTCATGTACGCTCGCCGTTATTTCTGAACATAACCATAAACTGCGAAACAATTAATTTTTGGTAAACTATACAATTCAATTAATTTACAAATGACATGTTAGTGATTGTGACGAAACGAAATAAATGCAATATGGTAGGAAGGGAGAAACAGAGCGTCCATAAATTTAAAAATGATTCCTTTTTTTTTACACTAGATGTGGAATGTGGCTCCAGCTGTAACACTGAAATGAAAGCAACAATTAATAGCTAGTCCAGTAAGCCAGAAAATATACCTATTTAAGGCAATAAATAACTAAATTTTATTTTTTCCCCCTTTCATATGATTTTTATTTTCCTCTTCAAAAGACGAATATGCTTTTTTTTTCTTTTTTTTGTAAATAAGTTGGCAACCTTATGTGAGGTGTCCCATAAAAATTTGTGGGTCTTTTACACCTCCAGCAACTATGTCAATATTTATTTTTCTTAATTATCGGATGTATCCATCTCAAAATGATAGATAACGGGGAACCAGGCAGTGTGAGCACAAACGGGTGAGGCTTTACACGGCCAGTTTTCAGGGCAGAATGGTGGGGGCCCGACTTACCCCCACTCTTTCGCCCTAAACCGGATGGAATTTCCACCCGACCTACCTGCCTGATCTTGCGGCAAAACGTGACCAGGAACTAGCTTTAGACGACCCGTTTTCAGGGCCGAAGGGGCGTGGCCACGATTTAGGGAGACCAGGTCGGGTCGTCTAAAGGGGCCTTAAGAGAAAGCTTGCCAATAAGCTGCAAAACGGGGCGAGACGCCTGTTTTGGGAGAGTACGAAGGAGGAGGCTGTATTAAGAGAGTTAAACTGTATGCATATAAAGAGCTATTGTGTGGAAATTGTGTTTAGCGTACAATAGAAGAACTCTCCCCCGTATAATTTGTTACGATAGCAATTAGTATTGTGGTTGGTTGCAAATTTTAGCATTGCTCTCAACATTTCAAAACGATACTGTCAAAAAAGAACTCTCCCCCGTATAATTTGTTACGATAGCAATTAGTATTGTGGTTGGTTGCAAATTTTAGCATTGCTCTCAACATTTCAAAACGATACTGTCAAAAAAACACCAATGCATTACTCACGCAGTTACCACCACACGCAGACTACAGACTCTTATTGTCATTAAAGAAAACCACCTTTTATGCTTATGGTTTTACAGTTCTTCGAGTTCATTAGGAGGAGGAGAGGATTAGAAACAAGTAAAAGGATTTAGACAAACTATAGATCATCGAAATCAGAATAACCCGATTAGTATTAGAGCCTCTGTTCTCCCATTTGCTATTTTACCCTGAAGTGCCAAAAGCCATTGGAAAGGAAAATGCGAATATCCGGATGGAGGAAGAAATATATAAATGTGCCCTGCTGTATCGGGGCTTTCATTTGTACTCTCGTGAGTGGTGTGAATGGTTTTCTGGCATGATTATGGCCTCATGACATGATTTAAGACTTTGAACCCGAATAGTAGGTGATGCTAGATGCATGGGGCATTCAATTTCTGTATTGTTCTTGAATTCAATATTCCTCGATGCACAGTGTGAAGAGAGTGTCGTGAATGTGTAATTTCCGGCATACCTCCAGCTATGGATAACGCAGTGGCTGATGACTATCGTCTGCGTCGAGGTTAACAGACAGGTAACACTTCGACAAGAACAGCAACACTCAATATGGAACGCACTCAACGTGTGGACACGGAGGGTGCAGCGAAATATGTTGAATGCCTTTGCTAACAAAACACCACAGTCTACGAAGGACTTTCCTGGGGTCGTGAAACTATCAGTGGGATCCTAGATGACTGCAAAGAAGTTACGTGGTCAGGTGAGTAACGATTCCAGTTGCTAAGAGTGATGGCAGACTCCATGAAGTCATAGACCCAGTTTGTCAACAACGCACTGGGCAAGCTGGTGGTGATTCCTTCCTGGTATTGGCTGCTTTTCTGCATTTACGTGGCATACGCTGTCACCACTGGTCATTCTGAATGACTGGAAGCAATGTTCAGTTACTTGGATATCATTTGCAGCTATTCAGGAGCTTTATGTTTTCAAACGACCATAGACTTTTCCAAGACGACAATGTGTCATATCGCGGTGCCAAAATAGTTCGCGACTGGCTTGAAGAACATTCTGGACAGTTGCAGTGATTGATTTGGTAACCTAGATCACCAGATATGAATTCAATCGAACATATCTGGGACATAATCAAAACGTCAGTTCATATAGAACATCCTGCACCGACAACACTTTCACAACTATGGACGTCTGCAGAAGAAGCATGCCTGATTATTACTTCGCGGAACTTCCGACGGCCTGTTGAGTCAATGTCACGTCAAATTGCTGCCCCTCGCCGGGTATGTGCAGCCCCACACTACATTAGGTAGTATAATAAGCATACACTCAATGAAAATTGTTCAACATGGACAGACGAGACCATCATCGAACACGGCGACTCGTCCAAACTGACTGGTAACAAGACTGTGTTGGTGGTTTGGCTGAATCGTCGTATTTTCTTAAATTCGAACTTGATACAATTTCATGTCGACTATAGGTTTAATAATAATTCCTTGTGGTCGGAATGAGCTGGTGACAGGGTTTCTATTGTCTGCGCATTCAGCCCGTGTCGTAGCCGCCTTAACATAACCCAGCAAACCTACTGGGTACAGGGGACCTACCGTTTAACGTGGAATCCGAATCACGGAAGCGTTCTAGAGTACTTCACATTACACAGCAAGCTGTGCCAGAGGTGAAGGACGGGTTAAGGGCCTATGAAAATCATCTCCAAGACAGGGATTCGAACCGGGGACCTTTGGCTCCCCAGACAGACACCTTAACCACTGAGCCACCAGAGCGCTCACGACTATAGGTGCATTGTCGGCTATGTCCACACTTGTGCCTCTTCCTTTTCAACTTGCCCGTTCCTATGCCCTTTAGTGTCCACACTCACGCCTCATGAGGCATCCCCCTCAATGTTCTGGTGTAGCCGCAGCAAGATGGACGATCCAATTTGTCTAACGGGCTTTGCAGTTGCCAATAATATATTACCAAAATACCGGTGGTTACCGAGGATTCCTTCGTTTGACAACTCATTTAAGTAAACCACATAATGTTGATTTGGATCAAGGTTCTCCCAAAAATAGGATTTTCAATTATAGGCTGTCAAGAGTAAGACTCACAGTTAAACATTCCTTCGGCCTGCTTGCTTCAGTTTTCCGAATTTTCCGGAGACCAGTTGAAATCAAAGTTAAAAACACGATTGTGGACACAGTCTTATGTTGCGTATATTTGCACAATTTCATTCTTATGCAGCCGGATTGTACAAGGTTTTACTGCCCAGTGGGATCTTTGGACAGTGAAGATGCCAGCACAGGAACTATTATTCCCGGAACTTGGCGCGGAATTACCACAAACGACACTGGCTTCGCCCCACTTGGAGAATTCCTCGAAGACATTCTTTGAATGCTTCGCGGATGCGAGATGTATTTGTAGAGCATTTTATGTCACCGACAGGCGGTATACCATGGCAAGATAACTACTTCCTAATTATATAACGTGAACATTTTCAGCTCGAGATGTATCTGGAAAATGTAGCTGAGTATAGCATACTTTCAATAAATTTAGTTTCTGGAAGAAAGAAACTTGCACATTACCTGCACGTGTATATCTAATATATTAGAACGAATTGCTCTTGATCCGAGAAAATCGTGCATAGCATAAGTAAGTTAAGATTATTAGATGTTAGCAAGATTTTGATTGAATTAATTACTTGTTCATTGTGTAAGCCTCTTGATGTTACACCAATTATGCGAAATTTGAGTCTATACTTGACATCATAAAAGAAATGTTACGGTTTTCTCAGCTGTCATGATGTAACCATACAATTGACAACGATTAACATACCTGTAGAAAGCATTCCATTCCAATGAATAACCTGAATTTTTTGAATAAATGACAGGCTGCTAATGTACAAATGACTTTTGTTTATTCAGAATGTTCGTTAATACTTTCACATGCATCTGAGTGGTTATTACAACAAATGTTGTTTACTGTTACTGAATAATATGATACTTAGTTGTTGTTGTTGTTGTTGTTTTAGGGCGCGTCGACATCTAGGTCATTAGCGCCCTTGATACTTAGTGCTGTTTAAATCTGTCTATTGATATACTAAGTACATGATGAAGCTTGAACCTTCCATACGTTAAACGAGATTAAATATTGCCTAGGTGAATATACTGTATACTACACACTGAATATTACGCGAATGTTTGTACAAGAATCTCGGCAAAACAAACAACCCTATATTGTCAAAATTCTTCGCAACAATCAATCAATGCAAAATATTGATTAGAATAAGCTTGAATTGATTTTAAATGATGCGAAAAATTACTAAATACTGATTATGAGTACGGTCACTTAAATGAATAACCAAAAAATCTACGAAATAGCATCTCAAGAGTGCCGCGATACTGCGCAAGCTTACAAGAATATTGTAAAATTATAATGGATTAAATGAATTTAATTTGTTAAGGTAGGACGAAAAGAATGACAGAATAAAACAAGATTGAATCACTAGGTACTGACTTCTGTATTTCGACGTTCCCTGGATTGAAATCCCGTTTCCAGCAACCTCTTCTATTTCTTACATTTCCCTCGGCGTAATTGTATCGCATACGAAAGGGATACTATTATATGCGAACCATGAAGAACTGTAACTACCATCACCGCTCTTCTTGGAATGGACTTTCTGCTGCTCTTTAGAAAAGTATAATCTCAGATTCTTAATTTCCTTTTTCACTGCAGTTACATCCATCGAATATTTTTGCCCAAGGACCTTAGGGCATCCGTCCCCTTGATTTTGTTAATATAGTCTTTATTTTTGGCGTTCGATAACAATGGGAACGAACGGTAATCTTCGAAAAATGAAACTGTTTCCTCGTTGGATAGGGACATATTGCAAGCGGAGACGCACGAGAATCCACTTGACCTGGAAACGCTTGCAATACACCGTGCTTCCTGGTTTGTTGAACGAACTGAGGATCTCGGGCATGCCCCTGACGCATGCCTTCCGAGCCTCTCCCCTGTGTAATATTACGCATGCCTCTGACGACCAAAAGTTGAACAAGTGTGGACATAGCTACAGTCGCGCTTAAGTAAGGCATGGTCCAGGGGGCAATAGTTCCACGGGAGTTGCGACGGAGCGGGAACGTGCCCGTGGTAGTCTCACGCATTACATTCACTTTAATCAATGTAAATATGTACGACACAAGAGCGTGATAAGGCAAATCGTAAATAACACGGTCTAGTTGATATTTTCAAATTAATTGCTATTTACCTTATAAAGTTCTCGTCCTGGAACATATCTGCTAAATCCTATTGCCAAAGTACTAAGCGTAAAATACCACTATTTAGAAACTAGTACAACCTTCATAAAATGCAGTAATCAGTATTAAGTTTATACGAAAATCTTCACATCACCTTTATTTTTTGCGTTCACTATAAAGAAAGTTTTATCTGTTTTTCACATAATTATCACATGAATTTTATAATACCGGTAATCGTATCCATTTTTCCAATTGGGTTAAGTAGAGGAGTTCTTCGTGTGATGTTAATAAATATTGTAATAAATTAGATCTTCGTAGGGGGGGGGGAGAATATTCATAAAAAAAAATTAGTGGTGATACGAATAAGCCTTGTTTACAGCTAAAAGTTGCAAGGTGGTTGTTGTACGGATTGCAAATTTCACAATTTTTTCCGTTCTAGCGGTATCGTCTTTCAAAATTACCATTTTCATCTTTTTCATCAAAAGAATTTCCTTGTTAACATTCTGTTAAATTTACATTTTTCGTGAAACAAATTACAGACAACAGTGCTTTCGATAAGCCAAGGTCGAGCATTCCCAACACCCGCGTTCTAATTTTTAAATTCATAATCGCATATGAACACCCGCTCTATCTACGAGTGTGTCTTTACGTCACGTAACGGGGAACTTGGCACAGGTAATGGATTGCAGTAGTACTTATGATCACGTAACGTTAATTTACAAAACAATATTTGCCACCTCTTGTTTTAAATTACAAACGTTAAATTAAAACAAGAGGTGGCAAATATTGTTTTGTTCATCCGAGTGCATAAAGATAGGAAACAACTAGACAAAGGCACAGAATCTAGTCTTCCATATTTTATCTATGCAGTTTGTGCTTAACAAGGACGTTAATGGGAGAAGCACACAGAACTAGAATATCGCTTACGGAAAACTACATAGTCTATATGTGAAATTATTCTAGCCCGGCCACTTACCAACTAACGAAACAGATTTTCTGATTTAAGCTTGTCAAGAAGATATCTCATAATAAAGTAAATTACGTAAATACTTAGGTAGGGTGATTTGCGCAGTAGCGTTACCTTATTGGACTACCTTAAACAGTGGCTACTTTGGTGCACTTTTTAGATTTTTTTTTTTGAGTTAACAAAAAAAGTTATAATTGAACAAAATAAGGTAATTTATTTGCTTAGATCTGACCTTCCTCATTCGAATAATGGTTCTGAAAGCCAAATTATGACTATTTTTCAGACAGAAATTTTCCTCTGTTTATGTACCAAAGTTACCCAACGAAATCAGGAAACTTTGGGACCTGTCTTATTTTTTGTTGTTAAAATCTGTGGTGAAAATAGTTGTTATCATAGTTAGAGTAAAAAAAGTTTTATTGTTTTATTTATTTGTAGCTACAGTGGGTTGTTTTTCTGTCTGCACGTGAACGGCAAAGGCGGCGTCCGTTAATTACGTGAAGTGTTTTTTCCGGAATCCCCCCCCCCCTTTCTGGTGAGACTTCGTGAGATCTGATCGCCCCCCCTTCTAAACTGAGATTTAGGTGGAGACATATCCCCCCCCCCCCTACTAATCGATCTCGTAACTTTTTTTTCTCTCTCTACAGTCCTACCAGAATTTAAAAACCTCACGTAATTAATGGTCGCCCCCAAGGCTTCAACAGAAATTTTAATCCGCTTTCCGACTATCCTTTTAAAAACTTGTGTGACTTCAGAGGCATTTTCGATGATGTGCTCCGTGAACTATTATCAGTAAATATTTGAAATTGTGTATTTAAGTTGACTTACAGTGTGCGTGTTTCGTATTCTCAATTTTAATGTATTATTTTCTCCAATTTTTTTATGCTCTACCATTGTTAGAAGTATTAGCTATCTAATGCCACCACCTTACGGACTTGTCAGATTTAGTAACTATTCAATTCAAATCAAATTTAGAGTTGTTTGCAACTTAATTCTTGAGTGATCTTCTAATTTCATCAAATCAAAAATTGGAAGAGGCTGTAAGGGGTAAATGCCATTAAAATGCCTTAATTGACATTGTTCAGTACTGAAAAATGTACTTTTCACCTTTCTTATGAAACAACTTTAGATAAAATATAGTTTTCTTTATAAGTTATTAGTAAAATTGCCTTGATACTGTCCCATAGTCTCGACATTAGAATACATTACCAAAATTTCTAGAAATTTTAGGTTATATTGCTTGATTATTGGCTGAAAAGGCAGCTAAGCCATGTATTTCTTGTTGCAACTACATGATTTTTCATATATTGTTCTAGATTTTCTTTGTGATTTGAAAGTTTGCAGCACAACAGAGCACTTTGAAAATCGGTCCCAAATTTAAAATAGCTGCCTTTCATAAAAGTTGGAGAATGAACTTCCTGAAAACTGCTAATAGAAAGCAGCAAACAATAAAACTTTGAATGACCATAACAAAGATATAATACTTTGCAACTGGTGGCTATGGGAGATTTATAAAAAAAATACTTGAAAAACGTAGGTGTCCCAAAGTTGACCCTGCTGTCATAGGTAGCCCCGGTTTACGGTAATTGATTAGTATGGATTGTATCGCGTTTTGTCATATGCAGTATAACCGACATCTCTTACATCTGTAAAGGCGGCTGTGAAATCACTCAGTTCATGGATAAATATTACCAATTTACGAAGGCAGTGTGAAATTCTCTGCTTCGACATGCTGTCATCACGTTCCCCATTCACATTTACGAGAAAATCGCCGAAATACGAGGTGGCTGCACAACTGCAAAATGCCACCACGACTGAAAAAATAACAGCAATACTGTCGGTGCAGGGATCATATTAACCTGAACTGTTTTGTTTTCTCGTAGAGGTTATGGTCAGGTTGAAATAACACCTAGAGCAGAAGAAAAAGTTTCGTGAAAGCCATATATAAAGTTCGTACTGCAGAGTCAATTTCGAAATGCGTCATTTGTTTACAATGAAAGCAATCTATTTCATCGTGAGCGTAGGTGATACAAAGCACCGCACAATATTTACTATTCCTAAATTTGTGTGAACAGAGAGAATATGAAATGTTAGGAACGCACTAGGTAGAACGCAGAAGGTAACCACATTTCAAGAGATTTTTACTAATTTTGCAGCGCTGGTGGCGGTCTACAGCTGCGCCTCACTCACATATGACATTTTCAATTTGTGGTTGTTTTCCCGTAATATTTGAGAAATTGTCTTGAAGACATCATATCGAAGCATTTAAACCAAATTCCAAGGTAGAACCATTTTTGAAAGGTGGAGAACGACCTGCAATCAGCTCAGGTTATTTAAATTTACACAGTAATGATACAAAATCGAGCAACATACAAGAAAATTTGTTCACCGTATTAATTTTTTGTTTTACTGATTCCAATATTCCTCGTTGCTCTCTAGTAGAAAAAGTACGTCTTATGATCAAAATCATTAATTACTAGCTAGCAACATGCTTTCGCACCAAAGTAATAATAATAACAAAAACACTAGCATTTCTGTGACATACTCTTCAAGAACTGATTATTTGATTGGTGAAATGTCTACGAGGACGAAGCAATTTGGGTTGAACATAGTTGTAATTGATAGTACGTACGGGTGATGGTGGCAGCGAACTGGCGTAGATACGACATGGTTGTCAGCACTGGACTATGCGCACACCGACTCCGCTGGCATCAAGCAGATCCGTCCCCGTCGACTTGTGCAGTGAAAATAAAAGGGCCGCTGTCGCAGCGCTATCTGCCAGATTCCTAGAGATAAGTTTAACGATTACGATGCTCCGGCACTGTGCACTGTTGACACTGCTTCTTGAATGCTGCAATTTTATAAGTACGGAGGAATCTTGGAGGCTTAGCTGCCTCCGGGGGTGTACAGTGGCTTACGGGCACGGTCTGAAAACTTCTCTGCTCCATCCTGGGTAATTTATTTATTTATCCTAAAGCCGTTTCTAAAATTCGAGCAGCAAAATTAGAAACACGTATCTTAATTAAGTATATATTCTTTTTTTTCACACCGAGACTTATGAGTGAGAGGTGAACACTGGGGCGTTGCATTGGGCAGGACGTGGGTTCGAATCCCTGTCCAACTATTCAGATTTCAGTTTCCCGAAATTACTGCCCTTTATTGCTGTTTTGACTGCTTCAGGAGGTTGTAGTTGAATTCCTTCACGTTCCTTGCCACACATTCTCCCGGCTCTAACGACATGGAAGTTGACGATGCAAAGAAACAAAATCTGCTACGATATAAGAAAATTTACCTGTCGACTTGTTTTCAAAAGTGCGATGTGCACAATATCTATTACACCAGTCGAGAAATTTTTGAAACATATTCGTAAACAAATTAAATTTTAAAAAGTAGGTAACATTAATTCATCGTAAAACTACCTCAATTCTGCAATCTATATAAATCTTATTCAAACTGAATTTTATGAATTTTATGAAAATCTAAATGAGTAAATGTTACTAGTTTCATTCCTCATATATCTTCAAAAATACAATTTCATGAAATGGATGATAAATATACGATGAAAATGTTAAAAAATATATGTATAGCATATAAAAGACAACTTCCTAAAACGAATAGCGAGTTTGATTAAGGAATCACTTATTACAAATATCTTTATAAATAATTTCAACCTTTTTTTTTATTCAATTGAATACACAAACTTGTTGCGAAATTTTCAGCGCGTATGATAATTCCCATTTCATAAATTTATTTTTATAGAGCATTAAAGTAGGCTGCAACATGGCGATTAGACATGAACGTTCTTATACTTTCGCGATGGAACAGTCGAACAAGCATCTACCTGTTTGCACATAAACTAATCCTGCTTTATTTTGGAAATATTTTAAGAAGGCGTGACACGCGCATTGGATTGATCCGTGAAAGTAAAGTTACTCCCTTCCAATCTGCCCACGCCCATTAGGACAGAATATTGGAAGTGGAGTTCCGTACGTCTTTTCACTAACACGTTTTAGCCACCCTAGAGAAATTATCCGCTAACTTAATGGACATCAGATTGACAAAACCCTGGGAAAATTCCCGAAAACGTAGCTTTTAAAAAATATCTTCTATGTGTTAGGCGTATGGGCCGCGGCAATCCGCTCCTCAGCAGATTTCACCGATTTTGATGAACTTTGGTGCGCATGTAAGGGTCACACCCCATAAACAACCCCCTCCCCCCCCCAGACCTTTCATCCCGCTCGACTCGAGGCATAACGGGTGAAAGTTTGTAATAGTACATGGCAGTACTTTGCGACCTCATAGCTACAAATAAAGCACCAAACTATCACGCTGTAGTTGGTTCGATTCTCGTGTCTGGCATTTAAAAAAAAATTATTTCCTTAATTAACTTTGCAATGTGGTTTCGTGTATTTGGTCTCAATGTATTTACATCTGTAAACATGCTATGTCTATTTTCCACTTTATAAAAAATGTTGCGGTTTTCGCAGCCGTCAAATGTGAATAACTTCTCGAGATTCACGCCAAGTACAAATACTCCTCCTTTTTGCCTATAACAGTTTTCACGGGTCAAGCTATCTGCTCCGTCTGTTACAGACTGGTGCTGTGACCGGTTGTTTTTGTATTTATAGTGTGGAGACTATCGAATACCTTGCAACCATCGATTACCCAGAGATGTGATGCTTACGATTTAATATCTTTGGTCACAGTATTGTAGTTTTGATTAGAACACGTTTCCATGCCTGGCATAGACTACAGTCAACATTTTTATTAAAGCATTTAATTTGGGTTGATACTGAAAACAGCAACCAGTCCTAATTTTTTATTATTATGTTTATTTAAGCATTACCGGTTTCGAGAAAAAAATGCTCATCATTATTGTTAATGTATTTAAATATGCAGATGCAAAATGTGAGCGTGTTTGTGCGTCGTTAGATATGTGAATATTTTTGAAAACGAAATCTTGTAAGTGGCGAGAGGATATGATGCATTTCTGTGAGGTCACATTTTTAAACAAACACACGGCACTAACACTGATGATAACATTACTATTATGAGACTGTGAATAGAACTTATGAGCACGCCGGCAAGTTGCTTCTGCATTTACAAATGTAGCAAACAACTTTGATAGGTCAGCGCGGGTGAAGCAGCGGCCAAATGTTAATTTTATTACATAAACTGTCCATCGACAATGTGTTTCACGTGCTTTTGCGATAACCGGAAACGTGTTAAAATTCAAGCAGTGAGTATGTAGAAGGCTACGAGGAACAGGTTTTATGCCTAGAATCATTGTGCAAGTTTATTTTTACATTAATAAGTAATGTAATATTTTATAAATTTCTATAGGTCTAAAATTTTTCTTCAGTTTATTACGAAAACAAAAAATCTAGACAGTGAAATAAACGAAGCTTACTTAATTAAATGAACAATTATGAAAATAATTAGAAAAGCGAGAACTGAAAGCATGCGTGAGAGCTTGGCGCGTAACTGACAGTAGCGTGTGTTACTATCACAATCTTTCACTCGTAAGGATGAAAGCCCTAGTGGTTTGACTGATTGCTTCTTATCACCACTCGTGGAACCTGGATCGCAGTACGGGAATGTACTGTACAACCCTATGTTACACCGTTATTAGTGGAGTCTGTGAGCGTCGCATTAGCCGCTTCATCCACTAATCAGTTTCCTGAGAGGCGCTCAGACAGACTTAATGGCTGGCAGCTTGGAGTTCTTGTTAAACCTGAGACTCCGAATTCGTAATCAGTGGAGAAGCAAGAACTACCGCTGCTACACTGCCTAAGGACGTGTGTTCCTCGCTTCACTAGTGCTGTACTAGTGCTTAAATCATCTGGTATCTACGAGATGCCATTCACGTTCTACACTGAAGACCCAAAAACACTGGTATAGGCATGCGTATGCAAACACAGAGATATTTAAACACTCAGAGTATGGCACGGCGGTCGGCAACGCCTATATAATACAACAGGTGTCTGCCGCAAGCGTTAGATCGGTTACTGCTGCTAAAATGGCAGGTTATCACGCTTTTAGTGAGTTTGAAACGTGGTGTTATAGTCGGCGCACGAGAGATGGGACACAGCATCTCCGAGGTAGCGATAAGGTGGGGATTTTGCCGTACGACCATTCACGAGTGTACTGTGAATATCGGGAATCCGGTAAAACATCAAATCTCCGACATCGCTGCGACCGGAACAAGATCCTGCAAGAACGGGATCAACGACGACTGAAGAAAATCGTTCAACGTGATAGAAGTGCAACCCTTCCGCAAATTGGTGTGAATTTCAATGCTGGGCCATCAACAATATCGATATGGGCATTCGGAACCGAAGGCCCACTCGTGTATCCTCGTTGAGTGCACGACACAAAGCTTTACGCCTCGTGGTCCCGTCAACACCGACGTTGGACTGTTGATAATTGGAAACATGTTGCCTGGTCTAACGAGTCTCGTTTCCAATTGTATCGAGTGGATGGACATGTACGGGAATGGAGACAACGTCATGAATTCATGGACCCTGCATGTCAACAGGGGACTGTTCAAGCTGGTGAAGGCTCTGTAATGGTATGGGGCGTGTGCAGTTGGAGTGACATGGGACCCTGACATGTGACACGTACGTACGCATCCTGGTTGATCACCTGCATCCATTGATGTCCATTGTGGATTCCGACGGACTTGGGCAATTCCAGCAGGACAATGCGATACTCCACGCGTCCAGAATTGCTAGAGTAGCTCCAGGAACAATCTTCTGAGTTTAAACACCTCCGCTGGCCACTAAACTCCCCAGACATGAACATTATTGAGCATATCTTGGATGCCTTGATTTCCACCCCTCGTACTCTTACGGATTTATGGACAGCCCTGCACGATGCATGGCGTCAATTCCCTCCAGCACTACTTCAGACATTAGTCGAGTCCATGCCACGTCGTGTTGCGGCGCTTCTACGTGCTCGCGGGGGCCCAACACAATGTTAGGCAGGTGTGCTAGTTTTTTTGTATCCTCAGTGTAAAATACCTTATAATTTTTTTAAATTTATTTAATAACTTTCGGCCTTATCAGCCATTCAGCCAAGTTCATTACATTTTATTTTGCAACAGTTTACATTCCAGTTTCTTTATATGTTATAGGTAAATTAGTTTACATTCTTGGTCATATAATATAATACATCGACTTGAAATCAGATATATTGTTGAATCTCTTATCTGTATAGTACAGGGTTCATTACATAATTAGTGGGATTATTTGGACGCAATGACTTAAATCTATTTTGGTCAGTGTATAGCACTTGTACCCTAACCATTCACACTGGGCACTCATTCTAGTATTATGTCTAGATGATGATATTTTGCGAGCGTATTTCTGATCTGGTGGTATATAATAGTCATATGAACATTGTTCCAAGAATTAACAGCTAAATTAAATTTAACTTAGTCCACAATCAGAGGGCTGGTTGGATTCCCCGCAGTCCCAAGCCAGTGTGTTAGAAATAGAACGGGGTTTAACTTGGAATGCGAATCAAGGAGCGTCTCCGCGTACACCAGATGACCAAAGCAAAAGCACTAAAAATTCCTGCCCACATCTACATTCGAAACCGTGGCCTTGAATTATTAAGGCGAGCCCTTTATCTATCGAGCAACCAGACCGTTCTACGGAAAATTTATCTGCCTCTAAAAGCTTAACGTACCCTCTCTCCTCTACGTGATAGTATAGTCTGATTTGTCCCATGGAAAATCACTGAACTAAGAGCAGCACGTGTCGAAACTAAGCGACCACCCACAGCGCTCCTCATCGCCAGGTACAATGTCAGGAGTGTAGGAAATATCATAGGCTTCTTTTAAGTTCTCTAGCCTGAAAAATCTCCGAAATAAAAGTCATCCGACTAGCAGAAGCGCTGTTTTGACAGAAGACTGCATGCATAGTCTCATTTGGCGTTATTTCTTGTTACCGGGTACAGACACATTGAAAAGTACTCTCTTCGAATCGGCGATCCTTCTTATCCCTTGCTCTGATCAGTCAAGATGCCTTAAAGAATTGAGGGTTCTTTTAACTGAGAGGCCCCGTTTAGTATCCGAAAGGCAGTTGATGATTAGTAGCGTTATATGTCACGAGAAGAGAAACAGAACGATCATGCGTTATCCTTGCAATAAAAACGTCGCTATTTGCAATGTTCAGAACGCTTATTAATCGAGCCGTTGTCAGTTGAGATTTGCTCTCTGAACAGTGCTGCCATTTGGCTCACTAATCCCAAAGAATGGCTAGTTGTTTCACTAACAAATTGTTCAACTTTCTGTATCTACTATTCCCAAGATAACAGTTCACCACACCTTAAAAATTGAACGTATCTTGTATAACGAATCATTATGCGATTTTTGTTGACTGTGGGCTCAATGATTTGGATCCAGGCTGCAGATTGAAAAATTGCGATTGTTTGGTTTAACCTAACCTCGCATTGAAAATGAACCGGACATTTTGGGTCTGCCTGCCCAGTTCCAGGAGAATTGCTAGTACTGTGAAATTCCCGCGTAGAGTCCAGCAAAGAGAGGATTAGAGGGCTCTAGCATAGACGATCTGGTGCTGAGACAGGCAGTATTAGGGACAGTTGACAAGCTCGATAGTTTCCATCGCGCGAGCAAGTAGTATTGAATTGTGCTGTTAGAAGTTTGATTTCAGTGATGTGATTGCTGCAAGTGGTGGATGTGCAGTCTGCACGTTAAACAACTGTAGCTTACTATGTTCGGTGCTATACCAGGTATTAGGCCGATCACAGACCGAGGTATCGTCATCAGTCAACACCGATTAATTCCGGTTACATAAAGGCGTCCTTACCGGTTAAGTGTCGAGCTCACTATTTACCGTTTCCCAGTAATGCTCCGAGATGTGTTTAACTCTCCAACCCTGCTCCAATTACTCTCTTATAAACAATTCATGTAACACAGTTCAGCTTATAAATAATTGTACTTAATGTGTTTTAATTTTTCGGATATTTTTTTTAAAGGGGAAGGTTGTCTCAACGCTTCCTACAGAAATAAATGTAATTGTACCAGTAGTTTAAAAACAATGCCCAATGATAACTAAACTTAACAATAACAGGGAAGATGCCGGAGAGATCTTTGCTAGGAAGTCTGACATTACTGTAAATCCCACATACGACGCTTGAAAGATTTTTTACTGGTTTTTCGTAGTGTAGTTTTCCGTTTAACAGCGATTGCTTCGTGTATGTCGCTTATGGCAGAATGTTTTGCCATTCAGATTCCACGTGAAACCACGTTTATCTTTATCTGATAAGATTACAAAGACGAAATTTAGAGTGAATTAAACTAAAATCTTGCCATGGGAATGGAAAATCTCAAAAGTCTTCATGACTTTACTAACCAGTTAATTCTATACTTGATTACATTAAAGAACTTTGTTTTGTTCTGCTGACCAGTGATGCTGTATAGTGATGAAGTGTTCTTTTTTTTTCTTATTGCTTTACGCCTCGTCGACGTCGAGGTCATTAGAGGCGGGATGGGACAGGGGACAAGGAACGGGAAGGAATTCGGCCTTGGCCTTTTTAAGGAAGCATCCCGGCATTCGCCTAGAGTGATCTGGGGAAACCATGGAAAACCCAAATCTGGATGCCCGGACGAGGATTCGAACTGCCGGTTCCCGAATGCGAGGCCAAAGCGTTAACAGCTCACCCACCACGCTCGGTGTAGTGATCTTAATCACTACACATGAGAAAAAAATGTTTGAAATAGACAAATTCCCATTTCGTTTCCAACTTTGTTCCTGAATTTCTTCACTACTAAACACTATCTGAATATTGTAGGGAATCTGGCTGTCGCTTGTACTTTAAATGCATCCTTGTAGGATGAAATAAAAAAACGCGTGTACGGCACAAAACCGTAGTCTATGATGAAGGAGTGAGGCGGAGGAATCTGGCTACAGTCAATTAGAATTTCAATTTTTACTCTGCACTTCCTTGGGATTCAAATGATGGTTAAATTCTTCACTCTTTGATCGAAATGGAGGCCTTAACGTGATCATTCATAACAAAAGAAGTCTCCAATTAAGGAAGCAGAGATAAATAAGCGACCATCAAGTGCAGTGTCTCCTGTAGGTGTGCCTGTGGCCGCCACCAGATGGCGTGTTCGCATATCGATCGCTGTAATCGCAGCTTAACCTGTTCCGTCCAGCGGGAGTGCTGTGTCTCCATCGATCCCGACAGGGTCTCCTCTCCGCACAGTGTCAGAATGTGGCGCACAGCCCCATAGGAAGCATTTTCTGGTTCTTCCGCAGTGTGGTCATTATAACCCTCTCATCACGCAGGATTACGGACTTGGATTACGCAGTCACGATATAAGCGGATTGCGCGGCAAATTGAAACTGTTAACGAAATCCAGTTCACAGTGTGGTATTTTTTACTACGCCACTAGACGACGGTAGTCGGCGGTGGATTTCTAACTTTTACGACGGTCCGTAGCCATTCCAGCAAAATATAATCTCATATCCATCCAGGAGTACGTTATAGCCCCGTCATTCTGCCCACTTTGCAGCGTTTTAAGATTCTTACGGTATTCTGTTGCTAAGAAATTGAATTTTTCTGCCTATAAAGTGAACCTTCTTCTAAGCAATGTGGTTCGTTCAGTGCACCAATTTTGAAAATTCAGCGTCCTCGGTTCGAATTCCAGTTCGTGTATGATTTTTTAATTTTTTTTTTAAATTTTACCCGAATTTCTGCTCTGGCAGAGCTATGTCTTGCCCATATTAGAGTCCCTAGGAGGCTCATTCGTGTGGATTCCAAGTTCAACTGCAGATCCAACCACGACAGAGCTGAATGTGTGGCCGTAAAGCCACATCGATTTCCTTTATTTATTTAAATGAGGTAGACCAAGAGAGCACGTACTAACAAGTTATTAAATTATGTAAGGCCAACCCCGCTGGCTCAGGTGTTTATGGCACCATGATGGTTCCCTAGTCCTGATACTGGCTACCCGGTTTGAGTCCCGTGTTAAATTCCAATCTTCCCCGCAGTGCGTGTAAAGGGGGAGGGGAAAGGTAGAGAATACGGCAGATTTAAAGATGGTGCGCGGAAGCACACATTATTGAACATGGGGCTTCGCAGCAGACCTTTGCTACATGTTCACATGTTAACACAACGTCATCGTCAGTTACGATTGGAGTTGGCACGAGGTCATCCAGATTGGACCGTGTATCAATGGAAACGTGTCGCTTGGTCCGATGAATCACGTTTCTTCTTACACCTAATCGATGATCGTGTCCGGATACGCCGTCGTCTAGGCGCACGGCTGCCCGAAACACACACCTCGCCACAGACGCAGGCTGATGGGGGCGGTACTATGTCATGGAGGACATTCACCAGGGCTTCCATGCGACCTCTGGTAGTGAGCAAAGGCACATTAACAGCTGTGGACTACCTGAAAATTATTGCGGACCATCTGAATCGCTTCACATGCTTCATGCCTTCCACGACGGCGATCATCTTACAGCACGATAACAGTCCGTGTCATGAGTCCAGATCGTGCTACAGTGGTTTAAGCAGCATGATAGTGAACTCACGGTGATGTCTTGGCCACCAAATTCGCCTGAAATTGAAACATTTGGTACTATATCGGGCGCCAGTTCTGCGACTACATACTACCTGCCCTTCCTTAATTCAAAGGAATTGCGTCATCTGTACGTATACATCAAGTGCCAGATACCTCCGGAAGACTACCAAGGACTGCTGTATTGCGTTCCAACACGCTATTAAGCTTGTGGTCATAATATTTTGGCTCAAACATATAAATCTGTAAGCGAGCTGCATCTGTTTGAGGGTTCAAGGAACATCGGGAAAAAACTACCTCATCAATTTGGAATGAGTTTCCACAGTTTGAAAACTTGTGTCCTATGTAATATCTGCAGATATTAATACTACGACACAGCCTCCTTAGATTCTCATTTATAATAATTACGGCGCTGAAATTGTCTCTTCGCTACAAGTCCGGCTCGCCACCGTCAAGGAAGCGAAAGTTACACGGAACTCCTGTAGAAAGTGAGAGCGCTTTCAACCCCTATGGAGACATCCAAGGGAAATCGTTCACGCAAACATATATAAACTGGGCCACAACCTCGAGATGACAGAGTCGTAGCTCAGCAACCAACAGACTCCACATCAGCAAGAACTCCGACACCAGTAGCCAGCAAAAAGGGAATAGTTGGGCACTATTCACCGCAATCATCTGGACTTAGTCGCTAGCCAAGCGCTACTCTGAACTTGGATTTTACACCACAGTGGGTGTATAAGTCTTTCTTGAGGTCTCAGCCGGCCATCTCCATACTTACAGTTAAGTAGCCATCTCATTCTATTATATTCTTACTTGTTCTGCGAGAGTATAGAACTGTGTTTCTCGTAGCCACATTACCTCTGCATTCTATTATATTCTTACTTGTTCTGCGAGAGTATAGAACTGTGTTTCTCGTAGCAACATTACCTCTGCATTCTATTATATTCTTACTTGTTCTGCGAGAGTATAGAACTGTGTTTCTCGTAGCAACATTATCTTTGCATTCTGTTTTATTCCTAAGTGTGCTACGAGGGAATAGGACTTTGTTTCTTTTAGCAACCATACCTGCATTCTTGTTATATGACTAAGTGATCTAAGACAGCATTCTCTAAAGGTATAAGGGAGTGACAAGCTTACTTCCCTTAGCTACAGCATTTCTGTTTAGTTTAAGGTTACTACAATAGGAGGGATGTGATTTCCTTCAGCTATCTCATTATTCATACATGATAAAATAAGGGAGGGCAAGCAGAACCTGCTACCCTAGTATTTGTATGCATCTAAAGGTTATGAATTAAAACCATCTATTGTGCAAGGCTTGTCTTTACGTTCAATGTTACCATCAGTTTTCTATCCACTATCTTCCCCTGGTTCTCGGCGGGTAGCCGCTCGCCTGTCGAAACCAAGTATAACTCAATCAAAAATACCTAACAGCGGTACGAACCATGTCCCCCAGTCTCGGAGGCTCTTCACAGCTTTCTGAGGAGCTCCGGGATGGGACACTATCTTAAAATCTGCAGTATTTCTTACAACTATGTGGCCAGGGAACGGAGCAAAAAAAATTATTCGTTAGTACTGAGGAAAGATAGGCGGCACAAATTATCCTGCACCTCAGATGAACATTCCTTTACGAGATACCGAAAAAAAAAAAAATCATTGGAGGAAGAGCTTATGGCAGGTCGTTCCGTGGTTCAGATCCCACGTTCAACTGTAGGTGCCAGAGGAAAGAACTGGCCGTCCTACCTCTGACACAAGGGCTTAGTATGCCTCCATAGGGAGGATCCAACCAACCTTCGGGTTGTGGACTAAGTTACGGTTTTACCAAATATTTCGCTGCAAGACACTATATCGTTCCACCATTTGTATTCCATTGATACTGTTTTTGATGCGTAATTTTACTTATTTTGTTTTTTCGTTTATATATATATATATATACCACTTTTGAATATATGTAAAACTTTGATGACCACTACTTCAAAGATTGCCGAAAATGTGGAATTTAATTTAAACGTTTATTTACCACCAACAGAGGTACAGAAGTGGTCGGTAGGAAACCGCCTTTTAGAGTGGCGAACCGTGATAATGTTTTATCTTGGTTCTCCCGGTGGGGCTGCATCGATTTATTAAAACCTAACGTTTCAGCCTTCTTGCTGTGGCTTTCATCAGAGGACTGCTGAAGAAATTGATAATGTTTTTGGATAAGGATCACGCTGTTTCTCTGATGGACCAAAAATATTGTTGTCGCCTAGACCTGGATCATTCAAGTACACATAATGAATCACAGGCAAAGTAATTCCACTTATATTTTCAATATTCTAATGCAAATCCTCATTTAAAACTAAACAACAAAGATTTTATAACTCGAGGAGAATGAGGAGCTGAGTTTTTCTAACAAATTGTCCACCTAAATAACAAAAAGCAGTTAAGTATGCCGCACAATTTAAAGAACTTAGATGTGAAAACGTTTTATAATTGATTTAAATAGTAAATAAATTTAAAAGGAAACAGTACCGGTTTGCTTTATTATTTTCATTTAATTCATTAGTTGAGTTACAGTTTTAAGAACTTATAGGTCCGCGATATGGAAAGTGCGGTAAGTTTGGTTAAAAATCGCATAATGGTTATTGTCTCAGATGAAAGATAAATTAAACTCCAATTCATTGTTACGTAATATCTGCGCCATAAAGTCTGAGGAGTGATATTCCAGAAACATAATATATTGCAACTTTTCGGAATTTACTTATTTATCCAAAGGTTTTGAATATATTGAAAAGAGACGAATTAAGCGATACGTCTGTCGGGTAGATTAAAACATGTACGGAGACAGGCAAAGGCTCTGCATTCTCGTTAGTTCGGAGCACTCGATAGTTGAATCGAGTCTGCAGTTACGATTAAATTACTCGCGGGACCAAGTCTCTCGAACTCATCGTAAGTCTAGCAGCGCTCCGTGATGCTAAATTCATTACCTACTACCCGCTTATATTTCTGAGTGTTCGTCTCGCGTTACATCAGAGGAAGATAATGCACGTGGAAGTGACGTATAGTACAATCCACGTAATGCGTTACCTTCCTTAGCACTCTGTTATATAATGGAACGGGGAGAGGTAGGAGTCCGCGCTGTGGCCGTCTCTCTAAAGCGCATAGACTCAGTTTCGTGTCTGGGTCATTGAGGAAAATCTTCATGGTCTGACGCTTGCATGAAAAGTCAGTAGTAGTTGTTTTCCACAGAATGTGACTGTACGGTTATGTACAAAATCCCATTTCTCTTTGTTGAATATACACTATCTATAAAAAGTATCCGGACACCATCTGAAATTACATTTAGACTTTACCATGTCAGGTTTCCTATTATTTGACATTAATTAATATGGGTGGTTCCACCCTTTACCTTTATGATGGATTTAATGCTGTTGGTAGACTTACAATGAAGTGTCTCAATGACTGTGGGCCGATTCCTCAAGAGCTGAAATCTGCGAAAGTAGACATATTCGACGCTGGAGTCTCCACCAAAGTCGACATTCTAAATCATTCCAAGGGTGAGCGGTCTGGTGGCTCAGTGGTTAAGTGTCTGACTGGATCGTAATGTCCCTGGTTCGAATCCCAGTCAGGTCGGAGATTTTCATAGGCAGATAACCTAACCTCCACCTCTGCCACAGCTTGCTGTGTAAAGAGAAGTACACCCGAAAGCTTCCGTGGTTCGAGTTTCACCTTAAACTGTAGGTCCCAAGTACCCGGTAGGACTATCGGGTTAGCTTAAGGCTACGACAGGGGCGGAAGGTGCAGCCAATAGAAACCCTGTCTCCAGATCATTACGACCACACGAAAACAATAATAAACAATAATCCCAAAGGTATTCCATTCGGTTTAGGTCGGGAGTTAGTCAGGCCAGTCGATTACAAGATTGTTATTTTATACAAGCATTGCCCTACAGATGCATCTTTATGAAGAGTGCATTGTCATGCTGATACAAACAATCATCGTCTTCGAGTTGATCCTCTATTTACGCAGTACACAATGGTGTTCATTGTATTTTTTTTCTTAAGCGCAATAAGTTTCACCCTCTAACCACAAAAAACATCCCCATACAATAACACCACCCCCTCTGTACGCCACATGATGGCAGGTAAATTTTTGCAGGCATTAGCCAACCCAAACCGTTCCATCGGGTTGCCACACGAAAGAGCGTAATTCATCACTCCACTTGGCTTACATACTCTCTTATAGAATTACACTGGGAACAATTTTTACTTTTATCTTTTGTTATATCGTTAATTCAATTAGACTTAAAATTGTAAATACCTGCCTGCAAGATTATTGTCTCAACTACACGGACCTCAGGTTGAGAATGAATCATAGTCGTATATCATGTCCCCGTTTTCGTCGTGATTGTATCCCAGTTCGCATGTGTGAAAACGGATATCAAGCCAAACAGAGGTTGTAGAACGATGAGATGAAACAAGGAGGTAGATCACAATTGCTCACACTTTATTGTTTTTAGTAAGTCTTACACAAAGACCGGCTCAATACTGACACTCTTATGAAACTCTTCGAATGGAACCATATTTTAGGTCCATCTGAAAATAAGGATAGCTAAATACCTATGAAATGAGTGGTAAGAACTTTATCTGTGTCTACCATGCACTGCGATGTTTACGCTGTAAACATCTTAACTTAACTTAGTCCACAACCCGAAGGTTGGTTGGATCCTCCCGAAGGAGGCATACTAAGCCATTGTGTCAGAGGTAGGACGGCCAGTTCCTTTCCTCTGGGACCTACAGTTTAACGTGGAATCCGAACTTAAGGGAAGAAATATACTGGCTTATCACGCTGTAAATCAGTTTATCATTAGACTAATATTGTGTCGATTTTAACGTTGATGCCACGCTTAGATTGTCATTGTAAGCCATTTGGTAACAGCCAACCATCTTTTTCTGCCAGTTGTAATGAGTAGACCATTTTGAGGCAAGTGCACTGTATCATCGCGCCCTACCTTTTATTAAATTAATTTAATGCGGAAAGAGAAACGCTTACCCACACCTGAAACACAAATAAAATTACTCTTTTGCTACTTTGACACGCCATCAAACACGAATTTCTTCTGACCTCAGTTAATTTAATTGATTAACATTTCCTTCAGTCGTTGGTTGACTACGGAATAATACACTCAGAAAAACGGACATTTAATCTTCAAATCACTGCTTATGGTTCTCTTGCAGCTAGAAATCGGTAACAATTATATGTAGGTGTTTATTATGTTTTTATTTTTCAAAATAAAACAGGAAATTAGATACACAGAAGCGTTTCATAAAGAAGTTCAATTTTCGGAACGGATGCTGGTGTATTTGGTAATTCAGTGCGCAAAGCGAAGGGCCAAACTCTTAAGTTTGTTTCCGAGGGCCTTAAAACATCGGTATTTGTGCATAAAACGCTGTGTGGCAATTTTATGGAGTCAAGAGTCCAAATATATTAAAAGTACTCTTACTACAAAAAAAAAAAAAAAAAATACACTTCTGTGTGGAAAGAGGCTTTGTGTTAAAACTGAATTGTCTAAAAGTCAAAGTTCGGTCACTGGGTATTATAAGAAACACGAGCAGTTAAGAACAAAAGACAAAGTTACTTCAGAATTGGATAAACACAGGAGTGCCCAAAACACTACCATACAACAAAAGGAATTAAAATTTTGGTAATTATTAAATTAATATAAAATAAAGACAGAGGATTGAAATATTCAATTGTACCTATCGTACCGAGCATGTTGGGTGAACGGTTAATGTTCTAGCCTCGCATTCGGGAGGACGCGGGTTCATATCCCCGTCCAGGCATCCAGATTTGGGTTTTCCATGGTTTCCCCAAATCACTCCAGGCGAATGCCGCGATGCTTACTTCAAAAAGGCCATGGCTGAATTCTTTATCGTTCCTTTTCCCCGGTCCCATCCCGCTACTAATGACCTTAGCCGTCGACGAGGCGTAAATCAATAAGTAAAAAAAAAGTAACTTTCGTCATCGAATGTTTTCTCCACCTCTCTTACTCAGTTTGCGTAAATATTCTTCCCTGACAAATTTTTACTACCAAACAATTACTGAGTTAAGTTGTAACAAGACAGGGAAAACAGTATCGCTGAACATCGATACGGGAGTGCGGGTAGTTTATGGTCGCGGAATTCAAGATGGCGGACGGAGAGTTGTATGGATGAGTTAAGTGAGCGGAAGCATGGTAGTCCGCAAAGTAATTGAACAGATTAGCGATAGGCTGTAGTGTAATAACATGAGGTATATTAGTGAGAAGAATGTGGAACTGTGAGTTGCGTGTTAGTAAACTGTGTTTAAATGCCTAAAAGTACGCGTCGGGACAAAATAAACGCGCGTGTGAGTGAGGAACAGTGTCTGACGGTATTGTCGATCAAGTTAGTGTGTAAAGAAGCTTCCTAATTACGAACCTTCATCTTTGGTGACGATATCCGATTTCTATTGAATTAAGTGGTATTCCTTGGCAACTGTGAATGTGATTCATTGGGTCAAATAAAATGTAATTGTGTGAACAACTTCGGTGTTGTCAATGGTAGCGTGTAGTTATCGCATGTGATTCAGCAAGTAATGGAAGTATCATCAAGCTGCCAGTAAGTAACCTGATAAAGTTAATGTAATTATACGAAGCCTACCGGATAGTGAACGAACCAGACTGAGATTTGAGGCGAGTGTTATGTTACTGCGCGGATGAGCAAAAGTTTCCTGCCAGCTTTACTGCGCGAACTGCACGGACTTGTAAATGCTGTGATTATTTATCAAATGGGTATCGGGAGCTTTGAGAAAGAGATAATTGCTTAGGAAAGCCCTTGAACCGTCATATTAAGGCGTTCTGTGCTTCCAACAAGTGAAAGAAATCTAACAGAACTTGTTGCTATCCCTACCGATAGTTACAGCAAGGATGTTACAACGTGTTAGTAGAGATTTTTTTTCCGTGTCTTCGCATCGTATTACCTTTTCAGTTCGTTGACGACTGGGTCGTTAGAGTGAAGTGCGCAATGGAAGGAAATAACATTAGCCATGGAATTTTTTCAGCCCGGGAACTTCCCCGGCATTCGCCTCAAGTGAAACCATCAGGGCCGCATTTAGGCTTCTTAAATTTCGAAATATTCGAAATTCGACCTAAAAAATTTATGGGCGACCTTTTTTTTTTTTTTTTTTTTTTTTAGCTCTACTACCTGCCCAGGCGAGGGTGGTGTGTAGTGAGGGGCCCCTCTTTGTGGTGCGGGCCCCTAGGCTACAGCTTAAATGCGGCCCTGGAAACCATTAGAATCGTATTGTGGAGGGTCTGGACGGGGATCAAACTTGTTTCCTCCTAAATGCCATCACTTACACATCAGCCTGTATAGGATAGTTACTCCTGTTGTATTTTAATCTCATAGCCACTACATATCGGTTAACACATACTTGTGTCGTTCCAGCCGATAGTTGCTCCACAAGGGTCATTCCAGCGCTGAGGAAGGGACTCCCGCCACTTTGCTTGTTGCCCCGGAGGGTGTATTTGAAGTCTCGAGGGAAATTGTTGCCATCTGCCTTCCTTGGCGTTGGCAGTGCTGTCCCTAGAGAGGCAACTGGTGCACTGCTCCACTAACTGGAAAGGTTTTGTTTACGGTCGAAATGTAGACTTGCACGTCTCGTTGCTGACGTACAAAATGGTTACCCAGTTACTCTCGGCCCTTGTTTCTTGGCGGCTGAAGATTCTTCTGCCCTCTCCGAAAGGGTATTTGTTCTGGTTTGCACGCTTCCGTCGCGACGGTTTATACCTGGGGATGGATGACAGTTATATGATTCAGTCCTCATGTCATACTCTTCTCATTCAATGCTTGCTTGAATATTAATTTAGTTAAATTCGTTTACGTGCGTTTGTATTTCAATCAATTCAGTATTAGCTGCTATAACAAGTCGTTAAAAGCGCAGGATGAAGAGAAGTAGTATTTTTTATCAATTATAAGAACTTCCGTCGTTTTTAATTAATATTTTACCATATTAGAGGCCCTTACTGTCCTTACCAACCTTTTTTTTGTATTGATCTAAATATTTCGTGTTAAAATGTTCAGAAAGCTTTCAGATTGAATCATTGAAGTTCATTTCAATTTAGACTTTTTAAACATTTTTGTAAGCTGTTCAGCTTCTCAACAAATATACTGTTACGGTATTTAAAATTTAACAGTGGCTTATAGATGTTAGCCGTCATTAAAAGAACAATATTTAAATATAATTTGCTCCAATTTTTAAAATTCTCGTTATGCAATAATAAGATCAAAATAGGCGTTGTGTTTTAAGCTCCTTAAATCCGCCATATAGTTTCTATCCTGCCTTTGTTTACTAATTAGTATTCAAACTTAATTCTGTTTGTCAAGTACGCCAGGGTAGCCATTGTTTCGAACTACAAATAGCAAAAATATCTGATGACCGAATCAAAAGTCATATTGATAACGGAATAGCACTAAGCAAAAGATCTTTCTTCGAAAACAGAAGTTTTTCAGTTTTGAAACATTAAAGTTTAGCTGAAAAAAACTTTCTTAAGCTGTATCTTTGCAGAACAACAGTTTACTGAAGTGTACTTTGGAATTTTGAAATTCCAAAAAGAAAGAAATTTCAAGCGTTTGAAACATGTTGCTCTAGCAGAACTCTGAAAATTAAGTAGACCAATTAAGTGTGAAAGGAATGTGTTTTATAAATTAGGGTTGAGGAAAGAAGAGACATAATGGTGATTCACATGTTAAGGCTTGCGGGTTTAATTAAGTGAACAGCCCAAAGGAATAACTTTAGAAAGAGAGATAGTTTACAGTGTATGAAACACACAACTGAGGATGTAGATTGTAATTGGTAACCTGAAATGAAGAGGTTAGCTTAGGATTAGGACACGTGGACCGTCGTATGTCGCCAGTTGAGAAACTGATGATGGAAAGAAAATTACAAAGTTCCAGCAACCCAAGAGTGAATCTGCAGCCGTTTCGCGAGCGGATCATACGGATTAACGAGCGCTATTGTGTTGCCTGTGGCCTCGACCTGCAGGTTGTGTTTGCTCTCAGCCTTAATACAAGTATGTAAGAAACACTTTTCTGTTCGCAGTAATCACAATGTACCCCATTGTTTGTTAAAATTGCAACACCCCGAAGGACTGCTCAGAATCGCTCCAAAATCGCAGGATGTTTAGAACAATTGAACCTAATACGGCATAGAGGACAAACGCCAATTGTGACGGTTTGGGACGCCTTTGGTTACAGCAAGGGATCTCGCTTCCTCCTTATTGAGGGCAATCTGAACAGCTACCACTACATCAGAACCCTTCCTGCAGGCAGCTCACATGCCAAGACAATGGCCATGTCGCATGTGACGATGAATGTGCAAGCCTTCTTCGAAGTACAGCGAGCATCACTGCTTCCCTGGCCTGCACGTTCGCCTGATATGTCGCCCGTCTAACATGTCTGATATATGGTTGGTCGGCTACTGGTTCGTTTTGTTCCTACTACAACCACTGTCGGTATTTTGTGGACGCGCTTACGAAGCACGTGGCATTTTGTTCTCCAACAACATGTCCAGGCTCTCTTTGATTCCATGCCACAAATTCTAGAGGCTCACAGCACGTGATGGTTTTATACCACACTGATTTTTCACGGTCAGAGTGCCTGTACAATTTTGTAATACTAATTATTTTTGTATTGTCATCTCACTAATCTGTGGAACTCATTTCACTTCAATCACATCTCGTTCTTGGTGTTACAATTTCCATAAGGACTAATGTGTTATTTACACTGCAGCTCCAGTCATGTAATATAACAGCGAGCGTGGTGTGTGAGCGGTTAACGCTCTGGCCTCGCATTCGGTAGGACGCCGGTTCGAATTCCCGTCCGGACATCCAGATTTGGGTTTTCCATGATTTCCTCAAATCACTGAAGGCGAATGCCGGGATGGTTCCTTCAAAAGGCCATGGGGCGAATTCCTGCCCGTTCCTTTTCCCCAGTCCCACCCCGCCTCTAATGATGTCGATGAGGCGTAAAGCCATAAGTAAAAAACAAAATTAATATAAAACTACTAGTTTGTAGGACTACGCTAGAGAGAAAAAAATCATTTTTTTTACCTTTTTTTATTATTATTATTTTGTCTTTCTGCAAGTTAAGATGAACAAGATTCACGCAAAGACTACTGGTCGAATTTTGACGGGATTTGGATTAATATACATCCCGTTGTCCTGTGTAAGAAATAATGTGACAGCGAAAATCTGAGAAATTAGAGATAAAAGTGTCCCCAAATTAGTGTCACTTTTTCTTTGAATGCATTGAAATAAGCAGTATTGTTTAGATTTCAATGCGATTATGAATAATGCATAACCGTTATCCCGATGGTAAAATATGGTATGTTTGATGTGTCGTCGAAAAATTGAGAAATTTAAGATAATTTTCCGTTGAAATTTATACACGCAAAATGTTCATGTAGAATTTTAATAGAGTTTGGAACATTGCACAGCTTATGGTTCCATGAGTACAACAAGATGTTTCATTTTGATGTGAAGTGGAAAAGTGGTGGGGAAAGAATTGCTCGTTAGGGACTACAAATATAAATATCTTGGCATTACATTTGAGAATAAGCTTAACTGGGCAGGACACATTGGACAGGTAGTAGGAAAAGGTTTCAAAATTCTGCACTTGTTGGAGAGAGTGATGAGCGGATGTACGAGAGAAGTAAAGGAAAAGGTTACAAAACTTTTTTCAGACGATTGCTTCAATATGGTAGTGTAGTATGGGATCTGCATTTTGAGTTTTAGATATAGGAGGAGGGTGCAAAAAAGGGCTGCTAGATTTGTTTCTGGAAATTACCGTAGAACGCAATCAGTAACAGATATAATAAAAGAGCTGGAATGGGATTCTTTGGAAGACAGGAGGGGTGTGAAGAGGGTCATGGCAGTGTACAAGCCGTATATTGGTGATGAGGCATGAAACGATATTGATGTAAGAATTAAAATTACAGCATAGAAGGGAAATGATGACCATGACCACAAGATGACACTCTATTTTAGGCACAAGGGTGTAGGAAGGTTTTTTAACCAAGAGAATTGATGGATAACTTACCAAAACCGTTCAAAGAATTTAAAGTTAAAATCTGTGGAGGGCAAATGCAGGTGGGGGAGGAAAGGTGGAAGATGGGGGTGTAGGGAAATTACCCACCGGAGCGTGCGCTCCATTGCAAATAAAATTAAATAAAAAAATTGTGAAATTAAGGTAAAGTGGCCACAAATTAGTGTCTATCCTTCTCCCAGTTGAAATGTTTACTGTGATTTTTGTGTACGGAGGTGTTAAGTTACTGCTTGTTGTGGAGTTCCAAGGAGCAAAATGAATTTGTATTCAGTGAGCCATTTGTTTAAAGAGAGTCCTTGCGAACAACAGCGGTTAGATAAATATACTGAAGCGCCAGGACTCATGGGACACCTCCTAATATCGTGTGAGACCCCCTTTGCCCGTCGAAGTGCAATAGACCAACGCGACTTTGACTACTCGAGTCATTGGAAGTGCTCTGAAGAAATATTCAGCCATGCTTCCTCTACAGCCGTACATAATTTCAAAACGTGCAGGACGTTTTGCACGAACCGACCTTTTGATCATGTCCCGTATATGTTCGTTTCGATTCATGCTCTGACCATCCAGGTGACCAAATCATTGATTGGAAAGGTCCAGAATGTTCCACGAACCAATCGTAAACGATTTTAGTCCGGTGAACTAGCGCATTGTCCATGTGTCTAGAGGTCCCACTGCACGCGTTATAACCTCGGGTGTATACGTACTACCTTAACTTGGACGGAGAAGGAAATTAATGTGGGATGAAAACAGTTAAGGAGAAATATGGCGCTCCCTTCACGACACCCATCGATTCTAGCTATAAGTATCCAACCGCTCACGTCTTCGATTCCTCCGATGTATCATTATTTATTATCTCGGGCGAGCTTTATTTTTACTTAGATTCCATACCTATCGGAAAGGACAGTTGAGGCCGTTGTCTGCTACAGGCCTGTATCAATTGTGAAGAAGTTAGTAATTTAAATTTTGTATATACTTCTATTTCACTGACCAAAAGAGGTAAAAGGGTCGAAAAAAATTAGTTTCTTTCCCTATCCCTGCGTTTAAAGTTTAGATGTTTAACAGTAGCCGAGTATAGAACTAAGATTTTTTCAGATCTTCTCCAATTGAAATGACGTCCCCCAGACTAGTTAATTTTAGACTATTTTTGCTACCGGGTTTACCTCAAATACTGTATTGCCCAAGCAGTTGAAGTTTATTTCTCAATATCAGTCATATTGTGTATTTAAACGACAAATACTAAGAATATTTCCATCTTGATGTAATATTTAAGTTTGGAGCAAAACAAGTCAAAGATTTTTTTTCGACATATATTAATACTGTTTTGTAGGAAAGTGCTCTTAATTTGATATGTTAATACCGGTTGGTTATAATTAAACTTTCGCTATTTAACACGTTATAACACGGAAACTAATTACCGTACGAGTACCAAACTTGGTACCATTAATGTCAAAGACATGGGGAAGGGAAATAATGCAGAACCAATTAAATTGAAACACTTTTAACGTGCTGCTACGGTACATCATACAATTACTGCTACAAAAGGGGCTTAATATGGCGCCCATCAGTGCCCTGATGAGTCTGAAATCGCAGGACTGCATTCTGTACAGCAGAACGAAGCATGTCCGTAGGTATGCTGGCTACCTCTCTTCATATGCTGCGCTTCATATCAGCACATGGTAAAACCTGTCCTTCAGGTAGCCCCACAACCAGAAATCACAAGGAATGAGGACAGGTGATCGTGCCACCAAAGCATTCACCAATCACGCTCGCTTTGGAAATGGGGGTTTTATTATTCAATAGTTGTTGGTGCAACTCTTTCTCTTCTTGTTGCTGCGTACGTCGTTTGACAGTTGGAAATGATCGGCTGATAATTCGATTGTTTCCAAATCACGATAACTGATCACGGCACCTGGTGGCCATAGTTGGAACTGGACGATGGCGCTGTGACGCATGTAAATCATGCACCCCATACTGTGGACATTAATGCTACCAAGTTTGGTACTCGTACGGTAATTAGTGTTATAACGTGATAAATAGGGACAGTTTAATTATAACTATGCTGTATATCTGCAATAAATCTTATTGCAGCTTAGCAACTGCGTAAGCGGTGAGAGCGTCAACGTGGCGCCGCGTTGCCAGCCGTTGGGGACGGTGTCAGGCATTGATTTCTACACCACACGACTGCCTTATGAACTATTACATACGCGATATCCTTAAAATTCATTAGAGTTCGAAAACCCAGTTGCGGGAGGCTCGGTTATTACCTTTTAGATTATTGAAAATGGGCTTTTTTTTTTTTTACTTATTGCTTTACGCCTCGTCGATGGCTAAGGTCATTAGAGGCGGGATAGGACTGGGGACAAGGAATGGGAAGGAATTCGGCAATGGCCTTTTTGAAGGAAGCCTTCCGGCATTCGGCTGTACTGATTTGGGGAAACCATGGAAAACCAAAATCTGGATGCCCTGACAGTGGTTCGAACCCGCATTCTCCAGAATGCGAGGCCAGAACGTTAACCATTTACCCATCACGCTCGCTTTGGAAATGGGGGTTTTATTATTCAATAGAGGTTGGTGCAACTCTTTCTCTTCTTGTTGCTGCGTACGTCGTTTGACAGTTCGAAATCTTATCCCTGTATTTATTTTACACTGGTACTTTGTCTAAATATCATACGTGAAGCGGAAGAGAACTGCAAGGTTTGCTGACGCCATTGTCTTGTACGTTTACCTGAAGTTATTTATTAAAGTGACTTTGCTTAGGAGTTAGTCTGCTATCCTCGGGCATCATTTTACTGCCCTGTTTTTCTCCACCGTACGACACGAGCAAATGTCATAGTCACAAGGAAATGAAAGAACAGTTACGACTGTTAGAGGCAGAGCGGTAACGCTATGGTTTCGCGTTGTGGAGGATGCGGGTTCTAATACCCATCCGGGCATCCAGATTTGGATTTTCCACGGTTTCCCCAAATCACTCCGGGTGAATGGCGAGATGCTTCCTTCAAAAGGCCATGGCTGAATTCGTGCCCATTCTTTGCCTCCAGTCCTTTCCGGCCTCTAATGACTTCGACGTCGACGAGGCATAAAGTAAGAAGCAAAGGAGAGGATGTGATGCACGCTTGTATACCAAAGTCCTGGATTAAAACCGAATCTTCTCCATCGTACGCATGGAGTGAGGGCATACAACACTGTTGATGGTGATTTGTTCGTCGTGCGGGGACTAAAACTCGGTGATATGTGAGGTGAGAGCGTTGCCGACCACCTCTCCCACCCTGACAGCCAAGTCCCTTTAATAACAATTTCTTGCAACACCGGGGCTCGAATGAGGTAACCCCACATCAGGCACCCGACACCGCCGTGACACCTGAGACAAATTGGAGGGTTTCTAAGTATTATTGGAAAACACTATCTTGAGACAATAAGTGCTTTTTCAGAAGATCATTAAAGGTTAAATTCGTTCACATTTCACAGTTTTGATAAAGTTAAATCTTTATTAATCTAAGAGTTTTAACCTCAGCATAAAAATGACGTGTGGTAGTAGGGATTTGTTATGGAAAATTTTATTATCTTTTTTACTGATGACGGAAATTTTTAGTGTTATGAAATTGTTAGAAAGCGAAATATAATTTCAAAACCGAGAGTTTATATATTTCGTGATAACCTAAGTTTTGTGTAAATTTTCCCTGAGTTTCAATAAACTTCATTGTTTCTTATCTTTTGTCAAAAAATTCAAATGTTATTGTTTCACTTCGTTCCAGTAGCTGCTACAGAGAGTACAGCTGTTCTCCTTACATGATTTTCTGAATCCATTCGTCCTAAACAAACAAAAAGAAACTTATGAATTTAAATGAACCTCACACTATAATTTTTATTCCTGTATTGCATTATAATTTGTATCTGAGCTGCACAACATACAATTGCATTTTACTGGCAAGGCAATTACACATTCTTTTAATAATTAAGCGCAAATAAAATCAAATTCAATTATTTATTTGAAATTGACAGTACCTATAAACACAAATAAAGTCAGTAAAATTATTCACTTTAATTTTGCTAACTAATGAAACAGCGCCGTGGTGGCATTGCTGCCTTTAACACTTGTATTATCGAGACTTGCCTAAGGTTGCTGAACTATTAAGGTGAGCGAAATCTTCGGACATCGCATTTTATTCAAGTGGATAAAATAAATATTTAAAAAAATTTTGCGCATTTTTATTATTTACATAGTTGTCTGTGACTACTTCAATTGCGAAAAGCAAATTCTATTTCGCTGAGCGCTATTGACGCAAAAACAACTGCTCAGGTTTTAAATATTATTTTTTCAATGACCCAGGACTAAAATGAGGTATATTTTTCTCTTGATCGGAAAACTAATAAATAAAGTAAACCATGACTGTCTGCCTATTCGTTTCGTTGGACGGGACTCAAGAAATAACGGTTTGCCCCATTTTGATTTCGTTTCGGCACTGAACATCGCATGGTAGAGTGGTGTATGTTTCATTTTAATGTGACGTTGGAAAGCTGAGAAATCAGCATCCATTGAAAGGTGCGTGAGTTTTCGCAGTCAGAATATTCGTGAAGATTAGTAGCGGCGGCTTTGTATTATTCGTAAATGAAACTGATATCCATCATCATGACTTGTTAAGGGCATTGATGATTGGTTTCTCGCAGTATTTGTGACGCTCTTGACTGTGGGTTGACTGCAGATTAGGCGGTCAAATTTTACGTGCGAGTAACTTCGATAAAGGCCTGAATTCATCTGTTAACCCTTTGTAAAACGCAGTGTGCGGAGTTATGGGCAACAGCTAGTTTATGATATAATTGTAAGGTATCGGATGTCAGTGACAGCGTGTCGGGTGGTATAGCTTCGTGTGAAGTTGAGAGGTTGCGGCGTGTGTTGCAGATGTGAGACGTCAGCTGCTTGTGAAGTGGTGTGAGACCTCTTAAAGGAGACCAGAGAACCTCAAACCGCAGCGCGCCACAAGTCATACAAGAACCAGGCTTCCCCGCTACACACCACAATACCCTCTGCTCTCTCTACAGGGAAGCAACAGTTCGAAACACGCTTGAAAATGTTCGTGTATTTTCGGTTATTCATATCTTGATTCCGTCCCATTTTTGTCGGTTTTTATACATTGTTCATTCGCTTCATTTTCTGAAAAAGGGTTACTTCTCTTGGTGCGGATCCATTATTTAAAATTAATCAAATAAAGAAATTAGTTGATTTTTCATAATTCTTACTAAAATAAAAGGAATAATGAATATAATTTATTCTAAAATTTCTAAAACCAGAAAGAGGTGCTAAGGAATTCTTGACTTTTGGCTATTTACAAAGCTGATAAGGAAACACAACTAAGATGGTTAGAAGGTTTACTTCATAGTTTAATAAAACATCGTACACATACTGGCAAAGTCACCTGACTTTTTATCTGGTTTTTAAATTTTTATATCAACCCAGAGAAGCAATACTGTTTCAGAAAATGAAGTGATCTTGAGTAGATTATGAAGAAATTAAGGAAGCTACAAAAATAGTAAAAGGCCAGGGTAGATAATATTTCTGTCGAAGCCTTAAAGATAGGTGGACTCGATATTGTACCCTATCTTGTAGTGCCTCTTAGACTGAGTCTCTAGATTTGCAGCTTACCAGAGGACTGGAAAATTACGGATGTGTAAAGTAGGGGTGACAAATAGTGCTGAAAACTACAGGCCTATTAGTTTGATATCAGTGGTGGCTAAATTGTTGGCCGACTGACAAGCTGTGAATAAGGAAACTGGTTTGCAATTCGGCAATATTTCTTTAAAGAGGAAGTTCATTTGAATCTCAGTTGACGCACTATATGCAAGATGAATCGAACGAAATGAACAAGAGAAGCCGAACCACTAGTGTAGCACTACATTTTTCAGAATCATATGACAGAGTGAGACATGCAAAAGTGTCAAATAAAATGAAAATCATTGGAGTGGGAAAACAAATTCTTGAAAGATTGAATGCAGAAAGTTAGGTTCGGGGAAAATATTAGTGAGGCGGAAATTAAAATGGGAATCCCACAGGTTATTATATTGTATTGGGACCATTGTTGGTTATTATTCTATTGAATGATCCTGTATTATTCTATTGAATCATCCTGCTAATGGTTTACAGTTAAAAGTTAACTTGTCTGCAGATAACATAATGGTATACGTATTATTATTATCGTATGCCAAGTACACTGAATTTTCTTTCGAAGGCGAATTAACTGTACGCGTGGAGGTCTCTCGCATGCCCCCAAATAGGATCAAAACTGTACAATGTTTTTGACATCTGCAGATTGACCTGAACGGGACATCTAGCTGGATAGGTGCTCATGGAATGAATATAAATGTTAAGAAGAGTTATCTTATTTTGTATACTGATAGAATATAAAGTTTTTTATGATTATAGATAGGGTAAGAAATTGCATAATGAAAATCTCATGGTAAGAAATCCCTTTAAAATTCTTCATTTATTGGAGAGAGTGATATGCCAGTTAAGCGAAAGAACCGGGTTCCTACAAAGCCTTGGTTAGACAATTGCTTGAATATGGTAGTGTATTATGGGAATCACATTTTGGGTGTCAGATACAGGAGTCGGAAGTGGTACAAAGAAGAGCAGCTAGATTTGTTTGTCGAATTAACCGCAAAAGACAATCCGTAACTGATATGATAAACGAGCTGAGTTTGGATTCATTCGAAGACAGGATCAGGGCGAAGAGTCATGAGAGGGTATAAGGAGTATGTCAATTGATGGCGAGGCTTGAGTGGATATTAGAAGAAGAATTAGGAGTAGTGTTTGGAAGGGAAAGGTGACCTTGACCACAAGCTGGATCTCGATTTCAGGCTTAAGGGAGTGGAACATTTTCTATTGTATATGAGGGAGTCAGGGAATGAAATAAACTGTCAATGCAAGTGCGCAACAATAACTAAAAACTCAGAATTATTTTAAAATTTAAAATTGGTAATGGACAAAAGTTAGTGACTGAGAATATAAAGAAAAAGATATAGAAAGTAGAAGTGTAGAGAAATTGAAACTGGTGCACATGCAACGCCGTTGTAAAACTAAATTAAAAAAAACGATTACTGGTCAGCGATTGATTCAGTATCTTTCAGAGTGAGATATCTGGCTACATTAAACACCAAAAAAGCCAAAACTGATTTAAAAATATATCTTTTGCTAAATTACATTGTTAGACAATGACTTGATTACGAGCTCAGTGTCTAGACGTTTTCTCGTTCCCTTCTTAAGTTCCATACATCCGGTTGCCATATCTTAGTGGGGAAGTACAAGACAACAGGAAGAGTGCGGTAACTCAAGAGCGATCTCCTGACACGGAGGAATCGGCCAAATAAATAGTCGCCCGCCTTCGCTCGTAATACACAGATAATTACCGAGGTGGGAACGTCACATCCGCTCTATCGGTACGAGTGCTGAAATTAATTAGTGGAATATCCGCCTAGCGACTAAATTGCAGTGCGCTTCTGACACTGGTATCGACGCCAGCGCGTGTGTTTATGATTTAACGTTTCTCGCTGCCAGGGTGCTTTTTCACCGCTAATAACAACGGGTTTGCTCTGAAACCGGCGCCGCGCTGTTAACGTGGTAAACAACGAGCGCGTAAAAAGCCAACACGTAGAGGCAGGTGCGTAGCAATTATTTTCTATTTATCAGACAAGTCTCTGACGTCCGCGGAATAATCTCGACTAGGGTGGAACAATAGCTTTCACTGCAACCATAATTATCGAAACAGTTTGGATTAGGGATGGCGATTCTTTCCGAAAAAGATTAATTCTTGAATCGATTCGAATCGAAATTTGATAAATAGATTTAAAAAAATCGGGGTCTAAGTTGTTTTTTTAAAAGTGTTTTTTTTTTTTTTTTTTTTGCAATGAAATCAAAGTATCAGGTATATAAAAAGACATTTATTTCACAAATTTGTTGGTTACATAAAACAGTTTTGAAATGATATACTCGCAGTTTACAGTTCCCAGTGCTTAACTTCCAATCTTTTCAGGAACAACAGTCTGTCCAATCCACTAGGATCCAAGCGGTTTCGCTCATCACTTGCGATGTTGCCGGCAATAAAAAAAAGGCGCTCGCAAGGTACTGATGACACCACTATATAGATATACTTCTTAGCTGTTGAATAAACGTCACAATAAATTGATTTTTTTTTTTTGTTCTTGCTAGTAAAGTATATTATCATACTTCAGGTGCACAACTGCTTGCGATAAATAGTGTTTAAATTCTACGTTTAATCCCGGACTTTAATTTTCAAGTGCATTACATGTAGAAAGTGCTTTTTCGCATTCGATATACACGGGTAAAATATTGATCTACTGGATCGATTCAGGACTATAAATCGATTTAAAAATTGTTTTTTCGGTCCAAAAGATCGATTAATCGATTTCAGATCGCCATCCCTAGTTTGGATAATAGTGTGTCGGTTGTAGAGGAGGCTAAGCTAAAGCACTGCTTTGGAAAGTATAGCTATTCAATATACTTGGACTGTAAGTTTTGGTAAATTGAAGCAGAGCACATTACATTTATTAACATTGTAATGTTTTCCGTACTTGCTTTGCTTAAATTTACTCACTTGAATATTTTACTCAATATTTAAATGGTAAATTATTAAGATCATATGAATGGATGTGACTGGGAGGCATGACAAGTCCACATGGAGTGAAGTTAATCGTACTCAGGTCTTTTATTCACAAGCCAAAAAATAATTAAATTATCTGATATAATCAGCCAAAACATTATGACCACCTACTTACTGGCATATAGGTCCATCTTCCGAATACAATACAGCAGCGATTCGGCGTAGCATGGATTCCAGAAGTCCTTGGTAGGCTTCCAGAGGTATCTGACACCAGATTTGTTCGCAAAGGTCACGAAATTCCCTTAGATTACGGGGCAGTGGTTTGTGCGCGCGGCTCCTGGCAACGAGCATCTCGGAAACAGAGAGGCTGGTCGGCTGTTCGAGTGCTGCTGTAGTGAACATCTATGGAAAGTGTTTGAAGGACTGTGAAAGAAATCTTGTGTCAGATACCTCTGGAAGCCTACCTAGGACTTTTAGAATCCATGCTACGCCCAGTCGCTGCTGTATTTCATTCGTAAGGTGGACCAATGTGCTAGTAAGTAGGTAGTCATAATGTTTAAGGTGATCAGTGTATCAGAACATAAACAGAAAAATGTGTCATTTACTGTTGTTATAGCAAGATGTTATTTCAAGGCGTATAAGGGTCGAAAAAATAACTCATCCGTTGTGGTCTTTGGGCAGTGGAAATCGTGGTTGCAGTCACCACAGCACAGTACAGGACGCCTCTGTCCTTACAGTCGTGGTGCTGTTCGGTCTGTCCAATCCGACGCATTCTCGCCAGTATAGCAACTCACCATTCGTTACATTAAATAAATAAAATGTATGCACTTTCCGGCCATGCCGGGTTGCGGTTGGCTGGTTGGATTTAGCGTCTCCGAGGGACCTTTATCTATGCTGCTGTCAGGTTTATGGTACTGTAATGAGTACACCTACTGTACAAGCGCAACTAGCGATAACAAGCACACAGGATTGCGAAACTCTGAGGCAATGGTCGCTGAGTAGGACGCTGACAGGTACCGAAAAGCCACCCAGCGACGGAGCACGCCGACCGTCTCCGGTGTTAGCTATTAGAGACCCCTATCATGGATCGTTGGTAATATAAGCCCTCTGCACCGATCTCGAGAGATCATTTTCGCTCGATCACGACTCGTCACCGACGCCGGCGTTGGTGAGTCTACAGCAGTCGTCACCCTGAGCAACCCACGAAGACGTCATAACGGGGAGCCATGGAGGATGTCTTATAAGCTGCAACGTGGCAGACCATAATTGATGGGTCCGGGAATGGCATGGTTTCAATAACCCCTTCAGATTGTAACGGATATTGGTCTCGCTCGTCGCTAGTTGGGCAGAGCTATTAATATCGCAACTACATATAATTATGTCGGTAAACTCTACTTGCGGGATGATCCGTATGTATAAAACCTGTGACGAATAAACTCTGCACATATGCTACCAGCATTGCTTGATTATTTAAGGACCTGCTATCGTCGTAACTGAGCCCGATCAGGCTCAGTTTTTCCTCTGCCTTTCTGTGTAGCTCACCTCTCGGTTTATTTCAGGACTCACCGCCAACACGACACTGTTTGTGACATATGCGGAACTGACCCCACCTCTTCAGGCGCCATCTAATAACTGGCCAGCTACAAAGGTCACGAACGTATGTAAATGCACTACACCGATTGTTGCCTCTATTTTCACTGAACGATTCATACTTTCAGTGTTTTGATACACTACGACAGTTACTAAATATGGGAGTAGTATTTGGGAGTGTAGAACTGAACAAGACATTAATTCTTAAATCTATTAACATCAATAACAGGTGATTGAAATTTAGTCATGATGTGGTACCGGGTGCTCCATAAGTTTGAATGGTTCCGTGTTTGAAAATTACTACCAAATTTTCGCAGTATTTTAATACTTACATTTTGTTTTTTATTAAGTGTTGATTTATTACCACAGGTATCGCCCATTATCGAATTTGTTTAATCAATGCGTTCGAACTTACATCCGTCGATTGAACGCTTTTTGATTTCTAGATCATTAATTGGAGATTTAAACAGCACTAAAACCTCACTTAACAACCAAATAGATTTATCTGAATTTCTCTAACTTTTAATATACTGACATTAATTTTATTTTGACCGTGCGTGGTAGGTGAGCGGTTACGCTATGCCCTCGCATTCGGGAGGACGCGGGTTCGAATCTCCGTCCGGGCATCGAGATTTGGACTTTCTAAGTTTCCCCATATCACGAGTGTCAAGAACCTTTCTACAAAAATCCATAGCCGAATCCCTTCCCGTTCCTAGTATTCAGTCCTTCTCCGCCTCTAATGACCTCGTCGTCGATGAGGCGTAAAACCATAATAAAAAAAAAGTATTTTCTTGTAGATGCAAGAAATAGACGATTCAACGTTTGCTTTTCGTAGCGAAGTAGTAAAATATTTGTCCCACTAAACTGATTTTGATTATTAGTGACACAATTCTCTAGTTATTCGTGAATAATATACAAATAAAACATATTCATAACTACATAGTTATGTGATTATGTGACATGATTTGCGTGTTTGAACTGTTGATTTTTCTAATGATGGGTTGATAGGTTTTTTTTCTGGTATAATGTTTTTCAAACTTTATTCTTCCAGAGTCAGTAAGTGTTTGTATATTTTAAGTAAAATCTAACATATTTCGTGTTATTTTTATGGTTATTCAGGTCTGTCCTTACGTGCTGTGATTTTTTTTGTTGCTTTTACTGATTTTTTAATTATTATTAGGGCTTCATGGATTGTAGAAGCTACAGCAATTAAATGGTTTAGTTTGGAAAATATATTGCTCGTACGAGATTAGCCTCAACAGTTCCCACTGCTTTATCGTCTCCAATAGCGAAGTGAGTTACAGGGATGATTGCTTTGCGGATGTGCTGGGGTGGCGACCAGGTGTGCTACCTGGGCCTGTAACACGCGTTGAAAGCAATCGCCAATAACAAGTTTTTCAGCGTCACGTGCCTCCATAACCGCAGCGTGCGCGGCTTTTCCGAGTAGCGCCGCTGCAAATAACATAGATAAGGCCAAAGCTACAGCAAACACGGCAAATGCCACTATAACTCTGCGCAATTCAGCGCCCATAAGAGACAACTATAAAGTTAAGAATCACTTATAATGATTTATAATAACGCATCAGTCTTCTGTGTAATTTTAATATATTCTGCAATTATATTAATGTTTTTTCCCTCGAGTAAGTATCGTATTCTCATCGTAATGATATACTCTCTAGTGTGGAAAACACAGGATATTAAGAACACTAAACTAAAACCTCCCATCCATCAGGCCGGACTACGTGTAACACGCTACAGTGAAATATTTCTCTCAACAAACTATCAGGACACAGCAGTATGTTACACTGACTTCTATATGAATTATTTCGTTTCTCTGCTGTTGGGGGATTACAACAAAGTGACTGAAACTGATGATTTTTTTAACTGCTGTGGGTATAAATGTATAGGAATGGCAACTAGTGGAATCAGGGAAGAGAGGAAAATCTGGAAAGGAAATAGTAATGGACAACAGTGACTTTCAGAGGAGACGATCAGAAGCAAATCGCTGGGGGACGGCTAAATAAGCAGAAAAATTCGTAAAAACATGTGTTACAAGCCATGGTGAGTTAGAAAAGTAGAGATTACATGTAGGATTTGCTTCACGCATGTTGCGTCGCTTCTTTTTGTTGCTGTTTCCATCAGGAGAAGAAACTGTCGTTCATAGTGTTAATAATTAACTATTAACAAAAAAATAAAAAAAATATTTCGGTTAATGAGCGGTAGGTATTCAGTTTTAGTTATTATAGGTTTTATAATTTAGATGAACTATTATAATTGTATAGAATATCTAATGTTAAATGCAAATATGTAGGGTTTGGATTTTGTCAGATCATCCACAATTCTGATATGTGAACGCGTCGCTTTGGTCACAAAACCTTGGACGAGGTATATATATATATGTGCTTAACGTCTCTCTAACAGCGAGGTCTTTAGAGACGGGAAAGGATGGGGGGCAAGGAATGGGAAGGAATTCGGCCATGGACTTTTGAAGGAAGCATCCCAACATTTGCCTGGAGTGATCTGGGAAACCATGGAAAACTCAAATCAGGATGCCCGGACGGGGATTCGAACCGCCGTCCTCCCGAATGCGAGGCCAGAACGCTAGCCGTTACACCACCACGCTTGTTGTCATCATATACACGCACTCAAAAGACAAACAAAGCAATCGAAATGACTTGCTGTTTTTCTTTTGTTGCGTGTCGGACTGTAAAAGGCAAGTGCAAATACCGGGTGGTTATAGTTAAACTTTCCCTATTTAACACGTTATAACACGGAAACTAATTACCATACGAGTATCAAACTTGGTAGCATTAACTTCAAGGACATGGGGAAGAGAAATAATGCAGAATCAATTCAACTGAAACACTTTTAATGACCTGCTATGGTACATGATACCATTACATACCGGTACCATTACTGCTACAAAAGGGGGCTCGATATGGCTCCCATCAGGGTCCAGAAGAATCTGAAAGCGCAGAATTGCATTCTGCACAGTAGAACGAAGCATGTCCGTAGGTATGCTGGCTACCTCTCTTGATATGCTGTACTTCAGATCAGCACATGTGTGAATGTTCCCCTACCAAACCCTGTCCTTCAGGTAGCCCTACAACCAGAAATCACAGGATTTGAGGACAGGTGATCGTGCCGGCCAAGCATTTGGAAACGATCGGCTGATAACTCTATCGTTTCCAAATGTGTTTCGGAGAGACTGTGAATCACAATGACTGATCACGGCACCTGGTGGCCATACTTGGAACTGGATGGTAGCGCTGTGATGCATGGAAACCATACACCCCATACTCTGAATATTAATGCTACCAAGTTTGGTACTCATATGGTAATTAGTTTCCGTGTTATAACGTGTTAAATAGGGAAAGTTTGATTATAACCACCCTGTATTTACTGTAGAGAGCAAACCGTCATCGCCCTTTTGCACATTGCACTGAAACCATGTAAATGTGCAATATTAGGTGAGAGGTAATTAGTATGACTTTTCAGCCGTACCTAAGCAGATAAATTAAATTTCGTCGTCCAGTACTTGATTGATTAGAAACAAGGAGAGCTACGTAAAAGTCTTAATTACTATATCTTCCATCGAAGACTATCTTATAATTGTCAGAATTTGTGTTGATGTGAGAAGGAATGTGTTATAACTATCAAATAGTAATTTTATTATTTTAATGAAACATTGCACGCTGCAAAACAGCATATTTATATCGTAGATATTGGTGTGTTTTGGCGGAACTTGACAAAAACGTCCACAGACGAAAAACTTCAACTGTATGATCTTCGAAGCTACTCCGAAATATATTTAAAAATAAAAAAACGGTGGAAAAATTGAAGTTTATTTTATTATCGTCGGTTTAATATATATTGTTTAGTTGGCTTACATCTGTTTGAAGCAGTCTGCCTTCTATCTAAAACTCAAAATTTGCTGCAATCCTAATAGTAATACTGAGACTGTTGTTATTGTCTTGCTGCTACAGGAAATATTTTGTGATACGAATAGAATAATTCCGACTGAAAAAGAAGAATTAAAACAATGCTTGTTAAAAGTAAAGAAACAAATAATTTGACGGAGCAGAGGTGACATACATGTCCAAGTTCATTCGGAACCGCGATGTATGTAATTATATTTCACACGAACCACGCAAAGCTTTGCGAAGGATGAAGTTCAGTTTGAACGCAGTTGTAATTCCGACTACTCTGGTGATTCCCCACAGCACCATGGCGCCACGAGTTTGGTGAGCCGATGGCGTTATACGATGGTAAACCCAAAGGGCAATTCGTTCGCTTAAGTGGCATTTCAGTCGTTGTCATGGCTACCCAACGTAAAGTTAATAGTCAAAGGAGACCAACATTTTTAATATTTGACCGAGAACCGTGAACGGTTTTTCACCTACTTCACGAGCATAAAGCAAACTTTGGTATCAAACTGAGGTATCCAGTGTCGTTCATAAATGTCAGAAAGTGAGAGAAAAAGCATGACTATCACTATGTGGTCATTCTGCGACTATGCTGTGTCTAGCGAAGGTTCGTGTCTTTGAGATGTGTCTAAGCTAGGAAATTCATTCACCACCCCATGTAGCTAGATTGTTGTATTACCTCCCAGTAGAAGCATATTAACCGTAGGACATTGTAGAAAACATTCGTTCTTATCGACGATTAAGCATTTACGGGTATATGCTTTTGTTTCGATAGAAGATGCACTGAGTTCTGAGAAGTTTTAAGTTTGAAAGTGGTGCCACCATTCTCCGCTTTTTTTATTCGCATTAATGAAACAGAAAATTAATATAGTTGGAAAATTGAGAAAATACTGAATTGCAATAGAGAACTGTTGTAGGAAGAATTTGGACTAAATCTAAAGCATGTAGTGGAAATGACAGAAACATAAGTAAATTAAATTTAAAAAAAAAAGAGGATCAAATGAGAAATGATAATAAGTGAATTCTTTTACTTAAGAAGAAAAATTAGAGTTTGTTGTAGAAACAGCAATGATCTTAAAATCAGAATAGCTAACAGAGCCTTCTTGAAAAAGTGTCTTCTAGTTTAACTACTGTCCAAATTAGAATGGAATTTGTAGAACCGTATGTCAGGAACACAGCACTTTAATAAAGAAAAAAGGAAATCTGAAGCATCTGAAATTGTGAAGTTGTAGATAACCGTAAAATAAAATGGACAGTTGAAATACTGAATGAATGTGTTTTCTACATGACGGACGAGGAAATAAATTTGTGAAAGTGTCTCGTAGAAAGAAGACGAAGACAGGATGGTTGGTCATATTTTAATGGTTAATTTCTTAGTGGAGGAAACAGTTGATAGAAGAAACTATAGAGGAAGAAAAGTTTATGGAACATATGATTCAGATAACTGAAAACGTTGGCTGTAAACAGTAATTTGAGTTAGCTCAAGATGGGAAAAAATGGATGATTGCATCAAACTAGTCGCGATAATGATGACAGAAATAAAGTGAAGCATTTAGATTTTTTTGAAGAATTATTGCGACATATTTCTTCATCAGTCCCTTCTTATTTTTTTTATTTTTTTCCTACATTGAAAGCTTTATGGGAAATAAACGCCGAGAGTATCTCGGTTAGCAAATTTGAGTTTCACTCAACATTTACTATCACAAGTTAAGAAATTTCTTACCGCCTTGCTTATGCGGATCTTGAGACAAGCAAGTGAATGTGTATGGCATTTTGCCAAGCCCCTTGGTTAACACTATAACCAGTTATTATGGAGGACGCGGGTTCAAATCGCGGTGCGGCCGTCAAGAAGAATGAGGTACGGGCAGTTAAAAATCGCAGTTGAGACCTGAATTCGATCTGGTGACCTTTCACGGTCTTCAGCCAGACATCTTTTCCTCACCGCCAGTAATGGAACAGAAAACTTAAAGAGCTGCTTGGTGCGATTTTTGGAGGCACTATTTTTTTTTTTATTCACACGCGAATAGCCCTTTGCCTAGGGAAGCGAGCAGCCACCGCATTCGGCGAGAAACGCAAGATTTTCTTTTTTCGGCTTGTCCGCTCTCTTTTCGTGTGGAAGCTGCTCGCGAAGGACTGAAAAGGCGGAATTCTCCGTCAGACCGCGAAGAGGCAGGTGGAGTGGGCGGAGCGGCTGCGAGGCGTGAAAGAGCACCTCCCCCCCGCCCCGCACACTTTGGAAACTCGTAACTGCTTGTCGGAGCGCCGCCCGTGGCGGCCTGGCCTCTTTGAAATGCACCACGCTACCAGAGCGGTTAGTTAAGTCCGGGTGGATATTTTTCTCGGAAAAAACATTTTCAATTTTTCAACTATGTTTGCTTTGAGATCTATTCAACCAGTCTAACGATGTGTTGAGTTTTTAAGTTAAACACTAAGGACTAATTCGATTCCAGACATTTGATGCGGTCGTAACGCCATATGTCTATAAATGCCGACAGTATATACTTCTCGTAAATCTCCCTCCTGGGTCAGGTAGTTAAACATATGGGAGGTAATTATTACTTTAATCTATTGAAGTGTACAGCTTGTACTCCCTCTTTTTAATTAAATTACTTTTTAATTTAATTATTTTGTCTATAAAAATATCATTAATGACTGAAATTTCTTAAAACGGGAATCAGGATGTTATTTTACATGTTGGCAACACCGTTGTACCTCCGTTTGACATTACAGAATTATTCTTCATATACAATTAAACCAACACCTCATAATCCAATACGTTCAATTTACATCAGCTCTCAGGAATTTTGTTATATGTCCGTTCACTATGCTCAGAGGGACGATGAGAGTCTCTAGGGCGACACTGGGTTTATCGATACGATAACTATTTCCGGTGATCATCAACAACTCTGTGGAGTTACCATTACGCAGAAGGCGCCGAGTCTGCTTCCCGCGGCAGTCCTAGGCGATGGTCAATCTGCTAGCCGTCGGACACAGTCATCCACTCCAATGTAAAATAGAGCACCACCACAGACGATACCATCGTTAGTCGCCGCACATCGTGTTCTGTTCTGCCGGCTGGCCTCACGCTCAACCACACAGCTGGCAATCCACTGTCCACTCTCCCCTCACCCTAGCGCCCACGCTTTTGTCCCTTGGGCTACCTGCCCCCAAGGTCACATACCGCAGCATGTTCGGACAGCATTTTGCTTATTGTTTGCACCGTCCACCTGTGCGATCTAGGAGTCCAACATATCGCAAACATTTCAATGTAGTGTAGCGATACATTACAATATTCACGTTGATAAACCATTTAAATACTTTGATAACTTGATTTATGAAGAAAGGTATACTGGCATTTTCGTCCGATAACCCTCCCAAATTTAACGTTCACAATTAAAATCTTCATTTTGAACAATTGATATTACTGTCTAAGATTGTGCGAATAGGCACATTAAGCTGTCTCGTTGCAAACTTGATAGCTGACTTTGGCGTAGCAACATTGTAACCTGCGGTTCAGTAAAGCAAATTTACCGACCCGACGATGGTTATGTTTCAATTCTAAGGGGAAAAAATATAAAAAATTCCGTTAACTGCGGGTTGACCCTCCCCTTTAGAGGCTCCGGAAACAGAAGATATGTTCAACTGAATGTGCTAGGTAGCGCCAAATTGTCTTTTCGCATTCAGTTTTTAACTATCCTTAGCATTGGCACACGCCCGCACCTTAATTATTGCCCTAATTACCGTGGTTTATGACAAAAAAATCTCTTCGCAAATAAGTCGTAAAAGACAGTCGCACTCAAATGTCTTCGCCTGCCTTCACCGATGTTTTGGACCAGACGTGATTTCATTACTGAGCAAATGTTGCGTCTCAGCATGTTACGACTTAGAGCCTCGCCACATCCAGCCGACCGACCACAGCGTAAATAAAACAACATCAGAAGTAACTGTGTTGCAGTAAAATTATTTGCTTACCCATGACGGGTATTTTCCACTAGTAACGACACGTGATGGGGTAATTGGTATTATAAGCATACAGTTCTTACTAACACAATGCCTTGCATATCTAGTGGTTTCCGTTTCGAATCCCGATATCAGACCAGATCTCAAGTTTTACTGAATATCGCTTTTACACAGTACGATTACTTGGTCAGAGGCAAAGCGCGTGACCATTTGATATTGTCAATGAAGTGAGCGAACTTATGGTTTCCCAGTAAATAATTCCGCACGTCAATTTAGTATTTATTTCAAACATTCGTGCCTTATGAATATGAAAGAAAATTCTCTCTGGAATATTAATTTAAAAAAACATTCCTTTCTACTAAGTAAGAAAGAGAAAATTTTGAACTATGAACTATATTTTTTTGTGCGCGTAATTTAATGTTATAAAAAAGTGTTTTCCAATCTGTGGGTCTCGATGCCCAGAGTGTCACCAAGTCTTGCTAGGGGAGTCTCGGTCGTAAGGCATGTAAACATAAAAAGCAAGGGTTGTAAGTCTTAAGATACAATAAAAATACAAAATTTTCAGTGAGAGGGTTGAGCCTGTTTTTTTTTTTTTTTTTTTTTTTTTTTTTTTTTTTTTTTTTTTTTTTTTTTTTTTTTTTTTTTTTTTTTTTAAAATCTTCCAATCGTAATTATATTTTTGGGACGCAAATAACCAAATCATTTAAATTGGAGCCTATTTCTCTTCTTTGTACTATATTTCAGGTAATTGTTATGAAATCAATTTTGTGTTTGTTTTGATTTGCTATCGTCACTACCACTTGGAGGGCTGAGCTTATTTTTCTTGTACATGTGATATGCCATATTTTACAAAATTTAGTTGTCGGTGGAATTGGAACACAGCCATTATTCTCATAAATTGAATAAAAATAATTTTCAAAACGAACCATTATCACTCATGGCATTACATACATATATGCCAATAAACATAACAAAAATTATTACAATTTTTTTGCAAAAATAATGATTAATGACACCTCTAGAGATAACTCTGAATTATTAGGGTGAGCAAATTTATGTTCAATTTCACGTCTAGACGTACAGTAGTTTTTTCAAAATGTTTACCACAAAAATCTAAAGATTGTCTGCTAGTGTCGCTCGTCCTAATAAGATCAGTGAAAGATTTTGACTTACAAAGTTTATGGACACGTACGTCCATATCGGAAAAATTTTAATGGGACATAATTGATGAATGATATTTTATCGGTTTCCCATCAGAGGAATAGTAATAAAAGAACGAAATTGTACGCGTATTCATTAGGCATTAATTCATTGTGAGAAATATTTCTTCGTTTTTAAATTCAGAAAAGGAAAGTTTGAATTAATATTTAAGGTAATTATGTACAATCTGTATTTATTTTCATAGCAACATTTTCGTCCCTTACTTCCATCTGAAAGGAAAACTCGATTGATCAAAAGAATTAATTTTTCTTTCTCAAAAAATCTTTATTTACTTAAAGCGATGCAAACATGACAGTGAAATTATTGTTAGCCATTTTAAACAGCTAATAACGATTACGTATGCTCATTACACTATGGAGAACGTTCGCCTGAAAAAAATATGAACCACAAACACAAGGGAAAATGCACCAGATGACCGAAATTTCAACACACCAATTCAACTAGTTACAAAAATTTAACTTCAACTCTGTTCAGAAATTTCCTAAAGTTTTCAGTTACTTTCACCTTCAAACATTTGTACACTAGATACGGAACGTGTAACCTTATTGTAAAGCATATTTACTGTTAGCTAAAAGAAATTTCCTACCAAATGATCTATACGATTTCTTGTAGGAAAAATATAGATACCGAACAGTCAACTTAAATAATTGTGGGCGACTATTATTTTTCGGGTTTCAATAGACAAATCAAAGTTGTGCTTCAAAGTTTCTAGATGCTGACTGCTTGAAGTATGGTTAGGGCAGCAAATATACATGTCCCTTGTTGCTCCTAGGTTACAAATTTTGTTCGTCAATTCCTCAAAAAGTTATGAGCAGCAGTGGAAGATAAAGATGGAAGCCACTATGCTTGCATTACAAAAAATCCGTAGACTTGTCTGAAAACTGAATAGTTAACAGTATATTGCACGCATATAACACAGAAACTGCTCCTGTTAAAGAAAATCGCCAAATAAAAATAATAAGCTGTTGTCAATTACCTCAGTCCGAATCGTTTCGTAAAACTCGAATATCTTGATTAAAGCTCGTCATTACACTACATCAAAAAGCTATGACACACAATTCTATAGCAATAACACAGAATAACGCCCCGAATTCCACATTGAAGCACGCAGTTGACGGGCTGTGGTTGATTGTAGAACATTTTTAAATAGTGGGACTCCAGCAAGGACTGGGAGTATGTAACGGGAAGGAATTCGGCCAAGGCCCTTTTCAAGGAAGCATTCCAGCATTTGCCTGGAGTGAGATGGTGAAACCATGGAAAACCCAAATCTGGATGCCCGGCCGGGATTCGAACACGAATCCTTCAGAATGCGAGGCCAGAGCGTTAACCGATTGGGAATTCGTTGTAAGAGGGGAATAATAAAGAAAATTACGGAATATTTTTATGAAGATATTGTGATGAATACTGCTTTCGTTGAGTTACTTCATCGACAGAAACTGGTCGATATCGGAGGCTCGGTGATCTTGGAGACGTAGCCATTATCTTTGAAATGCAGACAGTGTTGTTGAAGCGGATTCCGAGTGATTACATTGCATAGTAAGACCTCTCGTTTTATTAAAGATTTTATGGTTCTCGTGTTTGGCTTCATTAAACTACCGACCTGCATGCATTTTTGATTTGTTTCAGATGCGTGGAAACATATTTCTCCCGTTAAACAGTTCTCAAAATCTGCATGTATAGTGTGCTTTAATTTTGTTTGTCATTAAGCTTTGCATAGTTTATCATTAAGCGGGATTTCTTTTTATAATTACAAAACCACTCCATCTATATTTACAAAGAACATTCAGCAACCATAGATCATCATTAATACAAAAAGTAAATTAATATCTTTCTTTCTGGAGCATAAGTTCATTTTCTCTCAATAGTTGAGTTTGCGGCAACGTTATTTTCGATTAAAGTTTGAAGCGTACCGATTAGGTGTACCTTACTTGTATTCTTTAATTTTGATTATACTTTATATAGTCTGTCAGTAAAATTATAAAGTTATTTAAATAACTAATTAAGGGAAGGAGCGAGATTTTTTTTAAAGTTACAAAACCGATGCATCCACATTTACACAAGTCACAGATTTATTTAGAAAGAACGTTCAACAACCATAAATAACCTTTAATACAAAAAATTAAATTAATATTTCACTTTCTGGAGAATAAGTGACTGTGGATGGATATCCATCATAAAATGTTCTAGCTGTGCACGTAATTTTTGTTTCAAATGTTTCTGTGATTTACATTATTTATCAGTTGTGTAGTTCTCAAAGGAAAATAAATAATTTGAGACTTTGTTTCAAATAATTTCAATAAATTTGAAATGTTACTCGGACAACTGATTGCAATTAACGGAAACCACCTGTTCCTATGTGACCGCTGACCCAACATTCTTCGCCTCTCACGCCGCCATCGTGGCAAATAAAATGTCAGTATCTGCAGAGTGCCAGCCACTTCTTTGCACAGCATTTAACTTCTCGATCTGTAGGTATAGTCTCAGTAGAAAGAAAATAAAATACGTCGTTTTTTTAAAATCACTGGCATAGTTTCATTACGGATCTGGGGAGTCACCATTTTTGTTGTTGAAAATACTGCTATAAAACATAGATGCTTAAAAAAAGCTACGGGAAAAGGCTGATGGGAAACGGGAGATTTCAAGGAACCGAACAAACGCAAATGCACGTCTGTGTAACCAACAACAAGGTGCAGTATAGAGAAGGGCAAGTCCTAGAATTTAATGGAGTCGGGTCCGGATGTACATCCAGCGCTGCTGATCTACGTCCAGGTTCCGTGTCCGGCGGACCTGTATGGGTCCATCTCTACAATCGGGCGGGCGGAACGTATGATGGATGTAACTCCGACCAAGCAGAACTGCAGCATGAGTTATATCGTGTTGATCCATTAATTTATGAAATTAAAGATTACTAAATGTGTCGATTTTATTTTATTTTTATCTGAAACTCAACTGTAAGTAATATAGTAAAATCACTATAATCAGACTGATAATGATCAAAATAAAATGAAAATTGCTGTGGGCTTCGATAAGAATAAAATTGAATCATTTCTTAGTAGTATTGTAACAATTGTCACAAAAAAGAGCAAAATTCTTTGTTAACTGGTAGTATTATTCTTTTTTTACTAACATGAAACTTTTAAAGACTAAACATTTTGAAATAATTATTAGCTTTCCATAACCTACTTAATAAACAGTTCATTATAAATGATCAAAAGACAAAACTGCATGCATAACTTATTTTAAATTGTGAGTGAGAAATTACGTGAGACTGGTTCTTAAATGTATAATATTTTGTTCTTTGTATTATGTGCGACTGTTTTAATTGAGTGTATAAAACGTTGTCGTGCATGCTAAATTGAGAGCGAAACCAAACATTTTAATTAGATGACATTAACATGTTATATTGTGCCTGCTACTGTAACGTGGTTTCTGGGCTTTGAAAATGTTTATTTTTTTCAGTAAAATAACAAAAACTTTTAAATTATTTGTAAATTCATTTGAGACTATTTCCCATATAGTTAAAAGTATTTTTACTTAATCTACAATTGTTCGTAATAATAGCTTGAGCCATTGTTAGACGTTCTAGAAACGGCTGGATGTGCGTTTTTTTCCATGTCGGATTATAAAATATTACTTTAAAAGCAGCCAGCAGAGTCGCTCGGAATAATTACGTAATCACACATATATAAAGTGCCTCGGAAACCCTTGGAAAAGAGACCAAGCTTTCTCGTTTAGGGCTACTCTTCAGCAAAACTGAAAAAGTTAAAAACTGTAGAACGAAGTAACAATCAAACTGGAAGTTAAAAGTTTAATAAGACTACAACGTATTAAAATTACAATTAACATTATAAGTCCATTCTTATTTAGCACATAAAGTACTCCTCAACTTAAAAGTATGCCCTAAAATACACCAGAACAAGACAAATAAAAAATACTACCGGGTTTTAACTACCCATATACATTTAATAGTTATTGTAATTATCTACTAGTAGTTAGTGATTAAGAAATAGTTTTTCAGTTATAATCTTATCATTAAACTGATCTCTAATCCATTCGCACAGTAAGTGACATTAAACTCTTCAAAAGATAGATTTCAAATCGTAACTGTAATGAAAAATTGCTCCCTGTCCGACACACAGTTCCAGTTCCGCGGTTGCATGTCCGGCCGTGGATTCAACCTCCGGCCACACGAGACTTGTGGCGCTGATACTGGTCTGGCCGGATACAGGTCTGACAAGCGCTCGGATGTACATCCATCCCTAGCGCAATTGAAACGGGTCCGCGGAACCGTATCTATCCGGACCTATCCATCTCTAGTGCAATACACAGAAACGTTCGCCGTCGTTTTATTTTCAACAATTAATTTACTAATATTCGTTGGCTTTAAAAATTCAACACAAACGGAAAATTCGTATACGAGGAAGCCTAAAATAACCTGTCAACTAAGTCGACGCCTTCGATTCACTTTGATCATCTATTAGTTGATGTTTTTTTTTTAATTTGTTTAACCTTGGTCTAATGTAGCCAGTTATCTGTTATAACTATTTCATGGTTGTTAGTTCTTGACGCACATAAATAAATTAATTTCACAGATTTTATATTCAGAAAGGTAAGAGTTTGCATATGCAACTAAATGTCATTAATGCGCATACATCCTTCTATGAATTCCTTTCTTCGTCTCTGTATTGTATACAACATGAGATGATAATGTCCTCTAGTCCACAGGTGTGAGTCGTACCACCTTAGAATAAAATTTTTGTCGTTGAGTAAAATATATTGCAACGTAACAGTGACATTTGGAGTTTTATGAAATGCTGATAATTGAGTAAGACGAGAGGTTATTAAGTTGCTACTGTTCTTGCGCCAGTGAAAGTATGAATCAATCTGCGCGGAGGGCCCAGTAGTGTTGAGAGGAGAGAATCGTTGGTCGGCCATCAAGTGTACGGAGGCTGGCTGTCGCGCGTCGTGTTTGTTTGATTACTGCAAGTGAGACATCGCAAGTGATTCCGGAAGCTGAAGGCTCTGATTATAGTCATCTGTGAGAAATCGTGTAGACTGTGGATTCGTGGCAATCAATAACAACTTCGTGCTACTGAACAAGTATAGAAAAGGAACCTTTGATGGAAGACTAATCACTTAAATCTGAAAAACTGACTATTCCATCAAATAGATTGTGTCCTTATAACCTCCCTTTCTCAGTCTGTACCTACATCAATGAAATTTCTCTCCTCTTACTAGGGTCTATCCCTAATTGCACTGTATCTAATTTCCTGCCTGTACTCGTGTCACCTGTTTTCCCGTTCAGTTTTAAACAAAGGGTGTATTGCATTCCTACAGTAAATATAGGCCACCAGGGTAGGTTTCACGTCCTGCGAATTCAGCTGTTTTCTAGCAGTTCTGTATACCCTTTCGTTACGTGATATACCCACGTGACTCGAAACTTTAAAACTTGGATTGGCAAAGATGACCTGACCTGATCCATTGCCGCTTTACTTCTACAACTTTCCAGGTTCGCGTATGCCAATAACATTTTCGATCTTTGCCATATCTCATCTTCACTGTACTTATCATTAAACCCCTATGGGTGGTCGGCAGATTAGTCGTTTGCATATAGTCAACCAGACTAGGTTTTTTTTTATAGTGTTTATAGTTATAGTACTCTCCTGAACAAGGTTCTCAACTTTTCTCTTTAGCATATGATGTTTTTTTTCTTAGAAATCCCTCCAACCAAACGTTGCGCCACTGATTGGATGCAGTCCAGTTTTGAGTGGTTTGACTTGGGTGCGGATTCATATTCCATTCTTTACTCAAAACACTTAGGTATATGTGGTTTCTGGGGTCTGCTCCCTATTTCAACGCCGCCAAAGCTTTTAGGCAGTTGATATGTTTTCTCCCCAAGAGAATCTGGTGTGTAACCACCTGACATGGAATTTGATCTCTGTAACCTCATTCGTTATTCGTTTCCTTTATAGTTATTCCAAAATAAATTAAGGGAGGGAGCGGGATTTCTTTGTGTAATTATAAACCGCTGCGTCTACATTTATACAACCCATCAGATTTATTTACAAAGAACATTCAACAAACATACATAATATTTAATACAAAAAATAAATTAATATCTCTCTTTTTGGAGAATAAGTCGACATCGAACTCACAAATTAAATTTGGTGAACAGTTTGATTATCCTACTCTTATCGTTGCGGTGGTAATTTCTTGGGTTAGGATCCACTCTGATATGTATTGCATATGCACTTCATGACGGCATGTAATTCCTTTTTTTTTTACTTATGGCTTTACGACTCTTCGCCATTGAGGTCATTAGAGGCAGGATTGGTCTGGGGATAAGGAACGGGAAGGAATTCGGCCATGGCCTTGTGCAGGAAGCATCCCGGCATTCGCCTGGAGTGATTTGGGGAAACCGTGGAAAACCCAAATCTGGATGCCCGGACGGGGATTCGAACCGCCGTCCTCCCGAATGCGAGGCCAGAGCGTTAACCATATAATTCCTCATAGTGCCAACACTGTCTTCAAACTGCGTCCCTCTCAATGGACACACTTGGAAGCCAAAAAAGCGATACCACATTAAAACACCTCCAGTACTCCGCACTCCACTCTGACAATAGTTGTCTCAAATCATGTGACGCGGTCTCCTCTGGTTTCTGTCAGCATACACAAATAAAAATAATAAAAATGACTTTTTTTTTTTTGCAAAAATAATGATTGATGGAACATCTAGAATTAAGTTTGAATTAGTAAGTTTAATTTCACGTCTAGAGATGCAGCAGTTTTCTCAAAATATGTACCATAAAATTGTACAAATCGTGGCCTAGTTATACATTACGTAAATGATGCTAAGAATAGATTTTCATTTCCTGCTCCTGTGGAAAATGGCATAGTGTCATGAGATGTATCTCAGATATTAAATCAGAGCCTAAGTTTTTACACCGTGGAAACCTCTCACTATCAGTTAAGTGGTGTTTACGTTTAGTCGGGAGAAACAGACCGAACGCCACTGCAGATTTATGTAATAACAGAGATAATATTTCTACAACAAAAACCGGAATCAATAAAAGCAAGCAAGACAGTTATAAAATCATAATGTCTATTTGTTGTGGAAAAATTAGCTTTACAGAAGAAGTGAGAAATCGAAGAAGTAGAGAAAACTTTTCGGATCAAGGAAAAAAGGAAAAGATGGAAGGAAAGGAATAATATAGAATTACGTAGGAAAAATTAAAAACTTTCGGATCCTTTCAGAGAAAGAAGACTTGTTTGCGAATGGTTACAGAAATACTGACAAAATCTTTATTTGAATATTTTATTAAAAATCCCAGAAAACAGATTCGTCGGTTTATTGAATTATAAATGGACACGGAATAAATGAAATTTAAGAAAGATTAAACCTTGGAGAGAGTAATACGGTTGAATGATTCTAAGAGAAAGAGCAGAAGCACAGAAGAAAGAAGGAAACTGCATAATGAAATGAAATAACAGATTAAAATCGCGCGTCTCGCACGGAGGATGATGGTATGAATCCGAGGCGAGTGCGCTAGCCTTGTCGCTGGCGGGGCCTGCCGCGGCTGACTGACTGTTGGACCACACAGTGGCGTGTTGCTGTGCGGGTGGTCTATTTACCCGTGCGCTCAGGTGCGCTTGCCTGCGGGTGAACTTTGCGATTTTCATTTGCTGTGATATAGCGCAAATCAGTGAATTTAATTCGTTTTCTCTCGGGCTCATAATCTTGTTTACTGGTTTGTAACGGAAAATAAGTTTATTTTTGAATTGACGTACGATTTGTTCAGAAAGAGTTATGAATAATTAAATAATTGCAACAAAGGGACTGGAACAAACTGATAAGCGGAAAAAAATACATTTACTGGCGCACGACGATGTAATTTATTCCGAAATTCAAACTCAATTTGTACCTTTGTTCAGTGTCAAAAGCAAACATTAATTTAATAAACCGTTATCGGCACGTGACAAAAATGCTTTTGTGTGGAGAGACAAATGCGTGAAGAAGGAATTTTCTGTTCGTCCTCCTTCCCCACCCTCCAGCTTTTACTGTCATTTCATCAAATTTAATCATTTTTATTGATCGAGCTGACAGCATTATTTTTGTGTATATGACTAGTAAAGACTAACACACCGCGCGTTTCACAGTCGGTCCTCGCATTCGGAAGCATGTGGTTAGAGTGCCGCCCCAGTCATTCAGGTGTCGGCTAGCTGTGGTTCCTCAAATTAATGTTAGCCGTCTTGCGAGGCAGCTCCTTTAATTTTCCTTGGCGCTCTCTCATTTCTCTTCGACGTCGACGAGCCTCAAATCTATACATTATAAAAACCGTTTCGTTAAATTAGAACGATCAATCCTCTAAGCAGGAATCTAACCGAAGACTCCTGCGGCAGAGTACAAAGTGGCGTGGTGGTCGTAAATATTAAATACAATCTTGTTTTTCCCTACTTCTTAAGACTTATATTTGCTTCTTCCTGTATGTCGCGGGGAGAAGATATGAGTTTGTCTGCATGTTTTGATAGTCAGACAATGTTAAGTTCCCTACAACATTTAAGGTATTGTATCAGAGAATAGTTTCTTTTTTTTTTTTGCTGTCATGAGTCTTTCGGCTGGTTCCATGAAATTCTCCATCCGTTCTTATCTTGTGCTAACCTGTTCATACCCCTTAAGCCGCGTTCCCACGATCTCTTGTAACGGAGACGGGGCGGGACGGGACGGGACCTCATTAGCCGAAGTGTAGAGACGAGCGCGCGCCGCAGGTTAGCCCTCGCTTACCTCGCTTACCTCGCTTACCTCGCCGCCACCTCCCCACCACGTAGCCTAGTGTCGTTTGGCACAGAGCACTTTACAGCAACAGAAGGGGTGCGCACCGCTGCTGCAAACCGATGGCAACAGCGCACCCCTACACGCATGCGTCTCATCTCCGCTAGCAGAGGTGCCCCTGTTCCCATGGCGTGTTGTTGAGTATTCGTCCCGTCCCGCCTCCGTTACAAGAGATCGTGGGAGCTCGGCTTTTCGCCCTACATCCACAATCTCAATTACAGTGTGCCTATTAAGCGTCTGTACCGGTGAGTGCATACCTGTTTGTGATTGTATATGTATGTGGTCGTGAGCGTGCGCATATGCAACTGTGTCTTTGCTAGGCAACTATCGTCAAACCGAAGTTTTCCTTGGGATTCAGGAGACTGTGGGTTCAAATTCCCGTCCGAAGATCCAGATTCTGGTTTTCTTTGGTTTCGCTAAATCAAGCTAGGTGAATGTGGGGATGGTTACTTCAGAATTCTGGTGGGAATTCCTGATCGTTCCTAGCGCCACAACATCTCTCAGCTCTAATGTCCGTGACGTCGACAAATCAGAGAGAAAGTTCTTCCCGATTTTAAATTATACGGTGTGGCAACAGTACAATTTATTAGCTCACTTATGGAAGTCAGATTTAAAAGAATATTAGGAAAGCTTTCATCAGTAATTATTATTGTGTTAATAGATAGATGGATAATTTTAAAAAGTACTTAAATTTCTGTTTAAATTAAAATGAAGGAAAAAAATTCCTTCCTTTCGGTTGATTTCTGAGTTGGGAAAGTTGTTTTAACAAAATTGGAGCCGTACAGCTGTCCAGACTGAGGTTGTTAAAGTATGATGAGGGTAGTGAGTGCGGCATTCTGTAGTGGCTAGGCTAGGAATTGAACCTGGGTCTTTCTGAATCCTAGCTCCAAACGTTGCACTGTGCTCTGCGTACACCACAGTTCCACGCTGAATGTTAACACAAATAAAGGACAATGTCATTCTAGAGTCGTGCGCAGTATGTGATATCCGAATGTGGTTTGTTTATGGGGTAGCACGCCAGGTTTCGACTGGCCATTAGTGGCGTGCTGTATCAGTGCGGAGCTGATTACAAGCTGTGCTCTGGTGACACCTGTCTCGGGACAGAGCTCCCAGTGGGACCTGCAGCGAGAAGAGTGATAAACACGTTTAATTAACGCAGCACCCAGTAACGCGGTGTTCAACCCACGCCACGGAGACAGTGTGTATTGTAAACACTAAATGGGAGGCCCCAGGCGTTGGCTCACGGACGTTACGCAAATTTTAGAGTCGTAGCAGACTTCGAGTACAATACTGTGGAGCACTCATAAGGGGAAACTCTCATGAAAATCAACTTCAAAGTGTACCCCACGTGTACGTGATACTAATGTAGCATCAAAACCCAACTGTTGCAAATATCTTCGGGAGATTTACGCTGCAAGCAAACTCAGCTGCCGTCGTTGACGGTGGTGAATGCAACCGGAATCGGACTTCTCGCACAGACACCTTTTCTTTGGTGCAAGGTTTCATTTCATAAAAGTAGTCATTAGCATATTACCTGTATTTTAAGCAGTAATACTTTATTTGTGTGTTGATGTAATTTTTACTTGTTTCCTTTGTTTTTTTCTTTTTCCAAGGTTACAGACCTTTTTTTAAAATATATTACGAAGAGTAATTACTTTCAAAATTGTAGTTGTTAAAGTTACTTGGACTTGTTTTAGGACCTTGTTTGAATAGTTTTGATCTGTTTTTAGGAACGTTAATGCAGGATGCAAAGTTTGAAAATATCATCATGAGACATTATTGCAGCAAGTGAGCTTTACTTCATGAACTGCCTGCCACAGACACGTATTCAAGTATTACCAGAGCGGGAACTTTGGGGAAACGTAGAAATAGGGACCACTAGGTACGTTGGTCGCTGCAGAAGATTGTGAAGGAGAGGACCGACATTTTATTAGAAGTGAAGATCGCCGAACTCGTGTGTTATTTTATTGTCTTGGAGAGTACGTTTTTCTCACTGAAATAAGTGAAGTGCGGCCAGATATTAATTTCTTTCGTCTGAAATTGTGTTACAATTTTTGAGGTATCAGAATGGTGTCTGGGATCCAGTATTAACTTCTGTGTCTGAAATAGTCAACGAGATGTTGAGGGGCAGTTAACGTCGTCAATGAGTAGATGCTATTCATATTTAAATGTCCTTTATCACTCAAGAAAGCTAGGTTCGTATAACAAGTAAGAGAGAAGATACTCAGATTGCGTAGCAATGACTAAAAATTTAATTCTTATTTACTGATGTTATTTTATTTAGCAGAGCGCAACTTTATTTAGCAATGTTTAAAGTCTGAAGAATCGCTACAGATTTAAATCGTGGAAGACGAGTGGGATGTTTCATGAAACTTAAACACTTGAAGCCTTGATGCAGCTGCCAACAGGATGGCGATTATAACTATAATAATTCACAGGTTACAATTGGAGAATTCCGTTGTATAATTGACCCTACCAATACAAAGTGATGCATAATTTCGATACAAGTTGCTACAAGATTCACGTACTTTCCTATTGATATAAATCGGTTGCTGGGTAAAACGTACGAACTAGTCACACAAACAGAGAATTTCAATTAGAAAAAGAATATTTAATCCGCGGATTGTTGGCAGCAGGTTAAGATTATAAAAAAAGCTCTCGAAATATACGTATGTAAAGAAATCCTTTGACTGGAGTTAATCAAGTAATTAACAAATATTTCTCTAACACTTATCCAAATTTACCGTAATTTGTTAAATTATTGTTCATGGGTAATACTTGGAGACCTTGTTGACGTATCTCTGCGGTCCATAGTATATGTACTGGGAAGGGGTTCCAGTAATGTTACCATCTTCGCGCTACAGAGCTATTGCAACAGGTGTCCTGCAACCAATGTAACAGCTGTGGCACACTGGTTGCCTATTAGCCTGCACCACACGCTACGCATTGCTGTTTCCCATTTACACGGGCGAGTAGAGAGTCGGGGTCACTGGCATGAGGCAGTGGTACGCGAGATTGAGAGTTACTAAATTTACGTGAATAAAATATCACAGCGATATAACTGATTTCAAAACTGGTACCATATAGTGTGGTACCAGAGATCAGTTCTAGCGGAGGACATTGGTTCAACATCAACAATGATTATCTGCCTGTGGTTATTGCACCGTATTTTTGTTTACCATTGCTGATTAATTAAATCCATTCGATTATGCAAATAGTACAGCTGAAACACCTTAAAGTTTACTTTATTTGTATGAGGAGGTAGGTGTTCATTGATTTGATTCGCTAGCCAGGCAGATACTACAAGAGTGATTAATAAACATCGCTTCACCATTAATATTACTTTTTGCATTAAACGGTAAGGTAATTAATCATTGCAACTTGCCTCAGTGACATCATACAACCACGGTATGGTTAACATAGTAACCGGCCTGGTGTGGTAATACCTTTGTGGTTATTCTGCCGCAGATCAGTCCATTTAATTAACGTAATGAGACGACGCCTAAAACCATAAAATAATGTACTAAAGATTTCGTAGTCAAAATGGCAAATATAAACCGTTGAAGTTCCGTCTTGTCAGTCCGTATATCACAATCTGGTAATTACCCCGGCTTAGCACCGGATGCGGTGAAATTTCACGGGCAGGTACATTTTACTGACGAATAGGAAAAAGCGCGGTATCCCCCACCCCAAAAAAACATCGCTGCTGAATTATTATTATTATTATTATTTTGGTAGTGTGTTGTCGGAATCTACAATCAGTGCTGTTTTTGGAGGTACTTATTCAGTTGTGCATTTCGCCAGATACAATCTACAAATCTCATTAATAATGTCTTCGTCCTGTAATTTTCTTACCGTATGAATAAAAAACCTGAAATAATTAAACCTTATCGCACTAATAAGTTCTCGCAACGAAAATTGTTTTTCATGAGACACGTTGACAAGAACCTTAGATTTTCACATTCTTCTGTCACAAAAACCTTATTTTTGCTGTAGCTAAATCGAGTCTTGATTCTAAGCGATACGGCACATTTGCTTGAACAGATGAATTGATAGCTCAGTGTGTAATCCACCAACCTTTAAAATTGAGGTTCTCAGATAGAATCTCTGTCCCTACCGAACTTCACCTCCACCTCTGGCAAAGTTTTCTTTGTTAATGTTGAAGCACAATAAGCTGTAAATCAATCGACGAAAGAGGCGGAGAACGTGGCAAGTTGGAACTGTGGAGCCTAGCAGTGTAGTGGCTGGCACTGCGGAGGTCGACGGTTCGAGTCCGTCAAGCCCCAGACGAGGGTGGCTAAGTGTTATGTCCGTCCTGTGTTGTGTGTACCTGGTTGAATCATATTTTTTAATTTTTAAAAAAATGTCATTTGGCTTCCTTAGGCAGTTCAGCCAGCTCAAGTATGAGTTTAGTTCATCCAGTGCTTTCAGTTTCTCCGTGTGTATATTTCATTTAAAGTAATTCTAGACACTCCACACGATGGACGTGACAAGCACCCTCACATACAACACTTAAATACTCATGCCCACGGCCGGACTCGAACCGGCGACCTTCGGCACGTGGGGCCAGTGGTTGAATCAATATGCGATGAGAAGAGAATTATATTTGCTTGAGATAATTTAGAGAAGGCTGTGTTAGCTAGGGGGAAAAACTTGAAACTCTGTCACCGGTATTTGTTTATATAACGTACATCAGGCTTCGGAATCCTATTGTACGCAGGCCAGACATGCGGTGGGCAATTCTGTCCCGTTACACAAATTAACAGCCCGCCCAAGATTTAGCTCGTTATTTCTGCTACTGGAGCGACGATGGTAAACCAGTTTTCATTATTTAGGATCTGACCAGAAGTATGGGAGAGCTCGGGTTACACAATTTTAAATCGTTACATAGAGTACCAGATTCCTTGCGTCAATCCCGAACCTTTCAGGAGCAGTGGCTATAAGGCTGGAATATGACACAGTTGTCGGTGATCGCATACCACACTACACTAATTCACCTATTCGCACTTATTGACACACATAATTTATTCCAGGAATAATTTGCTATATTTTCCATGAGTTTGCTACCGAAACCACCGATACATCAGTATAGGACCTGCAGCACTATTAACAAGGTGGGTGCAAACAACTGTAAAATGTACACAAACTGTGTCGTTGAATCAGACGAGCATTTTATTGTAACACGGAAGAGTTACAGTAAAAAGTAAATGACTATAACAACCTTAGCTGGGTGACACCAAAGGGTTGTTATGATTTCAATTTGCAGCGTAATCCGTCTCTGTCTTATCTACCATAACCTATCCCCGTAATGCAACCGGGAAAAGGAGAATTACAACGCGGAATCCGAACAATGGAGCAAAGCATTGCCGTTGGCGTAAATCAGCTTAAGGAAGCGCAAAACCTCAGGTTCAAAAATCAAAAGACTTAAAGGTGATGTAACGCAGTAGCAGATGTGTGGTTGCGAAACCGGGAACTCAAATCCTAGAAAAGTGTCTGGATTTAGGTACTTAGCTGGTTAGATAATCAGATAAGGCAGAAGTAAGCGAGATATAATGGGCCATATCTGTCAAGCAAAGAATGGTGAGAAGAACTCGTTTATTTCTAAATACATCATGTTAGACATATGGAGACGAGTGATGTCAACATATGATTTGGAGCTTCGATTTGTATGGAGGCGAGACTTGGAAAATAGATGCTGAGGAGAAGACATGGCTTAAAGTTCTGGAACTAGAATACTAAAAACCAGCTTGAAGGACAGAGTTGGTGAATCGCGGAGCACATGGTGTCATATTGAAGTGTGAAGAGACCATCTGATTGCTGAAAACGATAGTGGTCTGTGTCATCGAAGGACATATCCGGAGAGGAAGTCCATACCTGGATTTTTTTGGATCAATTATAAGTGAACTGAAAAGAAAGGTGAAGAGAAGAGAAGAATGGAAGCTACCGCGAACCAAAGCGTAGGTTTTGGATTCTTCCCAGGGGCCTGTCGATCGTCATTCACTCGCCTAGACCAACATGTTCTTTTTTAATGAGCCAGTTTATTTGTTTGTACATGTTGATACAATTCTTATAATTATTAACAGTTATCATAATAAAATTTCTGACTTGGCAGGACTCGACCCTGCATCCCAACCCCAATCATTGGCCCTGTCCGTTTCTACCCCTTCCTCCCGAATCTCATGAATAACGCGTTGGATATTACTGCTTCTGTGTGTACAAAACAAGAAAGAACTATACCACTCACAGCTGATATTCAACGCAGTGAGTGTGTGTTGTGACATTCATTTCTATTGGTTATATCAGTGCGAGAACAGTTTCTGTTCCTGATCAGTATGCGGCAGAGAGCCACCAGTAACATTACTGGAATGAGTTTGTGTGTGACTCATGCATGTGACTGAAATTTTACGAAACCTTACAAATCGCAGAGTTGAGGGAATTGCGTTACACAGCCTTGGATAGTCCATTAGTTGAGTTGGGTGATGTAATATAGGAGCACCAAATGCAGGAGGAGGTGGGTGGCAGCTAATTTTACTTACGGAAATTAGCGCAGAACAGAATCGTTAAATTATTTAATACAGAAGCTGCTCTTGGAGTCATTAGAAGGCTGAAGAAGATAATGTTCGGAATTTTAAGGCGTACATTGGCCGTGAAGTTTGGATTGGTATTTAAAAGAAAAATTATGAGTAGCCCATGCAAAGGAAGAAATTACCATAACCACAAGCTGACACTTGATTGCATGGGAAAGTGAGTGTGGAAACTTCCTTTTAAGTACAAACGATTGGAATATATTAACAAGGAAATTATTGATTAAGTTACCACAAACGCAGAAAGAAATTAAAATTCGTAGTGCAAAAATGCATCAAAGAATTGAAGTGTTTTTTTTTTTTTTTTTTTTTTTTTTTTTTTTTTTTTTTTTTTTTTTTTTTTTTTGTAGTAATGAAATGATTGTATAGGTGTGCAGAAAAATTAACACAGAAGCGTATGTTTCATTTCATAATTTAAATTAATAATAATATATAAATTAAACTAATAATTATATATAAGTTAAATTAATACATTCACCAATGATGTGTCGCAGAACAAATGTGAAATTTTCATTCAATTAAAAATGTTCATATGGTTGTTGGAACCCTGTGTTAGTAAATGCTTGAAATGGCCAGCAACCAAAAATTTAATAGCTTTGTAATTCCATTACAATTAGACGGCAACTTCCAACCGCGTGTTTAGTCATTTCTGTGAGGATGAAAGCAGTCAGAGAAGCGATTTAGACTTGAAGTCACTAAACACGCTACTGGAAGCCGGAGACCTTGGCAATGTGGACTACGTCTGTTAGGTGGTGATACGTGATTAATATTGCAACTGTTTTTGTTCGCAGGACGCCGGAAGGATCTGGACAACAAGTGGACTGATTTCTAGGGACTCTAAGCAGTAAAGGTGAGTGGTACACTATCTACACAACAGGTTTAGATAGAAAAAAGATTTTCATTTCATCTTCTATCATACGATGGAAACAAATATCTTCACAGAAAATAACAGGGAATCCAATAAACAAAATTCCCTGAACTTTGGGTAGACGATAGGATTCTGAAATTACGCGCTCCATTTATAACTTGTCTTGTGTATGACCTTTTCATTGCGATGCGTTTCTAAATATAGGTGCAGCTATCTCAATTTGAACGCGATACAAAAACAAGTGTCATTCAAGCTTAGTTTTCTTTCTTTTTGATTTTTAAAAATAATTAACTGTCTTTTATGAAATATTGATGACGCATTGCATCAGCAATTATCTTCGCATGATTTTAATTTATTTTCGAAGTTAATGCGGAACATTATGAAATAATGGAGGTGAGTTGCATCAGCATAAACGCCCGTAAGATGTGTTTCTATGTTGTTTTTTTTAGGAATTTACTTCGGTAGAAATTACCAAAGTTTTATCCTATTCAGGAGAAAAAGAATTTTATCCTATAAGAGGAACTGAATTAGAGTGATTTACCGTGGCCATGATAAAATTGTGGACAGCGGATGAAAGAAAATTAACGAGACATTTTTCATTTTTTTCTTAAATCAAATATTTACATTTAACTCTAGCACAAAAATATCTACATTCAACAGCTTACAGTATTCAATTTCTAACAAAAACAGCAAACTTTATTTTGGTTTTATTTTTCCGTATTTTGAGGTGGCTTCATTTCCCATAAGGGAATACATTGAATGATGTTAATTTTTCGCGTGAGTTTGATATTGTGATATTGTGGTGACGTCAGTAATAAAAAAATAATTGCTGCACTGTGTAAATTGGGAAGTGTAAACAGACTCGTCCAAAAGATCCCTTATTCCCGACTCCGTTATGCGCAAGTGACAACTTTTCTGCTTCTTTGTGCCAGAAATCAGGTACTATTTATATTGTTCTTGTTGCGAATTCTTCCACCTACAATTGAGATGCGACAAGTGACGTAATATAAAAATACGTTGTAAAGGAAATGTATTCACTAGCAATGGCTAAGAACATAAGGATAAGCACCAATATTCAGTGTAGTCGAAGTACAACAGAAGAAAACACATAAGCAAATCTAAGTCAGTGTATCAATTGAAATTGGTGATATATTCAAGTTTCCCCATGTACTGTAACAGAATCACTGTAGTGTTGTTGCTAGATGTTATGAATAACTGCAAAATGCAGCATGAAAACTGCGTTAACACGGAGCATATTATCGCTCTGAACTATGTACTATACAGAAAAACCGCGAAGGGAGATCGCCATGGTCGCGCTATTGAGACAAAAACATTTAATGAGTGGGTCAGGGGCCACTTACCTTGCATTTAACTCTAATACCTGCTCCATTCGGAAGGGGAGAAAAGAACAAAGTAGTGTAGGCTGATAGAACGGTAAGAATCATTTACATGCTGTCAATGTCCCACTGAGTAAAAATAAAGTATGACTTTGGTAAGTGTGAGAGTGCCCCAGTTTTCAAAGATGAAAAAGTAGTTATGTTCTAGCTTCTTACACGTGTAATTTGGTTATATACTTCTGACGCATTTTTCCCGTATTTTTTTAAACATTTTTTGATATTTTTGTTGATTTGTAACTATTAGAACTCTAAAATCTGCTTTAAACATTTTGTAATGACGGTTAAAAATGATTTAAGCTCAATGTTTCTATGCCTTGAAAATTGCGTTCGTCTTTATATCATAAAAAAAAAATAATTTCGTGATATTAAAAAAATAAAATTCATACAAAATAGTTGATTTTAATATAGGTTCATTTTCATGAAAAAATCCAACCTTTCTATTTATTCTTAATCAATTAAAATCAGTATCCAATTTGTCTTTTTTATCCACAACGACGGTATTTATGGGAAATCAATTGAAGAAACGTTCATTTTTTTTCTTTTTCTTAATGCTTTACGCCTCATCGACGGCTAAGGTTATTAGAGGCGGGATGGTACTGGGCACAAGGAATGGGAAGGAATTCGGCCATGGCCTTTTTGAAGGAAGCATCCTGGCATTCGTCTGGAGTGATTTGTGGCCACCATGTAAAACCAAAATCTGGATGCCCGGACGGGGATTCGAACCCGCGTCCCCCCACTTTGCTTGGTACAACTTTCTGACAGAAGAAGCATCAAAATAGTATCCCAGGAGCTTATCAGTTTGACATTAACATTTCCCTGAACGGAACCAACTGACATCTGAACTGGTCACCGACTTGGTCTTGCCTACCTCTCCTTGTCAGTTTATACTCTGTGGAGTGTAGTCATCTCATTCATGAAGACCGACCGTGGTGGGTGAGTGGTTAACGTTCTGGACTCGCATTCGGAAGGACGGCGGTACGACTCCGCGTCCGGACATCCAAATTTGGATTTTCCATGGTTTTCCCAAATCACTTCAGGTGAATGCCGAGATGCTTTCTTCAAAAGGCTATGGCCGAATTCCATCCCGTTCCTGGTTCCCATTCCCGCCTCTAATGACCTCGACGTCGACGACGCGTAAAGCCATAATTAAACAAAAATAATAATAATAATTCATGGATTACATACACCGACGGCAAAAAACAAATGTGAAAACAAAATTTACAAACTAGATTGCTTCTAATATCCTCCAAAAGTGTTGTAAATGAGATTTTACTTTCAAACCTTTTAATTATTAACGTTAAATGACAACATGGCAGTAGCTAGCATCAGATCAACAGTTTGCCAAAAAGTCCCGCGTTTTGTGTAGAATTAAGTCGGCTAGTTTAAACTTGACATGTTGTGCGTTATAATTATGCAATGGACTGAATTTATAATGGTTAGAATTATGATGATATAAATCTGCAAATAACTACTAAAATTCCAGAAAAAAATTATTTAACCAGAGTTGTGTCCTTTCGCTTCAGTGCGTGCAAAGAAATTATTTTAAAATCTAAAAAAAATATCATTATTTCATCAACTTTCGGTGTTATAAGCTGTAAGTAGCATTCCTGGAAGATAAGGTAAAATATGAGTACCTGCTAATATTACATAAAAAAAATTAAAAAATCTGTTGAGTAGGAAACATTGCGGAAGTTGGTAGGGGCACCGAGGTCTGCTATATGCCCTCAATAAATACAGTAGTTGCAGGGGTTGCAATATAGGACATCTAGAATCGTCTGTAGAAAGAAACAGCTGTAGGCACAAGGAAACTGGGTTGGGAGGCCCGTAAAAAGAATTGGTGGCTATGTGCAAGGATGAATGTGTTTGTTATGAGGCAGGCATGGATAGTTGGGAAACTTAATAGAATGAACCAGTACCTACTAATTTCGCTTTCTGTATACTATATCTGAAAATTTGTGATGCTTTGAGCTCTGTGAATTATTTGACATGGGTTTTATTACGGTCACTCCGGTAACATATGGTAATTGTGTCATGGACAGTACGTGGTATTCACAAACTCTTCCCCATATTTAATCTCCTTTTGAGTAGCTTTTGATGTTGTTTAACCAACAATGTGCAAACAAACTCGGTTAAAACAGGGTTCTCTATTGAAAAATGAAGTAACTCTTATAAATTCTACAGCATTTAATGTCAGAACTATCTAATTGGTCAGTTTCAACTTGGTTGTCTTCCAGTTGTTTGAAAGTCTCACCTGAATCTGGAAGAAAGTTGCTTGATCATTCACTATTTTGCACCGTCGGAATTCAGGTTTAATGTTGTGATTGATATTTAATCGCTTCTAGAGTCTGCATTCCTTGAAAAAATTATTTTACAAGTAGTTGATTAGAGATTTTAGGAAAAGTAGTCTATTTGAGAAATCTGTTTCCAGCTGTTGACCTTAAAAGGAAAAAAACAAATTTAAATCGCAGGTTAAATGAAAATAAACATTCAGTTAGTGATCAAGAAGTTCTTCAACGTACATAAAGATTGCTCCATGACCCTATGTAACGATATTATAAAGTGTGCTTTGAAGCTCACCGTTAATTTATCTGCTTTACCGTAAATTTAAAATAAAAAAATAAAAATGAAAAAGAATTAAATGTCTCTTAAGAGAAATGACGGTTTTCTGGTAAAGAGAGCGTTTGAATTGTTCAAAGTTTATAACTGCGATGAACCATGGTGACAGCTAGTTTTCTTTGTGAAATTACAGCAAAAAACATTGATTAACTGATATATTTTTTTAAACTGCTTAACGTCTCTTAACAGCGAAGTCTTTAGAGACGGGAAGGGATGGGGGGGGGGCGGCAAAGAATGGGAAGGATTTCGGCCGTGGCCTTTTGAAGGAAGCATCCCGGAAATTACCTGGAGTGATTTGGGAAACCATGGAAAACCCAGATCTGGATGTCCGGACGGGGATTCGAACCGCCGTCCTCCCGAATGCGAGGCCAGAACGCTAACCGTTACACCACCATCCTCGGTGATTAGCTGATATGATGAAGAAGTTGGTTTGATGTTCATAGGAAGACAGATTCTGGCCTCGCATTCGGGAGGACACCGGTTTGAATCTCCGTCCGGGCATCCAGATTTGGGTTTTCCATGGTTTCCCCCAGGCGACTGCTGGGATGCTTCCTCTAAAAAGGCCATGGCCAAATTCCTTCCCGTTCCTTGTCCCCAATCCAATCCCATCTCTAATGACCTCGACGTCGACGAGGTGTAAAACCATAATCAAGACAGAAAGCGGGTGAAGAGAGTGTTGGGAGTATATTGTTGATAAGGCTTGCATGGATATAGGTAGAACTATTGGGAATAGTACGTGGAAGGCGACCGTAGCCACAAGCGGGCTGATTACATGAATAATTTTCTTTTGTAGGTTAGGGAGCCAGGGACTGGAAGAAATTACCAAGTTAAATGATGAACAATTTACCATAAACACTGAAAGAGTTTAATTTAAAATTCGTAAAGTCCAAAAGTTATTAAAAAATCTTGATATGGAAAGGAGATGGTGTAGAGAAATTGGCAACGGAGAATACTCTCCATATGGAACGAATATGCTATTAGGTCTGTAGTAACTGAAGAGACCTTGTGTTTTGTGCTGTTTTAGTGAATAATTGTTTTTTTTTTGAAGCCTGATCTGCTTCCTGGAATTTGTACCATTATTTTGGAGTATTTTCCACTAACAACCTGACAAAATTTTTGAGTAGGGTTAGGTTCACATGGCTCTTCCCTGTAGACATATACAGACAGTGTATTTAGTGATCTGTGTTATGTAATATCCTATCAATGTTCCCTAGCTAGGAAAATATGGGAGACTGTCCCAGAACTGTCATCGATCATTATGTGGAACAGTCTTAGACTGATAAGGAAGTTCTCATTTTGGGCCATTATGCGATTACGCCATAAGCCGCATGAAAAGTGTTGTGTTGTCCGGAAGAGACAGTTTATTTAATGTGGATAAAATAACACGATCCCTACATTGCGAATTGACAAGGATGGCAGCGATTCATTTTGAACCTAGATTAATCAGGCATACTTATCCGATAATTGATGTATGTGACAACATAAACAATTTGCTTTTAAATCCCTTTAATTTTTTAATTTTTTTTTTAAGTTTTTCGAAGGTCTTATCGGTATTGAATGAAATATAGCTTCATAAGAAAATGTTTCACTTTTGAAATATTTTGATTTTAGAGTTTCAGGCAAAATATTGTTGATTAAAACATCTTTCTACCTAATTATTCCTTTGAAGAATGGGAATGCAAGAAGCGTGTTAACAATTTCTGAAATATCTGGCGACAACTTTGCGAGTGTTATAAAGTCAGTTCACAAAACTTTGTTGCTTCATTTTAGTAGGTGTAGTGATTCTTTCAGATTCAGTGGTGAAGACTTGTTGAAATTCTGAATCACGGAAAAATTTCAGTTGCTGATATTTAGCCCCAGACCAGCATAGGGAAGCACAGAACCATGTAATATTTTAAGAACCTTGACTTCCATACAGTTGGTTTCCCTTTTCAGCAAATGCTTTTCATTATTTCACAAATATTTTAAGTGTATTTTATTGAAACGTAATCAGTTCCACAGTCGGAAAGGAAAGGAATAGTTATCCAGAAATAAAGAGTTGATAAATTTTCTTATATTCGTTACAAAAATTGGAAAACAATTTTTAAAAAGGAAAAATTCACAATTTGTTTTTATAGTTTATCTATTTCTATAATAACTCAAAACTCAAAGGTGTTAAATTATTAAGGTAACATTTTTTTGAAATAAATAAATTGCTAACAGTGCATCCAAAGTAATTTGATCTCATAACTTTGAGTGCCTCGCATTTCAAGTCACTGATCGATGCCGTACTTTCAATACAAACAACTATTCGTATCTTATGGAAAATATTTATTCATGACTTTACTTTGATTGAAATTATTTGGAGCTACTGAATCATCTCCGATGAAGCTTCTGCATTGTTGGAGAAAGAATTCAGGCAGTATAACATATTGAAGAATCAAGTGACGGTAATGAAAGTAGAGAATCATGAAAGAAATGCATCAATTCTGAGGTGTGCGGGAGGTCAAGTTGCATTTAGAGAAAAAATAAAGGAAGTAAAAAAAAAACTTCGGATATGGCAGAAGTATTCAATCACTTAGCCGTGATTTCCTGTTAGTGGTACGCAGTGAGGATACTGAGAAATTACTGAATGACATGGGCAGAATATTGAGGGAAGAATTGGGACTAAATATAGACCTAATCAAGTATGAAGTATACAAGAAATTATAGCATTAACAGCAGATTGAACATCAAAATAGCATCAGATGCAATAGGAGAATTCTTTTAATTATGGAGTAAAATTGCAAGTGATGGCCAAAAAAGGAAAAGTCCTGGCGGAAAAAGCCTTCTTAAATAAGAGATTTTTGTTTTGTTTCGAACATAGATCTTGTACAAAGAAATACAAATCCTAAAACTGTATCTACCAAACCCAGTACTAAATGGTAGTGAAATAAGGACTTCACGTATACCAAAACGAAGGAAGATTTGGTGCTGGAAAAGGATGCTGAAAATTAAGTGGACAGTTAAAGTAGTCAATGAAAGTGTTTTGGAATTGACGGGTGAGGAAAGAAGATTTCGGAAGATATTCACAGAAAAATGATACAGGAAGCAGGGTCACATTGGTTGTTCGTCAAGGGGACAGTTGAAGAAAAAAACTTGAGAGGGAGACTAAGAATAGAATATATGAAGCAGATAATTAAGAACGTAGGCTGTAGATGGTATGTTGAGATGAAGAGGTGGAGCGTTGCATGGAATAGTCTCTGACGACAGCAGAAACAAATTTGATGGTGCATTTTATAAATTAATTCAGAAATTTTAGAAAAAGAGGCTTGATCATGATGATTCTAAGTTTCCGTGACCTTGTTGGTCGAAACAATGTTGAGAAGTATCTTCTCGTGACCTGACGTTCCTCCCCGTCAGACCCTGCTGTCCGCTGTGACCTCCTCCGCCTGCTCGACTTTGTTCTGCTGTCTCCACGCTCGACCACCTTGCAGCTCAGCCACGATGTCTTCGACGGGTCGGCACTTGGTCTCCGGCATCACCACCACCACGAACAGCACGCCAATCACGCAGAAGCTTCCGAACAACCTGCAACCACAGATGAGAGTGTCATCTACCACGGCACCGCGACTGGGGAGTTGTGCGAGCTGTAATATTGGACCACAGTGAGCATGTATTGACGTGAATACCAGAGCTCGTGCAACTAACCTTGCTCATCCTTTCTGGTCGTGGCCTAGTAGATAAATAGTGGTTACTAACTATAATTAATCGAAACGGGTTTTTGTAAAACTATATAAACGAGTTTATTTTCGGCTTCCTTCACAGTTCCCTGAATCATTTGGCCATCTGCTAGTGATACACAGGCTGACTGATCTGCTTCGACCCATTTTGGACTGTAACTAAGCTCCTGCTCTTGAAATGTCCTCCTCGCTACTATGGCTGAAACCGAATCGAATCATCTCACTAGGAACAAAATTTTTTCATGGCTGTTCGCATCCCGACTTCGCTTGGCTTATTTATTGGTATGATGGTGATTTTCCTTCATGTGACTTTTGGAACGAACGTTTGGGATTCGTTGTAAGAAACAACAAATTACCGGTTTGGGTTGCTCATTATCTAGTTCTTCGACAGTTTCTGCCCGCAAAGTTCATCCCCAGAGCGGGTACTTCAAAGATTATTCCCCGGCTGAGGACTGATCGTCTCTCGCTCGAATGGAATGATCCAGATGGATCCAGTTCCCCCATCTATTCCACTCATACTTGCTGATTCCTGATCTCTTTATCGGTGGGAATAGTAGAATATCAGGCGCTACCTGGTAACTTTTTTCCACTTCAATCAAGCTGCATATTTAAATGACTTAATCTTGCTCTGTTTCAACGGTTTGTGAAGCGAAACATAATATTTCAGAAATTTTGACACACATCCCTAACCTCCTTGTGGCTGGTTAACGTCCTAAGAGATTGACTAGAGAATATATTTAGTTCGACTGGTCGAAATATGTGAATCAAATTTCATGTCAAACAGTCCGTTTGATATATATATATATAACTATTACTCCCTACCATACCTAGAAAGGGATTTATGGAAGTTTAATTATACTCTACAGTTTATTTAGTCAGCCAAAGAGACATAAATCTCCGAAGTTTTACGAAAATCGACCTGTGTAAAATCCTGAAATCTAGTACAAACCGAGTCATCCTAGTATAACTGTAATGCCACAACCTGTTGTTTGCAACCTAGTAAAATTGATTTTGCATACATCCCTACTAGTATTTTGGAAAAAAATAATTTCGGTTTGGACGTGAATGTAGAGATGCGCTTACCAGTAGCTGCCCTGCACGGTTAGCGCGTCTGCGATCTGGAAGAAGAACTTGGCGACGAGGAACTGGAGCAGCGAGAAGACGGCCATGCAGACGGTGTTGGCCCTGCCGACGAGAGCGGGCGGGAAGAGCTCGGGCACCATGAGGAAGGGCAGCGGCGACAGGCCCACGTTGAGCGCCACCACGTACAGGCAGAGGCAGCCCGTGGGCAGCCAGCCCAGGCCAGAGACCGCGTCGGCGCCGCCGCTGCTGCGCGCCTGCAGGTAGATCCTGCGCACACACAAGTGCAATGCTGACAGCCGTCCCAGTACTGGAAACGCTCGGTGTGTCTCACTAGTGGTCACATGGAACCAACTCCACGACTCTGCTTTGTCGGTGCATTTGTAGTAGAGGGTATACAATACACCGTGTCCCCTAACGTGGCTTATGCCTCATCGACGTCGAGGTCATTAGAGGCGGGATAGGGCTGGGGACAAAGAACGGGAACGAATTCGGTCATGGCCTTTTGAAGTAAGCATCCCGGCATTTTCCTGGAGTGGTTTGGCGAAGCCACGGAAAACCCAAATCTGAATGCTCGTACGGGGATTCGAACCCACCTCCTCCCGAATGCGAGGCCAGAACGTTAACCGCTCACCCACCACGGTCGGTGTGCCCCTTAACGTTAGTATTTGTGTTGTCTCGTGGTTTGATGGTGCGGCTCCATGATGATGCTCGGGTCTAGACGTGGGGTTAGCTGGTTCGAGTTTTGGTGGCTGAAAAAAATTTTCTCTTTCAAGAATTAGTCGGCAGTGTAGGAGAGGTAGTCGAGCACAACTACCGATCACCAAATTGTGTATCAAAGTCCTCGGTTTATTCAAAACTTTCCTCATCCCCAGTCTGTATGGATTGAGAGCATACGACTGTATTAATGGCGACTTGTGCGTCGGATAGGGACTATCAAGTCCTATGCTATCTCCGTTTCGAAAGATTAGGCCTGAATAGGGCGGCACCGAGTTTCACCATCTCCTGCTTTCAGTCATTCACACAAACAACATACTACACAAAACCTACACAAACTATAGTCATTCGCTCTACACAAGAAAACATAAATACATTCCTATTACCGGGGAAAGCAAACCTCCCCAGTTTCAAATTTCCCTATAAAAACAAGAATATGGCTAACGTGTTCCTAGTGCCTTCTTCTTTGACTCGGCGATCAGTAGACTTGTATCAGAATTGAGTCTGTGTTTATTTGGTTCGTGCACTTCCGTTCAGTGGCCCAAATTGTCAAAGTCAACATCCAGTTTAGCTCCGCTATAAATACAGTGAATGCCGTCATTACGTCCTTATCCTCATTGCCAGTAGTTCAAGACTTCCTGAGGAGAAATCAATACTGCTTCGAAAGTAGAAAGGAGCGGAGGATAGCATCTTGATTCTCCTTCATAGCGAACTTTGTGATCTGCCACGTTCACATCAAAAGTCAAAGATAGCGGCCAATATAGAAGCAGATCAGATGTTAAGTAACGATTTAAAAATGGTGGACAATGGACTGGTACAGTTAAATATAGAATATTTCATTGTAAACTTGTCGCGTAGCATTGATTCGATCATTTCTTTTCAAACTGAAAATATTAACCGTCTTTCTTTTGCGTATAAAGCATCATGAACTAGCTGCCAAATTACAAAATCAGATTTCCCTGAAATGTTATTTTTTTCAGAAAAAAATTGAGAAAAACATTGTTTACATCCAAACTAGCTACCTATATTAGATGTAAAACATCAATTTAATTGGCTTCTGTAATCACTAGCTTAAAGGTTTTGTTCGCGTGTTGCTGGCGGCCAGTGGGTTTTTTGTGTGTGGTGGCGACGCCGTATCAGCCACGTCCATCGCAGTTTTCGATTACCGCTTCTCGGTCAACAGTTTCCTCTCGATCCGACTAAGTTCAGTAATTACTTGTCACTCACACGCCACCAACTCCATCTATCCGACAACGAGGAACTAACACTAGCACAGTCTCACAGCTTGTGGAAAAGTTTCTTTCCTCTCTCCTCGCGTTTTTAATTCACCTGTATAAGCACCTTTGCTCTCAAACATTATGCTAAAACTTGGTACCAAATACCATTTGAGAATAAACGAAACGAGAGGAATATTTCAGTAAAAATCATAGCTAAAATGTAATGTAGGTGATAGTGTATGAAAGTTTTGTTGGACCTGATATAGAATACTGTTGTATGTATTCTATCTTTGTTCTTGGTTGAGTCTGTAGAGAGGAAAATACGTTTGCTGAAAAATACTCTTAAACTTACTACACTTTTGTTCATTACGAAGTATACGTGGTGTTATATAAAGTTTAAAATATTTTACATATGTGCATAAAAATAAGAGAATATTGTGTAATAAACATTGGGTCGCAAATGCATAGTTTCGGAGTTAATAACAGGTGCGCAATGTTACGCCTGTTCGCGGCAGTGCATGCATCAACCCATCGGAATAAGGAATCACGCACTCTTTAAACTGTCTTGGTTGGTCCTATATGTGATGACATGCATTGAAGACGTACAGGACCTACCGAGACAGTTTTAAAGATTGCTTGATTCCTTACGCCGAAGGGTTGACGCATGCACAGTGCGAATCCCCGTCTGGTCATCCAGATTCGAGTTTTCCGTGGTTTCCCCAACTCATCCCAAGCGAATGCCCGGATGCTTCCTCCAAAAGGCCTTGCCAAATTCCTTCCCATTCATAGTTCCCAGTCCTTTCCGCCTTTAATAATCTCGATGTCGACGAGGCGTAAAGCCATAAGCAAGTAAATAAATAATCTAATAGTGTTTCCATTATTATTTGTATTTAATTTTTATGGTGTCATTTCAGCTTGGAATGTCATGCACCTACTAAAAAATACGGCGTGAACATCCTAGCGGAAAACACAGCTTTTTGTCGTCTGTTATGGTAGATTGCGTTCTTTTTTTGCATGGATTTGTGTACTCTTACCAGTTCTATATTGGAGCTAGCCATATGTCCCACCCCTGGCAGCTCATACATTGAGATGGACCTATCAAGTTTCTGCATAGTTGCGTTTTGATTCTGGAACACAGGTATCTTGACCAGATGTTAACATGAAATGATCCCTGGCCATTACTATCAGCGCACTGGGATCGTGTAACATCATTACTCTTGAGTTGGTATACAGTGTGTTGCACTTGGACTTTCTGTTTCATTTCTTCTTCTGTCTCTGATGGGCGCTGTTGGCAGTCGTTTTGTTACGTCTTTTAGCTGTTCGCCCCCTTGTAGCTGACAGGTATGAATTGGTGTATTATTTCCATTGAGGAATAGAGTTATAACTCTGCTGTGTGTGTTTTTCTCAGTGAGTAACTTAACAGTCGTTAACGAGTACAATGAAATTAGAACCAGTGCGCTGATAGTAAATGCCATCAGCTTAGATGAGAATGATGGCAGAGTGCAACTAAAATACATACCTATCGATGTGCAGCTACTAGCTATAATGTGAATTTGTTACGCAGTTAGCTGACGTGTATGTATTCGCAGTCATAAAGTGCCTGCTCATAATTTTAGGTTTACGGTTTGTGGGCGGCTCTAATGAATTTATGACCTCCGGCGAGTTGAGTCGCTTTGTCAATTGCACAGTGATGTGCCGTACTGGCGGACCATGTCGCGCGGAATGTGTGTACAGTGTTCTTGTTTCAGGTATAAGCTGTAGCTGAACTATAAAAGCACTGGCTATTTGAAAAGACCAAAATACGTGCTGGTAAATCCGTACAAAACAGCTTATTATTACGGGCGTAAAGTTTGAAAAAAGACTCGTTACCATGTGTTATTAACATTATATCACGTATAGTGTAGAAGAAAGCCGTTATTTAAATGGAAATGCCGTAACATCTGATTCGTCATGCCATTATGTATGTGTCAATAGATAATTTCGTAGTTGTATCGATACGATAAATAACGATATGTGAAGCAACGTAGTTCTGTTGTGGGACTCCTGCGTAAAACTACTGTGCTCATACTGACAACGTATAACATTCCAGCCCAAACAAAATCACTTTGAATCTTAACGCTTAGAGAAGTCTGCTTCTTCGTACTTGTTCAGATTTGGATAACTCTAAGGGGAATCATTTTCTTTGGCATCCACGGCATGAAGAGAGCTTAATATGACTCGTGTGACAGTGCCAATACTCCACCACTCGGCGATTGCATGCGGGAGGACGCAGGCTCATTCCGATTATTCACATTTCACTTTTTTTATGGTTTCCGGAAATCATCCCAGTTGAATACCGGGACGAGTCCTTCATAATCCCGCAGCAGAATTCTTTCGTTCCTAAACACCCATCTTATCATCGCTCTGATGACATCGACATTGACGAGCTGTAAAGCACGGAACAAATAATATCACCCTAATGACATATTTACAGTGTGTTTTACCAACAAAATTTATTCCCATTTTTTTTTCTTTCGTGAGAGAAATGCCTTATCTTTCATAACTCATTTATATCAGATTTTTTATTATTATCATAGTTAAGATATCACATCACATAACAAACACAATCCTAACTGAAAATACCCATTTCACGTGAAATCAAACTTGAACCTGCAGTCTTCAGCGCTAGAAACAGCACGCTAGCCACTATGCTGCCGCGGCTGACCTGAGAGATTGTCAGCTTGTCGACTTCCATCTTAATATCTGGTTTAAGAGCTTATGTACGATTAAGCACCGTTTTACCTGAAATATTCGTTCTAATTGTTTTGATTTTATTGATAAAATTTAAAGATAATTTAATCAGCTGTGTTCACATTCCAGTCTTCTAATACGGTGTAGCAGTTAAAATTGAACACCCTGTTGAATTTGATGATAGAAGGCTGCTATGATGAGAAGTCCTATTGTGGCTTAGCGTTCTTTGTTGTGAAGTTGGTTGCAGCATGACAAGCGAAAGGTTAGTGCATGAAACATTTACCCAGCATTACCTGAGCTGTTCCTACTGATCTTCAACCTAAACGAGAACTTAATTGATGAGAACAACGATTTGTACTTGACGACTCCTTTGACTATAAGTTGCAAGTGATGAAGACACAGTGACGCCAGACTTCGATTAATTTTATATGTAATGTGGGGCAGTATCCCATCGATCACAGGTTCAAAGGATTTTATGCGACGTGTCTTCGTTCCTCAGATATTGCATCCCAAAATTTTCGTAATAGCTTACATACTAAATAATAGGAGCTCCGTGAGTGATATAGACTGAAGCGTTTCATAAACGGATTAACAGCTTGTTACTGGGTTGTTGTTTATTTTTCTGCTGGGTCCAATACATATATAATTATAATTTTAATAATTTTTCTGTATTAATGTTACATTTTTTTGTCGATTTGGATGATTTGGCAGAATAAAGTGAAGAGATATTTTTTATTCTTTTGGCTTTGAATCAACTTTTATGATTAACGCAAACTTTTCTTTGAATGGTAAGTCTATTCGTATGCCTTTGTACTTTTTAAAAAAACTTCGGAGTACCAATGGAATGTTTGTAACTGCGTCCCATTTTTACACTTTTACTTGCTATGACATGGTATGGGAAACCGTACAGGTAGCTGATAGTTGGGTGCTAACACTTGGCGTGGTGTTCGGGGACGTTTTCCGCTTGGATACGCCCCATTCCGCTGATCGAAGTACTACTAATGTGTTTTAAGCTGCTATGGAAACTTTTGGACGTGATATCTAGGAAATTAAGGTCCGTTACATAAAATCCCTTTAACCTGTAACTGAGGGAATACTACCATACAACAAACATAAAATTCATCGAATCTGCAAATTAACAGCGACCAGAGATATCACTGGAGAAAATTCGAGCTTATGTCGACAATTTAATAGCTGAGCAAATCCTACAAAATTAATTGCCTTAATAAAGTCATTAATTTCCTTTTCGTAGCATTTCACAGTTAAAAAAATATCCATAAACTTTAGTGCTGAAGAAACGTGGAAAAGCTTTTCAGTAACATGCCTCTAATGAAAGCAACAAAAAAACTTTAAAGAAACTTAAATCACTTATGGTCTCTGCTTTAATCACGAATGTCAATTGTCATTCTGGCTAGTTCGATTTTTGCGTATTTTACTGATAACTTTCGTTAGTATCTTTGTACATGTTCGGTGTACGTGAGTTATTAGGTTATTTAAGGTGGATATCAAACTAAATTCTGGCAATTCATTTCTTCGGTTTTGTTAAATTATTTAATAATCTCGAATATGTATTATGTTCTCTGCCCGTTACGGACATAATGAATATTTGCGCAGCCTCATTCAAAAACATCGAGATGCTTTCTAAGCAATTGCGCACTCTCCTTAAACAGGAATTCTTCATCCTTTGCAGAGTGAACGCTTATGATCAAATACAAGTCAACTTTGTATTTCAGCAAGTTTAAATCTCGACCTTTTAAACAATTATACGATAGCACGATCGTCTCTGTTTGTGTTTAATACGTCTATTAATACTTCTCAGTCCTTCAAGCTCAAGGATGAAAAACCAGTCAAGTTCGTATTTGGCCAGATCAAGTCAAACTGTCACAATGTTTTACCCTAATAACTAGACCCGTGACGATATGCAAAAAAACGGCCACGAGCTTACACTAGTTACTTATAAGTGTTTAAGAATAATTGTATTGATGTCTGTAAAATGAATTGTGTATCAAAGAATTCCACAAGCCGTAGCTTTTTGTTGTAGCGATAGCTAGGAGTCACTGGTTGGCAACAGCTGAGAGCGGACAGTGTAGAAGTTGGCGCCTTATTGTTATGATGCATGGGCATGTATAAGAACTATACTATAAGGAGCCTGTAAAATAATCGTGATTTGATTCGCGGCATTGTTAATATTTTAAATGCGAGTAACAGTGTATGATAAATTGAGTGATTGTTTCTTGTAACAGTGAATTACATTTCGATAGCAGTAGCAATTGGGCGGATCTAAATTTAATAACTGCATTTTATTTAAAACTAAATGAGCTGGAGCTTGCATTTGTTCGTAATTAGATGGTCCTTTCTCGCCCATATCACGCTGTCATCCCCAGTTAGTGTGAAGATGTTATTGATATACGTGATTCGTCGGGAACTAACTCATGTGGTGACTTTCGTCATCTAATTGTCCCACACTAATTAGTGGAGAGCTTATAACTTGGCCAGCCGATAGGGAGCTTACCCGAAGACGGCGAGCGAGACGGCCATGGCGGCGTCCGAGGCGACGAGCAGCACCTTGCGGCCGAGCCTGTCGACGAGCACGACGGAGAGCAGGGTGCCTGCCAGGTTGACGGCGCCCACCAGCACCGAGCCCGCCGCCGCCGACAGCGAGGAGCCCGCCTCAGACAGGATGCGCTCCGTGTTGCTCTGGATGGCGTAGCTGCCGCACATCTGCTGGTTCACGAACAGCCACACGGTGATGAGCAGCGCGAGGCGGCTGCCGCGCGTCCGCACCAGGTCCGCGAACGAGGCCGCCTGCTGGCCGGGCTGCGCCGAGGACGCCTCCAGCTGCCGCGACCGCTCCTCCAGCTCCTCAGACACCGGCACGTTCCGCCCGCGCAGCTTCTGCAGCACACACAGTAAGCGTTTCTCGAACATCACACCACCTCATAATAACACGTCATGATATATTTACCTCATCGCTTACAAGAATCTTAGGACCCACTAATAATCAACTTACGAAAACCTTAAAGCAAGAAAAAAAAATGAGTTAAAAAAACTTGTTCGCATCCAGTTTAGGAAATAGACGCTAAACAAAAAACGAAGACAAATTATAATTATTTCGAGGTTAAAGCCATATGCGCCATAGATCATTTTGCATTTCAGATAAGCACTCCTTTCAAAACTTACGAAAGATTGCACTACTACTCTTTGGATTCTGTTTTATTTTTTGACATCCATCATTTGTTTCTTCATGTTTTTCAAATGTACTACATTAAAGTAAACGAAATACATGACTCAGACGTAATAACCAGAAGTAATATTTAATTTACAGTAAACGTCTATGTGCTTGAACAGATACTGACCTAAGATGGATCTACTGCTCTTTGGATTGTGTTTATATTTATTTTTTCAGTTTTATGAAATGTTTTAAATTAAGCGTAATACGTTACTTGATCCACTACATCGCAGATTAGTAGTTAAATACGTGTAACATAATTGTGAAATTTAATTTACAAGTTTTTACATAGTGATATAATTCTATTATTTTTTGTGGGTTAGTGTAAAACTAATATACAATAATCATTTCTACGTATTAAGAAGGATAATTTAGCGAGTAGCTTTATTTCCTTATAATGCGTTAAACTGTAAGTGAAAAAAAAAACCATAAATCAAAAAAAACTTTTATACATTGACATGAATAACTAAATGACAATTTTTATTTGACATTTCCATTTTTTGTCTCTCCATATTAATATTTGGTACTAGAATAAAAAAGGTAAAGCATTTCTACACTCACCAAGATCAGCATTCGGGAAGCAGCGCGTGAATGCTAGTATTGTATGAATATGTTGCGTATTCACTCCAGCCCTCAATATTATGAGTGGTCGATTATTTTCGATATCCGTTGTTATATATATTATCTAAAATCCGTTTGCTTTTTCTTAGTATCAAAAAGAACAAATTGCTCCTTTCAGAATAATAATACCATTCTTTTAAAGAATAGCTCTCAGAATTTTGCTATTTTGCTTATCGGTTTCTCAAATTACTTTTCTGGCGTCAGACATTTGCTAAATTGAATTTCTATTGGGGCACATGTTTAATGGATCTATTACTTTTTTCTCACAGTAAGATTCGTGTTATTGTGAATTTACTATCCTAGTCCTCCTTCTAATCACTGCTGGTCCGGAATACATGAGACCGCTGGGATAGTCACAATTCTGCGAGCGTGTTGAGAAGCACCACACTAAATAATGTGGTCTTGTTAAGAGTAAAGGACACTTACTGAAAATTTAGAGAGTAAAATAAACAATTTAAAACTTCTCTGGTGGCGAAGGTACTCAAACTATGGTAAACAAGAGAACCAAAAACACTGTTCATAAAAAAGTTCTGAAGAGTTACGGAGATATTAATGAGCCCACCCCGTTAGCTCTGGTGCTTAAAAGTGTAGAAGCAGCGATACTTGTAGTTTCCCTGGATTTAAAGTAACAGGAGTTTGTAAAGCGCGCACTTGCACCTAGACTGCAAGCTTTACAAATGCGTTCCAGGGATTTTTGCCACTGTTCATTGTAGAATTAGCATTACATAGCAGGCCACTATTAACGTGAAAATGTGATTGTTGTATTAGTATACACAATAAAATCGATTCTGTCTTTGATTTGAATGGTTAGCTCACACTTAATTGCATTTTTATGTAATATTAATTTCTGTTTGATTTGTTCTTCTTCTGTTTCATTTGTTCGTTGAGTTCGTGTTTGATTATTAATACTTTCTCTAAAATGATTTATATCTCCGTGTTAAAAAGTTTACACTTTTCTCTCGATTAACTGCTTCCCCTACAAGTTTAAGTGTCAGGGAATATAACTGATGATGATATATATATATATACATACGTGTGTGTCCCTATATTTCACTTGGTGATTGTATGTCGGTGGCTCTGGGGTTGTGGGAGATATGGTGATTGAAAGTGGTCGAAATAGGCCATTTTTATATTTCGACCATAGTGTTCTAAAAATCTTTGGAATCTTCTACAATGCACTAGAATGTTCTTGATTGAACTAGAATGTTCTAGAACGTGTCCCATTTTTCAGATTTTTCAGCTATTAACAAATAAAAATGATTTATATGCAACATATTTGGTGTATGAACTGATATTGACGGGACTTTCACTGGCGGATTGCTGATTTGCATGGAGTGACATAGGCTACTTTTTACCCTCGAAATATTTAAAGTTTCGTGTAAAAACATAAAAAGGATCAAAATTCTTTACAAACACGAATGAATCTAATCTCTGATTTCGTTTTTCCTTCCTTTTCTACTAAAGCACATGACGTGGAGTTGCACTTGCCTGTAGGGAGCGCCTGGCGTCGGCGACGCGTCCCTTGGTGAGCAGGTAGGTGGGGGTCTCGGGCAGCCAGAAGAAGGCGGCGTAGAAGAGGATGCACAGCGCGAGGCCGGTGGCGTTGTAGGCCGTGACGCTGGGGAAGACTGCGCCCAGCGCGTAGCCCAGCAGCAGCCCCACGTTCACCAGCGTGATCACCAGCACCCCCAGCGCGCCACGCACCTTGTCCTGCGCAAACAAACAAGTCGACAAGCTGCTGCCGTACTGTATAAACGGGTTTCATATTGTTTCGCTATTCACGGAACACCTTGCTACTTCAAACGGCATACACTTTTCCCCATTTTCTTTCGCCGCGATACAAAGTTACACCGTTGTGACCTCATAGTATTCAAAACCTTGTCCTGAGTAACATCTTCTCGGTTTGAATCACCTATGCGTCACTCCTCTAAGGGATACAAATGAGAAATTATAGTCAACATCTTTACATATTGATATTTGGTTGCTAATTCGTTACGGCTAAACGTGACAAAACTAAACTAACATCACGGAATTTTTCAAAATTATAATGATTCATAATACCTTAGCAGAGAACACTCAACTATACATGTAGTGGAAATGTTTCACGTTGCATCCGCTAATTAGGTGCAATAGTAAGCAGTTTATCACATTTCTTTTTGTGCAGAACGAATAACAAATCGGTGAAAAGTTCTATGAAACAAATAATCACTGGCAATATTTATATGGAAATGACTGATAAAATACACCCAACACTCATCAAAGTTGAAGGGAAGAGGTCAGCAACAATCCAGTCTGAACTTGGCAGGTTTGAATTGGCATATCAACACATCCTACAGACTAGACATTCTCCAGGCCTTAATTTCCGTTAATATCTTCCATACTCACCCCATACACCCATCACTAGCCAGCATAATAGACTCATATATTTTCAAAAAATTTCAATTATATTTTTATTTATTTATTTATATTTTTATTACTATTATTTTTTCAACCATTTTAATCTTTCTTATGATTTATACCCGCGGTTATATTATCGTTGCCCCCCCACCCACCTCCGACGGTCTATTGCATTCTACGAGTGGCTGCGTCGAACGCAAGTCTTGCGCAAGCCCAGCCACTTACTTCTGTTAACTTCGAAAAAGGGGTTTTCACCTGAAATATGGTATTTTCTTTGTTTGTGTGTTGTTTTGTGTTGCTGCTGCCCTCCTCCCTTCAACTTTGGTGAGGGTTGGGCGTATTTTATCAGTTATTTCCATATAAATATTGCCTAGCGGCATTTCTTTCCTTTCATTGTTACCTAAATAATCACTTGCCTTAGACGTTATGACAGACATCGGAATCTGTGATGTTGGACTACTGTACCTTCCCATATACTGTTCCGTGAAGTTCAAAACGTAAGAGATCTGTCCTGCATTAAAAAACAACTAAAACCTAACAGGAATTTATTTCGGCGCTAGTATATCTGGACTATACAGAAACACACTTGGTTACTTATCTTGTGAACAAAGCTTGAAGTCTACTTGCACATTAGACTTTCTTTTATATTTACCTCTGGCTTTACGCCTTGTCGACGTTAAGTCATTGAGGCGTGAAACGACTGAGGATAACGAATGGCAAAGAATTCGGCCACACTCTTTTGAAGCAACGATACTGCAATTCGCCTGGAATAATTTGGGGAAAATTGAAAACTCAAATCTGGATGGCGGTACGGGAACTCGAACATGCTATTAGATTGTTGGTGGTTTAATTAATATGATAATCAGTCCACAATATAGTTCAGTTTACCAATTGTTTTTATTTTCAAAGAAAACACGACGTCAAAGGTACTGTTTACATGAATACATACAATCCAGCGATTGTATACAACACTTCTTCCACAGACAATACAGTTCTTGGCCGTCGTAAATTGTGTCGGTGAAAACTTGCCAAAAAAAACTGTTTCTCTGTCTCGGATGTTTGCTTTACATAAGCTACATCGAAATTTCTAGAACACTTCAAAAGCTTCCGACAGATATTTCTCGAACATTAACAATACTTAAACAATTGAAACATATTAAAAACAATCAGAATTAATACATAATCATTTACCATCAATAAAAAATGGTCAGAAATGGAAATTAAACACAAAATTATTCACAGAAATCATTTTAAACTGTAGCAAATTGTCCTTTAGACATCGTAACTTGCATTAATACTTGGAATTACGAACATTTAAGCAATTATCTTGCACAATTCTGTTCTTAAACATATTAAATGGCCTTTAAATAATTCCTTTTCATAAAACAAAGTCTATATACATTGATTTAGAGGAAATTGCAAAACAAACCTACCAGATCATATTCAACCAAACTCTAGCTTACTACAAATGATTCATAAAATACAATTCGATTTAATTTTAGGTTTGAGGGCTGCTACAATGCGTCCACCCAAGTGCGAGGCCAGAGTGTTGTGCATATTAGAAGACGCTACTGTTTTGGGGTGCTTGTGAGTAAATTAAAAAATATACTTGTAATCAAAATGTATACTAGCGTTTTTTTCTTTGGTACTCCATGACTGAACAGTATTGTTAGTTTCATACGATCATGTTGAGTTGTTTGTGTGGTACCTGTGCTATCTCCGTGGAGAAGACGGCGCAGAAGGTGAAGCCGGAGCCGACGCCGATGCCGAGGATGACCCTGGCGGCGTGCAGCACGGGGCGGGAGTAGGGCGCGCCGCAGAGCATGGCCCAGTGCACCAGGAAGGGCAGCCCCGCCACCCAGTAGCCGGCCTGCTTGCGGCCCCAGCGGCCCATCACGAAGGCGACCAGCGCCGTGCCCGGCAGGTAGGCGAGGCACAGGCTCGACGACAGCCACGACGCGTCCTCCAGGCTGATCGCCCCCGCAGCCAGCAGCTTGGGCAGCGCCGTCGCGTTCCACGCGATCGCCACCCCCCGACATCAGCCCGATCAGGTTCACTGTGACACGAGGGCACTCACAAAGCATTACACGGAACAGAGTAGACCATAAGCACAAGGTGATTCCCTCGGAACGGGTAGCTTGACAGCGTACACTGTATTTGAACTATTACGAAGTAGAATAAAACCAGTGCTGAGGCCAGGAGAAAAGGGAGTAAAAAGCTGGTGGTTGGTCAAACAGGAGGCATCCATATTGGTGCTCACGACGGCAGTGATCAGTGACCTGGATGTTACAGTGGTACCGTGCTTATGGCTAGGGTTCGGATCATTATATATTTTTTTTACTTCTTTTTGAGCTATAATGCAGAACGACAGAATGTTTCTAATTGTATTTAAATGTATTTTTTATAACATATGAATGCATATTCAGATCATTTTACTAGTTTTGGTCATATTACCATAATATTTGTGGTCATACGGTCATATTTTGAGGAAAAAATCTAGATTTTTTTTAATAGTACCGGAAAGTTACTAAAAATTATATACCATAAGAAATTAAGATAATTATTTTCATTAATATTAGCCTATTGTACATTGTAGGAGAAAACAAAACTAATTGTCACTGAATTAATCAGAGTTCACAAATCAAGAATTAAAGATACATTATTGTCACACACTTTCAATCGAGCCGCACGTACTAATTTCTTAGGAAAAAACACTTGAATATTTTTAAGGAGAAAAGAAATAATTAAAAATGAAACACACACATTCAATGAAGTATTAAAAATATGATTATTTTAATGCGTTGAAGTCAAACGGAGTGGTGCTGGGGGTTGTGATATCACCGTTGAAAGTTAAAGTTTATATATATACTGATCCAGCCCCGCGGGCCGCTTGTTGACCTACGGCGAGCCGCGGGTTGGCCATCCCTGCTCTGAACATTAACGTTCCGCCCTCCTTTTAATTTCGACAAGGCCGCATTCGTTATAGTGTGGGTAAAGCAGAGGGCAGTGTGGCTAGTTCGTTAAACTTGATAAAGCGTTGGGTGGGAATACTGAACATAAAACAATGTGTAAATTTTACATAGTGTTGAATCTGTATTGACTGAAGACGACCCACAGTTAAATTGCAGTAACTTTATCTTAGTACGCTCCCGTGACGTCTTGCGATGTCGAACGAAGCTTCTCACAGTACAAGACAGTTTTAAGTAACAAGAGAAGAAAATTCCTCTTCGAGAACTTGAAGATGCATGTAGAGATTTTTATATATATATATATACTGCAATGCTTGCATCAAACAATAATAAACAATGGTATGTACATACAAAAAAATTTACAATAAATTCCCATTTTTGAAAATAAAAATCTAGTAATCTATTCTTCAACAGTATATGAAAATAATTTTCGGAAAAATTTAATTCCCAATGGTGCAGCGAGTGCGCGGAAACAAATTTTTGTGTCTACACGAAAGCAACACTACGAGATAAAGTAAATTATGTATATTTGAGCATGTTTTAATAAATAGTAAATTTAACTTTCTGGTCAAATTTTGTCATTTTAGGTCATATTTTCCCATTTTTAAAGTCATATTTGGATGCATATTTGTCTTTTATTTTGGCCATAAAGATCCGAACTCTACTTATGGCTGTTAACATTCGCTATCAAATATTACGCAACCATCGCAGAGCCTGGAAGGGAGGGAAATCACACGTTGAAGATAGCTAATAGAAGTTCTCTTTGGTGATATCATCTTCTCTGGCAAATGTGGTGACAAAGTGGCATCACAATGACTGTTACCCCATACATTATTCCACAACTTTCACTGTGTATAAAGCAAGTAATGAGGAAATGAAGGACACGACGCAGGCTATAAAAATGGCCACGTATTGAATTTACAACTACATTCTACGAATATTGATGAACAAATTTGTTAAATACCAAATGAAGTCAAAGCCTTTGAGGTAAGTGAGTGGATAAGTTTATAGCGTTTCCTGTTTGTCCAGCGTTCTCACGTAATAATTAGAGCAAATATATTTAAAAATAATGAGAATCACAACAACTTTCAAAATTTAAAATATCTAAGAAATAAAATTTCGCAATTTGTGACTTGACTGAAGATCTTGGAAATAATACTATAAATTTAGCTAACGCGTGAGACGATGTCTAATGCACCGTATAGCATGGAAGTCAGCCCTGGTGGCTCTTTCTCGATATTCATCTTCCTCAGCGAGAGCGAAGTGGAATTCCAAGCGATACTTCGTCATCAAGCAGGGAGCAAGTAGTAATAAGGCTACGTCGTATCGTAAGATAGCGGCTTGGACAGCAGTGCGTTACGCGTATTCCGAATTTACAGCCCTATATCACTATTCATTTATTTATGTTTGACTATGTACTTTTTTTTTAGATATTTTTACTTATACCCATGTTCGTTGACATGTTAGAAATACTATGAGCGTAGAATTCAAGATTCGATTTCTATTGATGATGGCCTCACATTCGGATCCACGTCCGGCCATCCAGATTTTCCATGGTGTCTCCAGATAACTCCAGGTGAATGCCGGGATGGTTACTTTTAAAGCTCATAGCCGAATTCCTGTCCCTTGCTCCCAGTTCATTCCCGCCTCTAATAACCACGACGTAGGCTAGGCGTAAAGCAAATAAATAAATAAAAGCTACTTATGAATTCCATTGGCCAATTGGGGATTATTAGCTAATATATAGCCATGTAGTACGAGGTAATGACGGTTAAAAACTTGAAAAAGCTGTTTTACAGGTCTTGATGTTTAGCTTTTTACACGCCAGTTTGACTGTGTGCGTTGAATCACCGCCATATTTGATCGGGATGTACGAGCCGAGGTTCAAACGTCAGTACTGCCTTACCAACCGTCCACATTACTGTTTATAGGTTTTCAGAAAGCTGGGATTGTCCCAGATGTCAGTATCAGTCTCTGCAAACAGAGCAGGAAAATATGAAAAAAAGAAGTAAATAACCCAATCGCACAGACTAAACAAAAAAAATAAAAAATATGTGGGTAGTGATCGATTATATATATATATATATATAAATTGGCATTTTTATTTTTTGAATGAAAAATAATCAACAAACTTTCCCGATTACAATCATATATAATTTATTGTGAGCAATACATTTCTTTGAGGCGTTATTAATGGTTTTCGTTAACCATACACTCCGACGCCATGCCCATATTCAATGTATTCATAACTGTTACTGACACTTGATTTTTGTCAAAACTTTAAAATTTCTGTGCTTATGTACCTTTCTCTCAGGAACGGAATGCTCAATCAATTTGAAATTTTGCGCAATTACAGAAGCTTATACATCACGATATGCAAAGCGAAATGAAAATAATTAAAGCAATAGCTTGTGAGTTGTGATACAATAAATATCTGAAATATTTTCTAAAAAATAGTTACATAATCTCAAATTTTTAAATCTTAACCAGTTTCTTATCAATAAGTTTGCTTGACAAGTTGTATTATTAACATTAGATTAAACATTACAAATTTTATTAAATTGTCTAATTATCTACAGTAACAGAAAAAGGTACATAACTAGGGGTATGTATTCTAATTTTTTAACTTCTTTTTCTTTTTTTCTTTTTTTGCTTGTTAACATCTGAATATTAACAAAAATACATATTTCAATGATATTGTACAAACACACATCGAAATGTGATACTAATAACTTCTCAGAATTTGGACTTTATAGTTGTCTTGTTACTGAATAATGGAGCTTTAACTAAAACGTTGCATCGTCAGCTTGTCCGTGCTACCCAGTTCCCTGATACAGGGGAAGAAATAGCTTCGTTTACCACTTGCTTCGACATCCTGACTGGTACACTAAAAATTTGTAGACAGCATTAAAGACAAACACACCTATCGGCCAAAGAAAGGAAAAAGACACACATGGTACTCACTAATGGTTGAAAAAAACGAAAAATACGGCCAATTTGCGAACTAAATATCTGCTATCAGAGAGTACACAAACATCACAGATAGATAACAACATTTGCACTCCTTCCTACGACCAGATAAACAGGGCTGTAGCGATTATGTAATAAATGGGGAACAGCGGAAAAACTAAAGGAATAAAATAATTGCTGCAGACTTTTTGTGGAACAAATACTCTGACAGTTGACTTATGTTTACATGGAATCAGTGACATCTGCCTGGTGGGCGCATGCAGTTTTGAGTGTACTCACCCACTATAGCGGCAGCGTACTGAATCAGGATGCTGGCCTGCGGGGTCTCCACAGGCCGAGGCAAGTCGAAGCTCCCGCGGGCCATCTCACCTGCAAGGTACCAACCGTGAGAAACTAAAAACACCGAATTTACGAACGATTTAAATTATTACATTATTGTTGTTAGGCATGCAGGTCTCTTTGACGGCGAAATCTTTATCACCGAAGTATTGTTAGAAAATAGCCTCTAAGATCTGTTTCAGTAATTTCAGTAAATGGGAAGTGAAGTTTTCGTATCTTCCGTATTCTACGAAAAGATGTTCGAGCAGGATGCTCCAACTAAATATTACATTTGTGAGTAACCATGAAGCAGACTACGATGTTTGATTCGAAATATAGCTGATATTACAAATTAATAACTACTGACAAATTCAGAGATGAACGAAACATGTTATTTCTTAAAACGCGCTGCAGCTCAGTACTCTAATTAAGTAAATTTCTAGGCATATCATTCGAGGATTAACCCATTCGACAGGAAGAGGTTTACGTTTTGTGGAGATGGTCATGAGGGGAAGTATCAAGAACAGATGAAGATAAAACAATAGCGTAAGTGATAATTTGTTTGACACCAAGTTTTGTCATTACAGCTCTCCCAGCTTTTACCAAAACTGCTCTGTCTGATTACAAATTTGCTCTCAGCACTTCAGGTTATGTTAAATGTTTGAGAATCCATAAATTCGCTATCAGTATTAGTAGTCGACTTTACTGAGCGGTCTGGTGGCTTAGTGTTTAATCTGACTTTAGATCAAAAGGCCTCTGGTTCGAATACCTGTTTCAGCAAGGATTTTCAAAGCCCCTTAACGTTCACCTCTGTCACAGTATCCTGTGTACGAGTGTAAAACCGAGCGTGGTGGGTGAACAGTTAACGTTCTGTCCTCGCTTTCGGGAGGACGTGGGTTTGAATCCCCGTCCAGGCATCCAGATTTGGGTTTTCCATGGTTTCCCCAAATCACTCCCGGCGAATTCCAGGATGCTTCCTCCAAAAAACGCCATGGTCAAATTCCTTCCTGTTCCTTGTCCCTACTCCCATCACGCCTTTAATGACCTTAGCCATCGACAATGCTTAATGCCATACGTAAAAAAAAAAAAAAAAAAAAAAAAAAAAAAAAAAAACCGAGTGTAAAGTGCGTCAGAACGCTTCCGTGGTTCGAATTTCACGTTAAACTGCAGATCACCTGTACCCGGTAGGATTATCAGGGTAGGGTAGGCACAAGGGATAACAAACACTGTCACCAGACCAGTACGAACACAAGAGATTACTTTTATCGGCTATCTTTTGGGTATAAAGACCGGATATCGCATTTTTATAGAAAGAAACAAATACATGGCTTTAGCATCGTTTCGTATCGGTTTGTTCCGTTTTGGATCTTATACTCACGTTTTGCTCTGCTCTGTCTCCAGTTGAGGCAACAAATACATCTTCATATCTAGGGCAGACTCCTAGCCTTAACACTGTAAAAACAACGTCCAAATTTGTTCCATAGCACTTAAATTATGCCAGATTATATGCAATTCTGATTTCCTGGTGTGGTTTCAGGTGGTGTGGTGTGATTTTAAGTTGTACTCTAAGATTTCAAACGGTGAGAAAGTCGCTAAACCGATTCAGTAGTTTTCAAGTTATATCTAGTTAGGTTTTGGTTTCCTACTGCGGTGCTACGTGGTGAATCGTCTTTACGCTTTCAAATTGTGAAAACTCCATGAAAACTTATTAAATAGTTTTCGATCGATGCCGAAACGATACAGTTACAGATTTACGTCGCAGTATGGATAAAAGGGGAGAGAAACGCTTGGGATACGTTCCGTGTTAGCCAAGAAGGAAAAGGTTATAGATTATCTCACCGAATGACTTTCTACATTTCAAATTGGCAGACACCGATAGCGGAAAACACGAAACAACACGGACACAGTTACTTAATATTACGGTTGAAACTGAAAAATTGTGTATTTATGCTATTCCTTTTTTTTTTTTTTTTTTTTGTTCACAGTGCTGTGTATATCCTTCTCATGCCATAAGATACAGATACATTCTCTTTTACTTCTTATTGCGCGATTTTCGTCACAATAAGTGCAGTGATTAACAGGTTTGAAAGATCGCAGTCCCTTGTAGGCATATTATTATTTTAATTTCCTGAGTGTTTTCTAGTACCGGGTAGGGAGAAGACAGACATATTTATGTTTCATTAGTAGTTATCTGAGTACTTGTTATTACGACGCAAGTATCTGAGTAAATTGTGTACAATTCATTCATATCTTGTAACCTTCACATAAGTGTCTGCTTTCATGCAGAGGTCCAATCCTTCCCATTATCAGTGACGTCAGAGGAAAAGATATCGACGGGTTCACGGTCGAGAACTTCATCACTCTTCTAATCAAACTCTCACATAAACAATATGGAGCTACGTGAAGTACGTTTGGTATTCATCCCAAAGGTTGCTTGAAGACAGTTCTTCTCCTGCGTGTACCCGTTACGACTATTGCTGAGTTTTGTGCCTGTTGGAACTCGGTTTTCCCACTCGTGACAGTTTATTGGCATGTTTCTGGAGAGTCGGTAATCCGATCCTTGCATGAAGGGAACGACTGCAAAATTTCACAGAATTAAGGAGGGTGTATGTGGCTGACATTGAGTTCCCTTGTTAGCAGTTTGTCCTCTTTATGTCTCTGCCGTTCTTGTTCAAAATGATCGGTGGCAGCGATAGTACAGTTTTCGGCTAGAATGTCACACGATTGCTTGTATATTCCTGACGCATTCACGGTTTGTTTAATCTGATCTTCATAACGCTTCAAGAATCGACATGAGGTTTTGTGAAAGAGCAAAGTTTATCGTAAAGGATTTTGTGAGAAAACCTATTATCACTTATACGCCGATCATGTTCAATCGATTTCTGGTCCCACCAGATTTGAACCAGGGCACTGACCCAGAACTTTTAAAACCAAGCGCCTAAACCACTCAGCTACCAGAAGGACGATCTATTATCAGGATAAGGATGGACACATCAATAACTTCATTCGAATGAGTACCTACAATGGTTGCTTTCCAAACTGAACCGTTTATTCAAAAACAAAATAGAAACTACAGGGCTGCCGTATCTTCAATGGAACATTTACTTCTGATTTTAAGATTTCTAGCTACTGAAGATTCATACACTTCTTTGATGTAACTATTTCGAATTTCGAAACAATCAGTAATCGAAATTCAGACAAAAGTTTCTGACGTTATTACATCAGTACTCTATGATCAACTGAAGGTAAATTCAATTGAAAGGATTAATAACTAATTCAAACTCATGAATTATTTTGTAATTTAAATTGCGTTTAACTTGCAAAAATTCAAAAATTTATCAGATTTGCACTCGTCCACTCGATCTTTGTTTTTCGGGTCTTTTGGAAACAGTAAACTTCAAGGAACTGATGTCGAGATATCGAGGAAGTATAACTATCCAAAGCTGGTTTGTCTGATCCGGCTTTTGTTTTGGGAGATGTCAGCTCGAAATTTTTGACCACTGCTTCAATCTATGGAGATACAATTTATAAGATATTAATTAAAAAAATACTTTATATTTCTCCGCCTGCATATGGAGTAAATAGCATGCGGTAGTGTTGATGGCCAATTGTCCGATAGATGCGGACATTACACTTGGTGTCACCCCTGATATCTTTCGGATGACCAGGCATCAGGTTTCACGCTCTCTATTCTTTCATCTTCGTATAACAGCACAAAATAGCACCTCAAACATAACAATATTCACCAAAATCATCTACGTGTTTGTAAAACAACAGTTAATACACAGACATGGAGAGGATACAGTCTGGACATCATAGACGATTCCTGGACTTATCCAGGCAGCACCCTGGCTTACCTGTGGTAACTACTTGTTCTCCCAGCACCGCTCTCGCCACACTGCAGCCTGACCTCCACGCTTCCTCCAGTTGTTGCTCACTTTGATAACTCTGGGGTCACGTCGGCTATCTGCAGAGTTATGCACATCGGCCTTCGGTAGGGCCACTCTTGCACGACAGGGTACGAGCGTCTTGTCTCCTCCTCTCGTAAAGTGTATAGAGAACAGAGGGGCAACACTGTGCACGGCTGAGGGGATAAAGGGCGTGCCGACTAGACATGGCGATTAACTAAAACGGATGGAGCGTCATAACTGTTTGGAGAATTTTACGACGTTGATTCTCCACTTGAGGATATACTGCTTCCGTTCGCCGTCGTCATCACTACCGACAAGTTTATGGAGATCTCTTGCTTGTGTCAGACTGCACATGAAGGAAAATACCTAGATATAATTCCACTATCCATTCACATAACACGCAATAATATTTTGGTACTTGTGCTGTAACACAAAAAAATTATTAAATTTTGATTCATTGTGGTCTTGCGACCTGGTGACAGAGTTTTGATTGGCCGCGGATTCCGCCTCTGCCCTGGCTGGACCTACAGTTTAAAGTAGAATACCAACCACGGAGCGTCCCGGCGTAACTCATATCATCAAACACATATTTTAAAAATTCCTCGCCCTACCGTGGTATGAAGCCGAGACTTTCTTTTTGCTTTTCAATTTCAGAATGGCTGAATAAAAACATTTATTTTTAAGGCGTATTCAAATCCTGGGTTTTCTTTCGGTGAATAACAATACTCTTCGTAATTCTTGTGCTCTCAATTAGATATAAATATTCCAACCAATTTATAATGATAAAAAATTTTCACTGGTAATTTTTGAGATACAGAATATAAATGCTCTTATGAATTGAATAATTTCCTAAAGCGATGTTTCTCAACCTGAGTGGCCCACGAAGATGGTTCAGGTGGTCCGCAGGCGGAATATCATAAATTTAGACACCGTAATCGTACTGTGTATGGCTATGAGCGAGTATAGGCTATAAGGGAAACTTTTAAAAAGCCACAAATATTTCAATAAGCAGACAAAAATCTAACATTTTCAGGATGAAGATAGGATAGCATTCTTCCTACAACAGTTTATTCATTTCCGGTTGGCATCAAAAACAGCGCCGCTCCTTTACGGACTGTCGATTGTTTTATGAGGGTCTTATAAGTGTGAGGGGCCGAGGTACGTGGAAGGGTTGGCAACATAAGAGAAGTGAAGTAAACAAAGGTATCAGATCTAGTTTATTTTACTTTGTGCATGCAGGTCGATGACATAGTGTTGTATACAGCCTGATGTAACATTATTATTAATTTGGCTAATAAGTATTAAGATCCTGTTCAATATATATTTCACTTTTGATAGTTCAGTAGCAATTTCACAATTGTGTTTCTGTAAGAATTCAAAACATGCTTTTAAATATATTGTGTTATAATGATATAGTAAAATTTGTCCCAGATAATAATGTAGATATAGGTAAACAATTAGGTCCTTATAAATTAGTGGTTCGCATTACTTTTCACAATTTACCGGTCCTCGGGTTGCAAAAGGTTGACAAACGCTGGATTAACCTATTATCAAGACGGTTTCGAGCTTTATTAAGAAATTTTTACACCATAAAACGAGACGGACTTTTTTGTGAAATATAGTATCTTATGTTGGTTTTGTAATTTACCAAAGAATTCTCTTTGTGAAACTGCTTGGGGAAGACAGCAGAGGAAGCTATAGAAAGGTTGAGTACTGCCGAATTTATCCAGCCGAACATCCGTGGATACTGTGTAGAAGCAACAAAGATAATACGTAATATGTCCTAATATTTTTGTATATGTATATGTCCTAATATTTTTGTATCAGGCTTTGTTAAAGTGTCGTATGCGAAACACCCATCATTTCAAAAACTTCTGGTTATTTAAATTTTTTAAAATTTTTTTATAAGGGTCAGCGAATTATAATCGAAACATTTTAATTGCATGAAAATATACGTACAATTTTTAAATACAGAGCATGTGCACAATTGTGCAAATAGCACTTTTTTTTATTGCGCTGATTAAAAGCTACGTTTTGAATTATTTTACTTTTTCCCATGTCTGTAATCAATGATTCGTTGATGCTGGTTTTTACAATAGTGTATAAACAGTGGTAATGTAACGCATCCTATCCGTTGGATCTCGTCGATGCATCACCGTGATTGTGTCCGTCGATCACCACGGTTAGCTGCTTCGAGCCCCAATGGTGCACCGAAGTACTGGTTAAATCGCGAACCACTCTGCAGTGCGTAGGTTCGTCCGTCAGGTGGGGACGTAAAGCAGGCGGCAGAGCACGTCACGCGGTTTTCTCTCAGTTCTTTCATCCGTCAGCAATACACTGCTGTTACACTGAAAAATCACACCGCACAGACATCCAACCTTACAATAACACTAATGAACACTGGAGATGTAAGACCCTTCACAGTAAAACGCCTACGGCCGGGTATGGCAATCACGTTGACTAGAAAGTTCTTTCTCAGCTAGATCAATACATAATAGCCTAATATAACTTTCTCCTTTAAACGAAACATTTATCGCTGTGTGCATATCTGCATCACAAGATTTTAATCCATTTAACTGACATTGCTTCATTGATAACTCGTCGTGTTCGTCCCCATATTTGTTCGGCGAATGTGTGCCAGAGAGTTGCATAACGTATTCGAAATGCATGTGGAGTAACATTACTCAAATTGTTTGTGATTTTACCTGTTGATTTTGTTTGAATCTGTCTCCGGCGGAGAGGCTAGTAGCGGATTGACGTCATTAGCGAGATGGATGTCGCTTTCAGATTGCCGTAAAGAGCTTCTCTCAAGATAGCAGCAGCACATCGATTTATTATCGTTCTAACAATGGAAGATCTAATTTATGATTTTCAACGTTATCACTGCATTCATCCGAGTGACGTTGCATTCGCAGTAACTGTCTCTCAAGTAGTTCTCGAGAGATCTGAAAAGGATTTCCGGGAGAAAGTGCGGCCGGATAGGATGACTGGGGGATATTAAAATATTAATTTAGTGGGAGGCGCATTTTTATTAAGTTGATCACTTGCCAATGATTCAGAAGATGGCTGATTTGAGTTACTTTTGGAGACGTCAGAAGAAACCAGTGCACGAATGAGGAAATTCCCAGATTTCAGAATGGCCATTGGTTTGAAACGACGTATTATTCATTCAAACGACCTATGATTGGCTAAAGTCACCACTGCAGGACAGGGAGCAGAAACAGATGTTGCAGGCAGCCAGATTGGTCTTGGCAGTGTTCTGTTGAGCCTGGTGGTTTCTGTGGTTAGTTACCAGTCATCTTCGTTTAACTACTTGATTAGTCAGCCACTGTCAGTTCGAGTAACAATCAGTCCTTCACTTTGCGCCGAGTACCGTGGAAAACCGGACGTGAACACTCGTAACCACTGTATCTATTTATTGCAGTCCTTGCCTGATACTTAATGTAAACCTTATAATTGTATAAAGTTAAGAAACACCAAATTTGCAACAGTAAAGTTAGTATTGCGAGGATCAGGTTTTCCTCTCGAAGTTGCTTACATTCTCTTAATCGCTCTAGGGTTGGAATTCCTTTGTTTCTCTGTATATAACAGTTCATTCAGGGATTTACCACATGATCCCAATACCTTTCTGCTTGGAGATACGACAAAACTTTAATGCCGACCGTTCAAATTTCTGCTTTTGAAGGATGTCTGATAACCATCAGTTGGGTCAGTATTGGCAGAAGCATATTACTTAACAAAGTGGCGGATCTGCAGCGCCACACGAGGACAACGGTTGACCGATGTTTTTGGCTCGAGGACCACTTTGCGTAAACGGAGGCTAGCGGAGAGCTGCACTTTTTAAAATAATTGTGTTCATTAGTTAGCTTTGAATTTCATAAAAGGTATAAAGTGTACCATAAAAACCAATAAACATAAATTAAATAAAATAGGACCACTTTTATTCAATTTATTTAATTTAATTTAATTTCATTTATAGCTGAAGTTAGTTGAATGATACAAAATGTTCATTATCACACTCTTCATTTAAACAAAACAAAAAAACAAAACAAAAAAAACAGGATTGAGATTGCTTGATGAGATCCTTGTCACAGACTGCAAGTAAATTTATGTCAAAGAACATGTATATTTGCTCTTATTTATCTTCAAACAAGAAAAACTTTGCACACAAATATATGCAGACCCAAATATAGACAATATTTTCCCAAAAAATTTCTTCATGGGTGGAGACTTTTACAGCAGATAGGATTTTCTAAAAGTCAGGTAATATCACAGATGTAAACATTTCGTTCACAGTGTGATCTGACCCCATGTGAATAAGTTCTAGTTGCAGTTCCTCAGATGCTTTATCAATAATTGTATAACAGAATAAACTATATTTAGGTTCAGCTTTCTTAAATTTTTTAATTACATCGTCCCCCAAACTCTGCTGATGATCCCTAAGCTTATCCGAAACACTTTCAGACACATTTCCCAAATTAAGGGAAATGACATAAAATGTATTCACCTGCTTGCCTTGCAGACAGACCTAGTTTTGCTTTGAATGATTTTACATCTTTCCACATTTCATATGAAAATAACACCTTTCCCTGTAACGTCACATTCAGCTCATTAAATTCCTCAAATATATCAACTACAAACTTATTTAATACCTCCACTACTCAAATCTTATTTTTGTAACAAAATTATATGATACTTCCTTCATATCTAAAAATTAGAGGATTTCATTCTACAATTCTCAGAGTTTTTTTTATCACTTTGCCACCTCACACTGTTTTGGTAAATTATGTCTTTATAGTCTGTCTTCGCATCCTCAAGAAGAGATGTGAACTGTTGTTGCTCTGACTGTGCTCACCACAATAAGTAATTGGATCTATCACATGGCCAGTGCAGGCTTACAAATGCTTTCTGATGCAAAATGCAATGAAAAGACAACATATCACATTCTGCGTCTTTTTCTTGTAACTTGTTTTTTTTTTTAACTACAATCTCCAAATGATTACCAACTTCCGTTTCGAGTTTTCTGTTCTTCTAAAACCTAATCCTAAAAAATAACAGTCGACATAAAGTCGCAGAGAGATAACCGCTTTCTGTGGTTTCTATAACTCTTCTCGAGGTGTAGAAATAACTGCATTGTGCTAAGGGTATTAAATCAACACCACAAGAGATTTTAGTTCATGCAGTGCCTTTGCTTAGAAGACGTGTATATTAATTTGTTAAGTACTGCTAGTCGCATTTACACTGAAAAGGCATTTTTCGTTCAGTACGATTACTGACATCTGATGAACTGAATTGAGGAATGGAATCGGGCAAAGGTATCGCTTCAAGAGCTTTAAATAAAAGTGTGAGAGATAAACAAAGGATGCAGAATAGCACAAAAATTCTTCTGGTGTACGAGAGAAATAAAAGCGACAGGGGAGTTGCTACGGAAGTGTAAAGAAATTATTTGTATGACTTCCCATTCAGTACAATTTTGAATCATACATGAAGAGTATGACTGAAGAAAGATTTGCACGGAAAAAGTATGATGTGAAATTGGAAGAAGAGGAAACTCGTGGGTGAACAAAGCACTGAATGATGTGTGGAGTAAGAAACAGTACAAGACAAAAGAATAATTAAATTGCTTAGTGATGGAAAAGCAGGAAAGGTGGAACTGCAAATGACATATGTCCTTGCTAAATACCTGGTTGGAAAAATATAACGAGAAATTGAATTCGAAAACTGTATACATCCATGCACAGTTCCTTCGTTACACGTAGGAGAGTGTTGCGAAAAAAATTTATCTTGCAATGTGTTTTACAATTATAGTTATTGATCCATAGTTGTGCCCCTCTGTTTTTGACGTAATATGTTCATTTTCTCAGAAGTTTTACATCTCATTCAGCACTTTGGCATAAATTTGTTTAATTTAATGTCTGAAGGCTGAAATGTATAATCATAAATCGCGAGGGATAATTTGACCAATTTGTGCGGTTTTTGTGTAAACAGACTAAAATTTGATACTAAAATGAATTGGTATAACATCGATTATTATCTATAATCATCATTTTTTAAAAAAAAGAATAATATTATTTTTTGTCGTACACGATTCGCCTCTCTTACAGATGTAACAACAACGAATATCTGTTCGTGTGTGTATTGTATTCTACTAACTGTTTACATTCATGTAACCATATTTTGTAACTGCACATTTCTGCTTTTCCCACGAAGAATGTTCCGTCTAAAAGCTCCCGTTAAAATAGCACCAGCTTTATGTAGTACAGTACGCCGTCTTGGTATTCATTTTTCTCCCATTGTCACGTTACCTTTTGAAGGTGGCTGAATGTGCCTTTTTTAAATTGTAATTAGATAATGTTTTCAGACCTAATTACAATTTATCTGTAATGCGTTCTTGTGTTTATGCTTGTGTGTGTGTCTGGAAGGAAAAGGAACTGTACGCCTTTAGAGTATCTTTTATGTATGCTTTTTATTTTACGGTATGTGTTTATTTGCTTGAATAGAGTTAGGTTTGTTCCATTTAAGTGGTCGCTTAGCGTAACATCTGCGTTTGTGCCACTGAATACAATTTTGTGAACATATCGGTATGTGACTTTGGTACTACTTTATAAGTATAGAACTGACGAAATTGAATAAATTTTTCTGTATCACTCGATGTAGAAACTTTGTGATTTAGCTTATGAGCTTCGTTAGGGAGTAGATCTTTGCTATCGAAGAATCTTCAGAAACAGTAGTATTGAAAGTCTGTCATGCAAGCTCAGCAATAGAGGTGTTTTTATACACTCAAGTAATACTTTGGTATAAAATGTAAAGGCCATTTACTTGTTATATATCCTTAACAGAAGTATTATTTGAAAGCAGAATGTGCACGATTCGCTACTGATAAGAAGTCATCTACACAAACTTCATCGTCGTAGAAAAAAACATCGCTTTCTAATAATATCATCGTATTTAAATGCTATGTTGATCGACTTTTCGCAATATTTCGATTTAAAATTTGAACACATTCGAATGTTTTCGCACCTTCTGAATCTCATTTTTAGTTGTTCCAGTCATCTCTCTGTCAGCCTGCGACAGATATTTTAGAAAGTCGTAAATTTAGTAATAATTATAGGCTTCCATAGAACTGAGCTTTTAGAACTTGAGGAACATGACTTCTATTTAAAATTATAGAACCGATATTAGCGTCCTCTTATAGGCTCTTTTTTATTACGATGTACGTATAATTTTTCATAATCTCTTTGGTATATGAAAAATCTATAATACTTAGTACAATGTTGCTACCGTGTTATTGTTTATTACGGACAGTTTAAGTGTACAGTAAACAGCGCTTATGCGACGGTTTGTGGGTCGTGATTAGTAATTTAACGCATAGAGGTACTTTGTTGAATTGTAAAGGACTAGCTCAAATTATCTTTCTTCCATGTCTCCCATTGATCCGGGCTTAAGCCCGGAGTATAACATTTATCAATCAGTTTGACAGTCGTATTGGCGGTTAAAATTAATAAAATATTGTATAAATTGTTCTCGGGTCTCCCAGCAGGGTAGCGCGTCAATTGGAAGCGACGTTCCGAAATCGCTTCAAATTCACGCGATGGGAGACCCGAGAACACTTCATACATTCGATACACCGGGAAAGCCTCCGTTCATTCAATAAAATATTGATTTTCAAAAATAGTTGTAATTTTTCATTCAGACTTCATTTGTAGTAATATTTATATTGAAATACAATTATATTGAAATCCGATCTGTTTTGATGAGAAAGACTTCCTCTAGTCCGATTGTTCGTGCTGCGTTTTCAAATAATCAACACTTGAATGTTTTATAAGTAAGTTTCGGCTGCCGCTATGCCGATTCAAAGTAATTATTTATAAATGGGTGTTGTTCGCCTGAGATACACACACACACACACACATATTTATTTATATATATATATATATATATATATATATATATATATATTAAAAATAATTAAAAATTAAGTAAATGTGGAGTTTTGGTAATTCGATACGACTGGAAACAAATGTTAAATACACCAAATTTATCCACTAAACTAACAGATTAACTCCTGATTTTCTATTTATTCTATAAAATATTGGAACACGTTTGGAACAGAAAGAATATTTACCTTAATCGTTTGATGGCTGAATTTGTGTTCGTGTTTTTGTAAGGTGGCCCTGAAAACACCAAATCCTATCGACATTTTTCTCTCGTTATTATCTAAATACAAATATATATTTCTTAAGACAATCTGTGTACCTGTTTACCATTAATTCATAAAATACATTGATGAAGGCAAGAACTTTCCAGACCGTTCATTAAGATATTTTTATTAGAAAACGATGCCCAATCACCATTTTGAGCAATGTGATTGAGACATAGCACATCGTGACGAAGATAGCAGGATTCTTTTTGTAAGTTACTATAAGAAAAAAACTCTGATAAGTCAGTAATTCAGAGGAGTAAACGCTTTAGAAATGAGCACATTGTTTTAATTCTTTTGGATTACTTTCTGATTTTGTTAGTGTGACAAAGTGGAAGAGATTTAATCAATTTTTTGTAAATCAGATGTCAGTGAACTCAAACAAGAAACACGCTAGGAAATTTGAAACTGATGATTCTAGCTGAATCATTTATAGCAGAAGATACACAACACATAGACGTAATAGAATGTAAAATACAGGAATAAACCTTATCACATTATTAATGAAGTAATTGTAGGTAACTTATGAGTTTAATGGATGAAAGAGAATAAATGGAATGAACATGCCAAGAGATGTATCCATGGTCACAGTGTTGTAAGATACACTCTTCAACGGAATGAATAAATACTATTGAGAGCACAATTTTGCTGTTATAGTTGCCTTAACACGAAATAACGCAACTGGCGTTCATATTAATATGCAAATGTTTCGAATGCTATGAGAAATAGTGAGGGATATCATGAGAAGCAGGATCACCTTGAGAGTTCAGAAAATCGTAAGTCTTTAGACGAATCGTTTGGTATCACACTATTTACGATGCAATGGAACGACTATGTGCCTGCAATCGCAGGGAAACGGGTCAACAACGAAAACTATGTTAACGAATAATCTTCCAATAAAAGGTGTTCTCTGATAGTGAACATGAGATGTGAAATTAAGATAACAAGTCGGCTCACAGAGGTCTCAATACTACTCGTAATACCGTAAAATTACACGAAGCAAATGTGATTGATACAGTGTGAAATAAAAAAGCATTCTTCACAACTGGAAAGCTTTAGGAGAGAAATATTGATTTAGATACCAGGAGCGAGTTTTGAAAACTAAATCTTTTTACCACAGAACTTATGAAAGTGACATCTAGATTTTATAAATACTATAAATAAGAAAAGTTTACTCATTTGATAATATTGTAGAACAAATTTGTAAACTAAGTTGATAGAAAATGTAGGAAATGAACATACTTGAGCCTGGCGAAATGGTATTGTGAATGAAATGAATGAAAAAAGTTGATACGGCTGGGGATTCAGTACGTTAGAAAATATAGTTTGTTATTAGGAGAATTAACCACGGAAAACAGCTGAAGATGAAGAAGCAACCTGACTGCTCTGGAAGTTTACATAACTAACACACGAGAGAACGTTCAATTTTAATACCGAACAGATGTCATCAACCAGAGCATTTATTTCAAAATTGATGGAGTACTTCAATACAGACGGTGAATGATTAAAATGACGCCGTAATTTCTGAATTCAGGCTGCCATCTTGTCATACGTATCTCCATATGAACATCATTTAGCTCTGACATCAAAGGCTGGTGAAGTGAATGTCTGCCTCTATGCCTGGTTGATCGTCTTGGTAAAGCGCACCACATTCTCTCAAGAAGTTGCGCTCTTCTGAACTGAAAGCAGTTGAGAATGAAACGTATAGTATCAAGGTGTGCCACAACCTGTCATTTTATCCCTCAGATAATACAGGGTGTTGCTTGTATAACAGTCAGAGGGTTGCAACATTATGTAAAAACCAACTGAGAGTTGGATTGGGCGAATAGGTCGGATACAAAACGTTGGTTCAACCTTAAGACAGAGTATAACGTTACGCTACTGCAGGTTGATCCTGTTTCTGTAGATAGTGCTGTTAGTGGTGCTGGATGATGCTGACGCGGTCCGGGTGTTGCTGGTCCGTCTTGTGCTTCCCTCCACTCAGCAGCAGAGCGATGTCCTCCCTGGAGAGGCGCTTCGTCTCGGGAACAGCCACGATGACGACCAGCCCATTCACCAGGCACCAGCCGCAGCAGAACCTGCACCACAGCAGAGGTGCCCACTTAGAAATTATTTTATTCGATGTAAAACATCGGAACCATGCACCGATGTTTTTCGATGCATCGATTAAAAACACCGATTTGTTGAGCTATGAAAAACATAAAATATTCGATGTTGAAAAAACATCGATACCGTGTGTTGGTTAAGTGGTGTTGTGTGAGTGAGGTATAGCTTTGTTAGTAAAATAGAACTACAGATTAACAGAAATATTTTATTATAATACCAGACAATTACAACAAAAACCAGACAAATACTTAAATCTAAATCTGCCTAAAAATATTAATTTTTAAGGCCTTCAAACCACTTAACACCAAAGTGTTTAGGCAAACTTTGCAGAAAACAATAGTTTACTCGACCGTTTTGCTTTAATTCTGTTCCTTTGCTGACTGGACTATTTGAACAGCCTTAGGATGCAACAAAAGTCCCGACAATAGTCCATCAGATGTTGCGCCAAACCCGGTTTGTACCTAAATATTGAGTAGTATCACGTAACACACAGTTGTTTTAGATCAAGGCTGCCAAATCAGTTTTGGTGATGGGCCACAATTTACAGTCTTAAGTTAGCCTGCGGGCCATATAATACTGTATATAGTTACGATAGATTTTTAAATATGACAAAAATATATGTTTAATTTACAATAAAAAAAGATAAAAACCATCTATGAGACCTTTGCAGAGGTTTTTGAGCTATTATATTCTAGATCGCTGCTGTTGGCGGAGGGCGTGGTGTTGGGCAGCCGAGTTTTATGGTAATAATATCTTATTTCGATTCACAGCAAACACCGGCAAACTGTAGGAGTGAATCTATGAAATTGATTTTATTCATTTACTCATATGGACAGGAAAGCAACCGCAAGAAAAAATTCATATTCACCGTTGTTATGTCCTGCTAGTTGCTCACAGGTGTCACGACCTGTTAATAACAGTTACTTCAAATTGAAATGATTTATTTTAATCTTGAACAAATTTAGTAATTTACCATTTATTTCTATTATTTTTGTAATTATTAGCCAGAGTTACTCTTTTTTTATTGATTCGATGTTTTCATAATAAAAATCGATGCATCGAATATAAAAATTATTTTTCAAAACATCGAATTAATCTGATGTATTTTATGGTGAACATCGAATGGATACGATGCATCGATGCTT
>CM061919.1:51481080-51503389 GCA_031002005.1 Vandiemenella viatica | reverse complement strand
TTTTTTTTTTTTTTTTTTTTTTGATCTCGTAAAGGAATGTTCATCTGAGGTGCAGGATAATTTGTGCCGCCTATCTTTCCTCAGTACTAACGAATAATTGTTTTTTGCTCCGTTCCCTGGCCACATAGTTGTAAGAAATACTGCAGATTTTAAGATAGTGTCCCATCCCGGAGCTCCTCAGAAAGCTGTGAAGAGCCTCCGAGACTGGGGGACATGGTTCGTACCGCTGTTAGGTATTTTTGATTGATTTATACTTGGTTTCGACAGGCGAGCGGCTACCCGCCGAGAACCAGGGGGAAGATAGTGGATAGAAAACTGATGGTAACATTGAACGTAAAGACAAGCCTTGCACAATAGATGGTTTTAATTCATAACCTTTAGATGCATACAAATACTATGGTAGCAGGTTCTGCTTGCCCTCCCTTATTTTATCATGTATGAATAATGAGATAGCTGAAGGAAATCACATCCCTCCTATTGTAGTAACCTTAAACTAAACAGAAATGCTGTAGCTAAGGGAAGTAAGCTTTTCACTCCCTTATACCTTTAGAGAATGCTGTCTTAGATCACTTAGTCATATAACAAGAATGCAGGTATGGTTGCTAAAAGAAACAAAGTCCTATTCCCTCGTAGCACACTTAGGAATAAAAAAGAATGCAAAGATAATGTTGCTACGAGAAACACAGTTCTATACTCTCGCAGAACAAGTAAGAATAGAATAGAATGCAGAGGTAATGTTGCTACGAGAAACACAGTTCTATATTCTCGCAGAACAAGTAAGAATATAATAGAATGCAGAGGTAATGTTGCTACGAGAAACACAGTTCTATACTCTCGCAGAACAAGTAAGAATATAATAGAATGAGATGGCTACTTAACTGTAAGTATGGAGATGGCCGGCTGAGACCTCAAGAAAGACTTATACACCCACTGTGGTGTAAAATCCAAGTTCAGAGTAGCGCTTGGCTAGCGACTAAGTCCAGATGATTGCGGTGAAATAGTGCCCAACTATTCCCTTTTGCTGGCTACTGGTGTCGGAGTTCTTCTTGCTGATGTGGAGTCTGTTGGTTGCTGAGCTACGACTCTGTCATCTCGAGGTTGTGACCCAGTTTATATATGTTTGCGTGAACGATTTCCCTTGGATGTCTCCATAGGGGTTGAAAGCGCTCTCACTTTCTACAGGAGTTCCGTGTAACTTTCGCTTCCTTGACGGTGGCGAGCCGGACTTGTAGCTAAGAGACAATTTCAGCGCCGTAATTATTATAAATGAGAATCTAAGGAGGCTTTGTCGTAGTATTAATATCGCAGATATTACAATAGGACACAAGTTTTCAAACTGTGGAAACTCATTCCAAATTGATGAGGTAGTATTTTCCCGATGTTCCTTGAACCCTCAAACAGATGCAGCTCGCTTACAGATTTATATGTTTGAGCCAAAATATTATGAGCACAAGCTTAATGGCGTGTTGGAACGCAATACAGCAGTCCTTGGTAGTCTTCCGGAGGTATCTGGCACTTGATGTATACGTACAGATGACGCAATTCCTTTGAATTAAGGAAGGGCAGGTAGTATGTAGTCGCAGAACTGGCGCCCGATATAGTACCAAATGTTTTCAAATTCAGGCAAATTTGGTGGCCAAGACATCACCGTGAGTTCACTATCATGCTGCTTAAACCACTGTAGCACGATCTGGACTCATGACACGGACTGTTATCGTGCTGTAAGATGCCATCGCCGTCGTGGAAGGCATGAAGCATGTGAAGCGATTCAGATGGTCCGCAATAATTTTCAGGTAGTCCACAGCTGTTAATGTGCCTTTGCTCACTACCAGAGGTCGCATGGAAGCCCTGGTGAATGTCCTCCATGACATAGTACCGCCCCCATCAGCCTGCGTCTGTGGCGAGGTGTGTGTTTCGGGCAGCCGTGCGCCTAGACGACGGCGTATCCGGACACGATCATCGATTAGGTGTAAGAAGAAACGTGATTCATCGGACCAAGCGACACGTTTCCATTGATACACGGTCCAATCTGGATGACCTCGTGCCAACTCCAATCGTAACTGACGATGACGTTGTGTTAACATGTGAACATGTAGCAAAGGTCTGCTGCGAAGCCCCATGTTCAATAATGTGTGCTTCCGCGCACCATCTTTAAATCTGCCGTATTCTCTACCTTTCCCCTCCCCCTTTACACGCACTGCGGGGAAGATTGGAATTTAACACGGGACTCAAACCGGGTAGCCAGTATCAGGACTAGGGAACCATCATGGTGCCATAAACACCTGAGCCAGCGGGGTTGGCCTTACATAATTTAATAACTTGTTAGTACGTGCTCTCTTGGTCTACCTCATTTAAATAAATAAAGGAAATCGATGTGGCTTTACGGCCACACATTCAGCTTCTGTCGTGGTTGGATCTGCAGTTGAACTTGGAATCCACACGAATGAGCCTCCTAGGGACTCTAATATGGGCAAGACATAGCTCTGCCAGAGCAGAAATTCGGGTAAAATTTAAAAAAAAAATTAAAAAATCATACACGAACTGGAATTCGAACCGAGGACGCTGAATTTTCAAAATTGGTGCACTGAACGAACCACATTGCTTAGAAGAAGGTTCACTTTATAGGCAGAAAAATTCAATTTCTTAGCAACAGAATACCGTAAGAATCTTAAAACGCTGCAAAGTGGGCAGAATGACGGGGCTATAACGTACTCCTGGATGGATATGAGATTATATTTTGCTGGAATGGCTACGGACCGTCGTAAAAGTTAGAAATCCACCGCCGACTACCGTCGTCTAGTGGCGTAGTAAAAAATACCACACTGTGAACTGGATTTCGTTAACAGTTTCAATTTGCCGCGCAATCCGCTTATATCGTGACTGCGTAATCCAAGTCCGTAATCCTGCGTGATGAGAGGGTTATAATGACCACACTGCGGAAGAACCAGAAAATGCTTCCTATGGGGCTGTGCGCCACATTCTGACACTGTGCGGAGAGGAGACCCTGTCGGGATCGATGGAGACACAGCACTCCCGCTGGACGGAACAGGTTAAGCTGCGATTACAGCGATCGATATGCGAACACGCCATCTGGTGGCGGCCACAGGCACACCTACAGGAGACACTGCACTTGATGGTCGCTTATTTATCTCTGCTTCCTTAATTGGAGACTTCTTTTGTTATGAATGATCACGTTAAGGCCTCCATTTCGATCAAAGAGTGAAGAATTTAACCATCATTTGAATCCCAAGGAAGTGCAGAGTAAAAATTGAAATTCTAATTGACTGTAGCCAGATTCCTCCGCCTCACTCCTTCATCATAGACTACGGTTTTGTGCCGTACACGCGTTTTTTTTATTTCATCCTACAAGGATGCATTTAAAGTACAAGCGACAGCCAGATTCCCTACAATATTCAGATAGTGTTTAGTAGTGAAGAAATTCAGGAACAAAGTTGGAAACGAAATGGGAATTTGTCTATTTCAAACATTTTTTTCTCATGTGTAGTGATTAAGATCACTACACCGAGCGTGGTGGGTGAGCTGTTAACGCTTTGGCCTCGCATTCGGGAACCGGCAGTTCGAATCCTCGTCCGGGCATCCAGATTTGGGTTTTCCATGGTTTCCCCAGATCACTCTAGGCGAATGCCGGGATGCTTCCTTAAAAAGGCCAAGGCCGAATTCCTTCCCGTTCCTTGTCCCCTGTCCCATCCCGCCTCTAATGACCTCGACGTCGACGAGGCGTAAAGCAATAAGTAAAAAAAAAAGAACACTTCATCACTATACAGCATCACTGGTCAGCAGAACAAAACAAAGTGGAACATATACTGCTTTAATGTAATCAAGTATAGAATTAACTGGTTAGTAAAGTCATGAAGACTTTTGAGATTTTCCATTCCCATGGCAAGATTTTAGTTTTAATTCACTCTAAATTTCGTCTTTGTAATCTTATCAGATAAAGATAAACGTGGTTTCACGTGGAATCTGAATGGCAAAACATTCTGCCATAAGCGACATACACGAAGCAATCGCTGTTAAACGGAAACTACACTACGAAAACCAGTAAAAAATCTTTCAAGCGTCGTATGTGGGATTTACAGTAATGTCAGACTTCCTAGCAAAGATCTCTCCGGCATCTTCTCTAAATTGCAAGTCAACCGAATAACCCTGTTATTGTTAAGTTTAGTTATCATTGGGCATTGTTTTTAAACTACTGGTACAATTACATTTATTTCTGTAGGAAGCGTTGAGACAACCTTCCCCTTTAAAAAAAAATATCCGAAAAAATTAAACACATTAAGTACAATTATTTATAAGCTGAACTGTGTTACATGAATTGTTTATAAGAGAGTAATTGGAGCAGGGTTGGAGAGTTAAACACATCTCGGAGCATTACTGGGAAACGGTAAATAGTGAGCTCGGCACTTAACCGGTGTTGTTGTCGTGTCGTCAGTCGTTCGACTGGTTTGATGCAATCCTCCATCCCTTCCTATCTTGAGCCAACCTTTTCATCTCTACATACCCGTTACAACCCGCGTCCTCAATTATCTGCTTCATATATTCTAATCTCTGTCTTCCTCTACAGATAAGTGTAATAGAGAATTTCAACCTTGGCGAACTGAGAAATATGGCATGATTAATCTCTATTATATAATTTTGTAAGGTCACCCACTCACCTCGATAGCTATTGGCTGGAGAACGGTGTCACGTGTCAGTCTTTGCTCATAAAACAGCGACCAGAGATGCTATTAGAAGGAATTCGTGGTTATGTCTAAAATTTAACAACTAAGCAATTGTTACCAAATTAATTACCATAATACGATCATTAAGTTAGCTTTTCATAGCGTTCGATAGTTAAAAAAATTAAAAAAAATTTGCGGCTGAAAAAACGTTGATCAGGTTTTCTGCTGTATCAACGAATGCCAATTGTCATTTCGGCTTAGGATAAATTTCAGTTTAATTACAACTTTCACTAATGTTGCTTGACCAAAATTTATGTATTACGGTTGCGAGGTCCTCCTTATCCATTATTTAGACTGCGACAAGAAAGATTGATAGCCCGCTTTACTGGCACTTGGCCCTAATATGCCTTTTTACGGTAGTTGCTATCACCTCGCCGTTTGTATTAATATAAAGTAACTTTTATTACTAAATCCTCAATCATCTCTCAATTTGCGCAACGGATATTCTAATGCCATGTAAATGACTTTCGCCACACTTTTACTATAATTCACAATTTATTACACTCAAACATTCACACAAGATACAATGCTTTCACTGAAACAATAATCTGTACATATTTGCATCACGCTAGCCGAAATCAGTTTCTCACTTAACCGGTAAAGACGCCTTTATGTTACCTGGAATTCATCGGTGTTGACTGATGACGATACCTCGGTCTGTGATCGGCCTAATACCTGGTATAGCACCGAACATAGTAAGCTACAGTTGTTAAACGTGCAGACTGCACATCCACCACTTGCAGCAATCACATCACTGAAATCAAACTTCTTACAGCACAATTCAATACTACTTGCTCGCGCGATGGAAACTATCGAGCTTGTCAACTGTCCCTAGTACCGCCCGTCTCAGCACCAGATCGTCTATGCTAGAGCCCTCTAATCCTCTCTTTGCTGGACTCTATGCGGGAATTTCACAGTACTAGCAATTCTCCTGGAACCGGGCAGGCAGGCCCAAAATGTCCCGTTCATTTTCAATGCAAGTCTCGAGGCTAGGTTAAACCAAACAATCGCAATTTTTCAATCTGCAGCCTGGATCCAAATCATTGAGCCCACAGTCAACAAAAATCGCATAATGATCGTTATACAAGATACGTTCAATTTTTAAGGTGTGGTGAACTGTTATATTGGGAATAGTAGATACGGAAAGTTGAACAATTTGTTAGTGAAACAACTAGCCATTCTTTGGGATTAGTGAGCCAAATGGCAGCACTGTTCAGAGCGCAAATCTCAACTGACAACGGCTCGATTACTAAGCGTTCTGAACATTGCAAATAGCGACGTTTTTATTGCAAGGATAACGCATGATCGTTCTGTTTCTCTTCTCGTGACATATAACGCTACTAATCGTCAACTGCCTTTCGGATACTAAACGGGGCCTCTCAGTTAAAAGAACCCTCAATTCTTTAAGGCATCTCGACTGATCAGAGCAAGGGATAAGAAGGATCGCCGATTCGAAGAGAGTACTTTTCAATGTGTCTGTACCCGGTAACAAGAAATAACGCCAAATGAGACTATGCATGCAGTCTTCTGTCAAAACAGCGCTTCTGCTAGTCGGATGACTTTTATTTCGGAGATTTTTCAGGCTAGAGAACTTAAAAGAAGCCTATGATACTTCCTACACTCCTGACATTGCACCTGGCGATGAGGAACGTTGTGGGTGGTTACTTAGTTTCGACACGTGCTGCTCTTAGTTCAGTGATTTTCCATGGGACAAATCAGACTATACTATCACGTAGAGGAGAGAGAGTACGTTAAGCTTTTAGAGGCAGATAAATTTTCTGTAGAACGGTCTGATTGCTCGATACTTAAAGGGCGCGCCTTAATAATTCAAGGCCACGGTTTCGAATGTAGATGTGGGCAGGAATTTTTAGTGCTTTTGCTTTGGCCATCTGGAGTACGCGGAAACGCTCCTTGATTCGTATTCCACGTTAAAACCCGTCCTATTTCTAACACACTGGCTTGGGACTGCGGGGAATCCAACCAACCCTCTGAATGTGGACTAATTTAAGTTTAAATTAGTTGTTAATTCTTGGAACAATGTTCATATGACTATTATATACCACCAGTTCAGAAATACGCTCGCAAAATATCATCATCTAGACATAATACTAGAATGAGTGCCCAGTGTGAATGGTTAGGGTACAAGTGCTATACACTGACCAAAATAGATTTAAGTCATTGCGTCCGAATAATCCCACTAATTATGTAATGAACCCTGCACTATACAGATAAGAGATTCAACAATATATCTGATTTCAAGTCGATGTATTATATTATATGACCAAGAATGTAAACTAATTTACCTAGAACATATAAAAAAATGGATTTTTTTTTTTTTTTTTTTTTTTTTTTTTTTTTTTTGTAACTGCTTTACGTCTCTCAACAGCGAGGTCTTTAGAGACGGGAAAGGATGGGGTCAAGGAATGGGAAGGAATTCGGCCATGGCCTTTTGAAGGAAGCATCCCGGCATTTGCCTTGAGTGATTTGGGAAACCATGGAAAACCCAAATCTGGATGCCCGAACAGGGATTCGAACCGCCGTCCTCCCGAATGCGAGGTCAGAACGCTAAAGAAACTGGAATGTAAACTGTTGCAAAATAAAATGTAATGAACTTGGCTGAATGGCTGAGAAGGTCGAAAGTTATTAAATAAATTTTTTTAAAAATTATAAGTTATTTTACACTGAGGATCCAAAGAAACTAGTACACTTGTCTAACATTGTGTTGGGCCCCCGCGAGCACGCACAAGCACCGCAACACGACGTGGCATCGACTCGACTAATGTCTGAAGTAGTGCTGGAGAGAATTGACGCCATGCATCATGCAGGGCTGTCCATAAATCCGTAAGAGTACGAGGGAGTGGAGATCCCTTCTGAACGGCACGTTGCAAGGCATCCCAGGTATACTCAATAATGTTCATGTCTGGGGAGTTTGGTGGCCAGCGGAAATGTTTTAAACTCAGAAGAGTGTTCCTGGAGCCACTCTCTAGCAATTCTGGACATGTAGAGTGTCGCATTGTCCTGCTCGAATTGACCAAGTCCGTCGGAATGCACAATGGACATCAATGGATGCAGGTGATCAACTAGGGTGCGTACGTACGTGTCACCTGTCAGAATCGTATCTAGACGTATCAGGGGTCCCATGTCACTCCAACTGCACACGCCCCGTACCATTACAGAGCCTCCACCAGCTTGAACAGTCCCCTGTTGACATGCAGGGTCCATGAGTTCATGACGTTGTCTCTATTCCCGTACATGTCCATCCACTCGATACAATTGGAAACGAGACTCGTTAGACCAGGCAACATGTTTCCAATCATCAACAATCCAGTGTCGGTGTTGACGGGCCCAGGCGAGGCGTAAAGTTTTGTGTCGTGCACTCACCAAGGGTACACGAGTGGGCCTTCGGCTCCGAATGCCCATATCGATGATGGTTCGTTGAATGGTTCGCACGCTGACACTTGTTGATGGCCCAGCATTGAAATCCACACCAATTTGCGGAAGGGTTGCACTTCTGTCACGTTGAACGATTTTCTTCAGTCGTTGTTGGTCCCGTTCTCGCAGGATCTTTTTTCCGGCCGCAGCGATGTCGGAGATTTGATGTTTTACCGAATTCCCGATATTCACGGTAGACTCGTGAAATGGTCGTACATGAAATTCCCCACCTTATCGCTACCTCGGAGATGCTATGTCCCATCTCTCGTGCGCCGACTATAACACCACGTTCAAACTCACTAAAAGCGTGATAACCTGCCATTTTAGCTGCAGTAACCGATCTAACGCTTGCGGCAGACACCTGTTGTATTATATAGGCGTTGCCGACCGCCGTGCCATCTCTGAGTGTTTAAATATCTTTGTGTTTGCATACGCATGCCTATACCAGTCTTTTTGGGTGTTCAGTGTAGAACGTGAATGGCATCTCGTAGATACCAGATGATTTAAGCACTAGTACAGCACTAGTGAAGCGAGGAACACACGTCCTTAGGCAGTGTAGCAGCGGTAGTTCTTGCCTCTCCGCTGATTACGAATTCGGAGTCTCAGGTTTAACAAGAACTCCAAGCTGCCAGCCATTAAGTCTGTCTGAGCGCCTCTCAGGAAACTGATTAGTGGATCAAGCGGCTAATGCGACGCTCACAGAGGCTCACTAATAACGGTGTAACATAGGGTTGTACAGTACATTCCCCTACTGCGATCCAGTTCCACGAGTGGTGAAAAGGAGAGCTAGCAAGTAGCAATCAGTCAAACCACGAGGGCTTTCATCTTAACAAGTGAAAGTTTATGATAGTTAAGTGCTGTCTTTTTCACATACGCTACTGTCAGTTACGCGCCAAGCTCTCACGCATGCTTTCAGTTCTCGCTTTTCTAATTATGTTCATAATAGTTCATTTAATTAAGTAAGCTTCGTTTATTTCACTGTCTAGATTTATTGTTTTCGTAATAAACTGAAGAAAAATTTTAGACCTATAGAAATTTACAAAATATTACATTACTTATTAATGTAAAAATAAACTTGCACAATGATTATAGGCATAAAACCTGTTCCTCGTAGCCTTCTACATACTCACTGCTTGAATTTTAAAACGTTTCCGGTTATCGCAAAAGCACGTGAAACACATTGTCGATGAACAGTTTATGTAATAAAATTAACATTTGGCCGCTGCTTCACCCGCGCTGACGTAGCAAAGTTGTTTACTACATTTCTAAATGCTGAAGCAACTTGCCGGCGTGCTCATAAGTTCTATTCACAGTCTCATAATAGTAATGTTATCATCAGTGTTAGTGCCATGTGTTTGTTTAAAAATGTGACCTCACAGAAATGCATCATATCCTCTCGCCACTTACAAGAGTTCGTTCTCAAAAATATTCAGATATCTAACGACGCACAAACACGCTCATATTTTGCATCTGCATATTTAGATACATTAACAATGATGATGAGCATTGTTTGCTCGAAACTGGTAACGGTTAAATAAAAATAATAATAAAAACTTAGGACTGGTTGCTGTTTTCAATATCAACCCAAATTAAATGCTTTAATAAAAATTTTGACTGTAGTCTAAGCCAGGCATGGAAACGTGTTCTAATCAAATAAACAATACTGTCACCAAAGATATTAAATCGTAAGCATCACATCTCTGGGTAATCGATGGTTGCAAGATATTCGATAGTCTCCACACTATAAATACAAAAACAACCGGTCACAGCACCAGTCTGTAACAGACGGAGCAGGTAGCTTGACCCGTGAAAAACAATATAGGCAAAAAGAAGGAGTGTTTGTAGTTGGCGTGAATCTCGAGAAGTTACTCACATTTGACGGCTGCAAAAAACGCAAACATTTTTTATAAAGTGGAAAATAGACATAGCATGCTTAGAGATGTAAATACATTGAGACCAAATACACGAAACCACATGGCAAAGTTAATTAAGGAATTTTTTTTTTTTTTTAAATGCCAGACACGAGAATCAAACCCAATACAGCGTGATAGTTTGGTGCTTTATTTGTAGCTATGAGGTCGCAAAGTACTGCCATCTACTATTACAAACTTTCACCCGTTATGTCTCGAGTCTAGCGGGATGAAAGGTTTTTTTTTTTGGGGGGGGGGGGGTTGACTATGGGGTGTGACCCTTACATGCGCACCAAAGTTCATCAAAATCGGTGAACTCTGCTGAGGCCCTCACTGGGAGCGGATTGCCGCGGTCCATACGCCTTACACATAGAAGATATTTTTTAAAAGCTAAGTTTCCGGGAATTTTCCCAGGGATTTGTCAATCTGATGTCCATTAAGTTAGCGGATAATTTCTCTAGGGTGGCTAAAACGTGTTAGTGAAAAGACGTACGGAACTCCACTTCCAATATTCTGTCCTAATGGGCGTGGGCAGATTGGAAGGAAGGAAATTTACTTTCACGGATAAATCCAATGGGCATGTCACGTCTTCTTAAAATATTTCCAAAATAAAGTGGGATTAGTTTATGTGCAAACAGGTAGATGCTTGTTCTACTGTTCCTTCACGAAAGTATAAGAACGCCCATTTCTAATCACCATGTTGTAGTCTACTGTAATGCCCTATAAAAATAAATTTATGAAATGGGAATTATCATACGCGCTGAAAGTTTCGCAACAAGTTTGTCTATTCAATTGAATTCACTAAAAAAATATTTTGAAATTATTTATAATGAAATTAGTAATAAGTGATTTCTTAATCAAACTCGCTATTAGTAGGTCTATATTTTTTTAAAATTATTTTCACCATATATTCATGATCTGATTCATGAAATTGTATTTTGGATGATATATAAGGAATGAAACTTGTAACATTTTCTCATTTAGATTTTCAGAAACATCATAAAATTCACAGTTTGAATAACATTTACATAGATTGCAGAATTGAGGTAATTTTATGTTGAATTATTGTATTTCTATATCCTACTAACAAATTAAATAATGTTACCTACTTTTCAAATTTAATTTGTTTACGAATATGTTTCAAAAATTTCTCGACTGGGGCAATAGATGACGTACTTCTGAAAACAAGTTGACAGATAAATTTTCTTATATCGTAGCAGATTTTCTTTCTTTGCATCGTTAACTTCGATGTCGTTAGAACCGGGAGAGTATGTGACAAGGAACGTGAAGGAATTCATCGACAACCTCTTTAAGCAGTCATAAAGAGCAGTAAAGAGCAGTAATTTCGGGAAACCGAAATATGAATATCTGGGTATCTGGACAGGGATTCGAACCCACGTTCTGCCCAATGCAACGCCCCAGTGTTCACCTCTCACTCACAAGTCTCGGTGTGAAAAAAAAAGAATATATACGTAGTTAAGATACGTGTTTTAATTTTGCTGTTCGAATTTTAGAAACGGCATTATGATGTGAACCCACCACACAGTAGCTAAATAAATTACCCAGGATGGAGCATAGAAGTTTTCAGACCGTGCCCGTAAGCCACTGTACACCCCCGGAGGCAGCTAAACCTCCAAGATTTCTCAGTACTTATACAATTGCAGCATTTAAGAGGCAGTGTCAACAGTGCACAGTGCCGGAGCATCGTAATCGTTAAACTTATCTCTAGGAATCTGGCAGATAGCGCTGCGACAGCGGCCCTTTTATTTTCACTGCACAAGTCGACGGGGACGGATCTGTTTGATGCCAGCGGAGTCGGTGTGCGCATTGTCCTGTGCTGACAACCATGTCGTATCTACGCCAGTTCGCTGCCACCATCACCCGTACGTACTACCAATCACAACTATGTATGTTCAACCCAAATTGCTTCGTCCTCGTAGACATTTCACCAATCATATAATCTGTCCTTGAAGAGAATGTCACACAACTGCTAGTGTTTTTGTTATCATTATTCCTTTGGTGCGAAAACATGTTGCTAGCCGATAATTAATTATTTTGATCATAAAGACTACAATTTGTACTAGAGAAGACTTCCATGTAATTATTTATATTAGTAACCCAAAACATTAATTAGGAAAACAAATTTTCTTGTATGTTGCTCGAATTTGAACAATTGCTGTGTAAATTTAAATAACCTGAGGTGATTTCAGGTCTTTCTCCACCTTTAAAAAATGGTTCTACCTTGGAATTTGGGATAATTGCTTCGATATAATGTCTTCAAGACAGTTTCTCAAATATTACGGGAAAACAACCACAAATTAAAAATGTCATATGTGAGTGAGCCGCAGATGTAGACCGCCGCCAGCGCTGCAAAATTAATAGAAATCTCTTGAAATGTGGTTACCTTCTGCGTTCTACCTAGTGCGTTCCTAACATTTCAGCTTCTCTCAGTTGTTGAAGTCACAGAAATTTAGGAATATTAAATACTGTGCGGTGCTTTCTATCACCTACGCTCGCGATGAAATATATTGCTTTCATTGTAAACAAATAACGTATTTCGAAATTGACGCCGCAGAACGAAATTTATATATGGCTTTCACGATACTTTTTTCTTCTGCTCTAGGTATTATTTCAACCTGACCATAACCTCTATGACAAAACAAAATAGTTCAGGTTGATATGATCCCTGAACGGACAGTATTTGTGTTATTTTTTCAGTCGTTGTGGCATTTTGCAGTTGTGCAGCCGCCTCATATTTCAGCGATTTTCTCATAACTGTGAATGGGGAACGTGATGACAGCATGTCGAAGCAGTCAGTCCAAATTCCATGAAGTTCATATCCATGTTTTGATAGGTGGAGAAATTCATACTGCCTTTGTAAATTGGTAATATTTATCCATAAACTGAGTGATTTCACAGCCGCCTTTACAGATGTAAGAGATTTCGGTTGTACTGCATATGAGAAATCGCGATATAATTCACACTAATCAATTACCTAAACCGCGGTTACCCACGACAACAGGGCCAACTTTGGGACATCTACGTTTTTCAAGTATTTTTTTTATAATTCTCCCATAGCCACCAGTTGCAAAGTATTATATTTTTGTTATGGTAATTCAAAGTGTTATTGTTTACTGCTTTCTATTAGCAGTTTTTAGGAACTTCATTCGCCAACTTTTTATGAAAGGCAGCCATTTTAAATTTGGGACCGATTTTCAAAGTGCTCTGTTGTGCTGCAAACTGTCAAATCACAAAGAAAATCTAAAAGAATATATGAAAAATCATGTAGTTGCAACAAGAAATACAAGCCTTAGCTGTCTTTTCAGCCAATAATCAAGCAATTTAACCTAAAATTTCTAGAAATTTTGGTAATGTATTCTAATGTCGAGACTTTCGCAGTGCAAAAAAAAAAAAAAAAAGACGGACCGACCTTGGGGGGGAGGGGGGGTACAACTGCCTTTGGAAGGATAAGACTACACTAAAAGGGTCTCAAAAAGTTACGAAATCGATTAGTAGGGGGGGAGTGTCTCCGTCAAATCTCACGTCCGTTTAGGGGGGGGGGGGGGGGGCGGGGGGGTTCACTACAGATTTTAAAAAAGACATGTCCCAAAGTTCCCGATTTCATGGGGTAACTTTGGTATATAATCATTACCTTAGTTTGTTCAGTTACTTTTTTTTTTAACTCTTAAAAAAATCTAAAAAGTATACCAAAGTAGCCACTGTTTATGGTAGTCCAAATAAGGTAGCGGCACTGCGAAGAACACCCATACCCAATTATTTACGTAATTTACTTTGTTATGAGATATCTTCTTGAGAAGATCTGTTCCGTTAGTTGGAAAGTGGCCAGGCTAGAATAATTTCACATATAGACTATATAGTTTTCCGTAAGCGATGTTCTAGTTCTATGTGCTTGTCCCATTTGTTAAGCGTTAACAGCATACATAATGTATGGAAAATTAGATTCTTTGCTTTTGCTTATTTGTTTCCTATCTTTGTGCACTCGGCTGAACAAAGGGTGTACTTTGTTACAAAACAATATTTGCCGCCTCTTGTTTTGTAAATTAACGTTACGTGATCATAAGTACTGCTGCAATCCATCACCTGTGCCAACTTCCCCGTTAAGTGGCGTACAGACAAGCGCACTCATAGATAGAGCGGGTGTGCAAACGCGATTATGAATTTAAAAATTAGAACGCGGGTGTTGGGAATGCTCGACCTTGGCTTACCAAAAGCACTGTTGTCTGTGAGTTGTTTCACGAAAAATGTAGACGGAACAGAATGTCAATAAGGAAATTCTTTTGATGAAAAGGTGGAAAATGGTAATTTTGAAAGACGATACCGCTAGAACGGAAAAAAGTATGAAATTTGTAATAAGTACAACAGCCACCTTGAGACTTTTAACTGTAAACATGGCTTATTCGTATCACCAATAATTATTTATGAATATTCTTCCCCGCCCCCCTCCCCCCCCCACCCCACATACGAAGAGCTAATATATTACAATACTTATTAGCATCATACGAAGAACTCCTCTACTTAACCTAATGGGAAAAAATGGATTTGATTACCGATATTATAAAATTCATGTGATAATTAGGTGAAATACAGATAAAACTTTCTTTATAGTGAACGCAAAAAATAATAGTGATGTGAAGATTTTCGTATAAACTTAATACTGATTACTGCATTTTATGAAGATTGTACTAGTTTCTAAATCGTGATATTTTACGCTTAGTATTTTGGCAATAGGATTTAGCAGATAGGTTCCAGGACGAGAACATAATAAGGTAAATTGAAATTAATTTGAAAATATCAACTAGACCGTGTTCTTTATGATCTGCCAAATTACGCTCTAGTGTCGTTCATATTTACATTGAATAAATTGAATGTAATGCGTGAGACTACCACATGACACGTTCCCGCTCCGTCGCAACTCCCATGGAACTATTGCTCCCTAGACCATGTCTTAGGTAAGCGCGACTGTAGCTATGTCCACACTTGTTTAACTTTTGGTCGTCAGAGGCATGCGTCTTATAGCGCGGGGGAGAAGCTCGGGAGGCATGCATAAGGGGCATGCCCGAGATCCTCAGTTCGTTCAACAAACCAGGAGGCACGGAGTATTGCAAGCGTTTCCAGGGGAAGTGGATTTCGTGCGTCTCTGATTGCAATATATAGCTAGCTATCCAGGAAGGAAACATTTTCATTTTTTGAAGATTACTGTTCGTTCCAATTGTTATCGAACGCCAAAAATAAATATTAACAAAATCAAGGGGACGGATGCCCTAAGGTCCTTGGGGAAAAATATTCGATGGATGTAGCTGCAGTGAAAAAGGAATTCAAGAATCTGAGATTATACTTTTCTAAAGAGCAGCAGAAAGTTCTTTCCAAGAAGAACGGTAATGGTAATTACAGTTCCTCATGGTTTGCATATAATAGTATCCCATTTGTATCCGATACAATTACGCCCAGGGAAATGTAAGAAATTGCTGGAAACGGGATTTCAATCCCGGAAACGTCGAAATGTAGAAGTCAGTATCAAGATACTCAATCTTGATTTCTTCTGTCATTCTTTTCGGCCTACCTTAACCAATTAAATTCATTTAATCCATTTTAATCATTCTTGTAAGCTTGCGTAGTATCGCGGCACTCTTGTGGCATTATTTCGCAGATTTTTTGGTTATTCATTAAGTGACACTACTCATAATCAGTATTTAGTAATTTTTGCATCATTTAAAATCAATTCAAGCTTATTCTAATAAATATTTTGCATTGATTCATTGTTGTGAAGATTTTTGACAATATAGGGTTGTTTCTTTTGCCGAGATTCTTGTACAAACATTCGCGTAATATCCAATGTGTAATATACAGTATATTCACCTAGGCAATATTTAATATCGTTTAACGTATAGGGGGAAGGTTCAAGCTTCATCATGTACTTAGTATATCAATAGACAGATTTAAACAGCACTATAGTATCATATTATTCAGTAACAGCATTTAGACGCATTTACCTGTGTATGTGAAAGTATTAACGAACATTCTGAATAAGCAAAAGTCATCTGTACATTAGCAGCCCGTCATATATTCAAAAAATTCAGGATCTTCAGATTACTCACTGGAATTGAATGCTTTCTATGTTAATCGATGTCAATTGTATGGTTACATCATGACAGCTGCGAAAACTGCAACATTGTTTATTATGTCAAATATAGATTCAAATTTGGTATACGTGGTGTAACATCAAGAGGCTTACACAATGAACAAGTAACTAACTCAATCAACGTCTTGTAAACACCTTATAATCTTAACTTATTTATTGCTACGCACAATTTTCTTGGGTCAAGACCAATTCGTTCTAATATATTAGATATACACGTGTAGGTAAAGTGCAGGTTTCTTTCTTCCAGAAACTAAATTTTTTTGAAAGTTTGCTATACTCGGCTACATTTTCCAGATACATCTCGAGCTGAAAATGTTCATGTTATATCATTAGCAAGTAGTTATCTTGCCTTGGTATACCGCCTGTCGGTGACATAAAATGCTCTACGAATACATCTCGCATTCGGGAAACATTCAAAGAATGTCTTCGAGGAATTCTTCTAAGTGGGGCAAAGGCAGTGTCGTTTGCGGTAATTCCGCGCCAAGTTCCGGGAATAGTAGTTCCTGTGTTGGCATCTTCAGTATCCAAAGATCCCACTGGGCAGTAAACCTTGTACAATCCGGCTGCATACGAATGAAATAACTGTGCATATATACGCAACATAAGACTTTGTCCACAATCGTGTTTTTAACTTTGATTTCAATTGGCCTCCGGAAAATTCGGGAAACGGAAGCAACCAGGCCGAAGGCATTTTTAACCGTGAGTCTTGCTCTTGACAGCCTATAATTGAAAATCCTTTTGGATGAACCTTGATCCAAATCAACTTTGTGCTTTACTTAAATGAGGAATCCTCGGTAACCACCGGTATTTTGGTAATATATTATTGGCAGCTGCTAAGCCCGTTAGACAAATTGGATCGTCCATCTTGCTAAGACTACACCAGAACACTGAGGGGCATGCCTCCTGAGGTGTGCCTCTAGGGCATGCCTCAAGATGAACATATTGCAAGAGGAACGGGCAAGAGGAAAAGACAAGTTGAAAGGGAAGAGGCACAAGTGTGGACATAGCCGACAATGCAATGCGCTCTGGTGGCTGAGTGGTTAAGGTGTCTGACTGGGTCCCCGGTTCGAATCCCTGTCTCGGAGGGTTTTTCATAGGCACTTTACCCGACCTTCACCTCTAGCACAGCTTGCTGTGTAATTTGAAGTACGCTAGAACACTTCCGTGGTTCGGATTCCACGTTAAACGGTAGGTCTCCTGTACCCGGTAGGATTGCCGGGCTAGGTTAAGGCGGCTACGACACGGATTGAATGCACAGCCAATATAAACCCTGTCACCAGGTCATTCCGACCACACGGAATTATTATTATACCTACAGTCGGAATGAAATACGATTCAGCAAAACCACCAACACAGTCTTGTTACCAGTCAGTTTGGACGCGTCGACGCGTTAGATGATGGTCTCGTCTGTCATTGGTGAACAATTTTCGTAGAGCGTATGCTTATTACAGCCGAAAGCCCGTATCATCTTAAAGGACTTCTTGATACTAAAAATGGTGTCTTCGGTACCTACAATGTGATGGATATGTACTGAAATTTTTTGTTTGGCATTCCGTAACAGTTATTTTGACAGGCGCTGGTTGAGTTCTCAGTCATAACAGGAAGATGCTAATGCGTGAAATCCGTCAAAAGGCAGATGATTTACAGTAATTGTTGATTAGGCTAGTTTATATACACTGGAGTGTCAAAGTCGTGGAATACTACCTAATATAGTGTGAGCAGCAATCCGACGTGACATTGACTCAACAGGCCGTCGGAAGTTCCGCGAAGTAATAATCTCGCATGCTTCCTCTGCAGACGTCCATAGTTGTGAAAGAGTTGTCGGTACAGGAGGTTCTGCATGAACTGACCTTTAGATTATGTCCCAGATATGTTTGATTGGATTCATATCTGGCGATCTAGGTTACCAAATCAATCACTGCAACTGTCCAGAATGTTCCTCAAACCAGTCGCGAACTATTTTGGTACCGTGACATGGCACATTGTCGTCTTGAAACTATGGTCGTTTGAAAACGTAAAGATCCTGAATAGCTGCAAACTGTCTCCAAGTAACTGAACATTGCTTCCAGTCATTCAGAAAGACCAGAGGTGACAGTGTATGCCATGTAAAAGCAGCCAATACCAGGAAGGAGTCTCCACCAGCTTACCCAGTGCGTTGCTGACAAACTGGGTCCATGACCTCATGGAGTGTGCAGTTAGTCATCAGCCACTGCGTTGTCCACAGCGGGAGGTATGCCTGAAATTGCATATTCACGGCACTCTCTTCACACTGTGCATCGAGGAATGCTGAATTCAAGAACATTTACCGAAATGGAATGTCCCATGCATCTATCATCACCTACTATTCGGGTTCAAAGTCTTAAATCATGTCATGTGGCCGTAATCGTGCCAGAAAACCATTCACACCACTCACGAGAGTACAAATGAAAACCCCGATACTGCGGGGGCACATTTATATATTTCTTCCTCCATCCGGATATTCGCATTTTCCTTTCCCATGGCTTTTGGCACTTCTGGATAAAATAGCAATTGGGAGAACAGAGGCTCAAATACTCATCGGATTATTCTGATTTCGATGATCTGTGGTTTCTCTAAATCCCTTTACTTGTCTCAAATCATCTCCTCCTTCTAATGAACTCCAAGAACCGAAAAACCATAAGCAAAAAAGGGTAGTTTTCTTTAATGACAATAAGACTATGTAGAAGAAGGAAGATGCGTGAGTAATGCATTGGTGTCTGTTGACAGTATCGTTTTGAAATGTTAAGAGTAGGGGTGTCCACTTAGAAAGTACATCGATGTTTTTATTCGATGTAAAACATCGGAACCCTGCATCGATGTTTATCGATGCATCGCTTAAAAACATCGATGTGTTTTCAACATCGATTACTTTTATGTTTTTCTTAACTCAACAAATACAAATCAACAACATTCATAGGAAAATGCCGTTTCAATTATCTTTTACCCGTTCCTTTAAAATCGGCAAAAGAAAATCTGACAATATTTTGATATTCACCATTTTCAGTTGAACGCAGATAGTTCATTCTCTTTCGTTCGGTGAACACAGAGTAACACTATACCAGCAGTGTAGTGCTGTAATGATGTGTTTAATTTTATGCTTTTTTTTGTTTATGGCTTTACGCCTGGTTGATGTCGAAGTCATTGGAGGTGCGAAAGGACTGGGGGCAAGGAACGGGAAGGAATTCGGCCATGACCTTTTGAAGCATTGGGGAAATCATGGAAAACCCAAATCTGGATGCCCGGATGGTGATTCGAACGCGCGTCCTCCCGAATACGAGGCCAGAGCGTTACCTTTCACCCAGCGTTAAAAATTAATTTTATGATCTTGTGTGTTGGTTAAGTAGTGTTGTATGAGTGAGGTTTAGAGACTACAAATTAACAGAAATATTTTATTACGATACCAGACCATTACAATAAAAAACCAGACCTTAAATACTAAAGTTTAAATCTGCCTAAAAATATTAATTTTAGGTGTTTAATCACTTAAAACCAATGGTGGTTAGGAAAATTTGCAGAATAAAAGTTTACTCAATCGTTTTTCTTTCGTTCTGTTCCTTTGTTGACCGACTATTTGAGCAGCCTCCGAAAACATACGTTCGGATGCAACAGAAGTCCCGACAACAGTCAATCAAATGTTGGCCCAACCCGGTTTATATCTAAATATTGAGTAGTATCAATTAACTCTTAGTAGTTTTAGAGTAATAATATCTTATTTCGATTCACGGCAAACATCGGCAAACTGTAGGAGTGAACCTAAGAAATTGATTTTATTTATTCACTCATATGGACAGGATAGCCAACCCCTAGATAAATTTATCTTCACCGTTGTTATATCCCTCTAATTGCTCACAGGTGTCACAGCCTGTTAATGACAGTACTTTAAATTGAAATAATTTAATTTAATCTTCAATAAATTTAGTAATCTTAACATTTATTTCTATAATTTTTGTCAGTATTAGCCAGAGTTAGGTTTTTTTTATTGATTCGATGTTTTTATTAAAAAAAAAAAAATAACCGAAGCATCGAATTGAAAAAAAATCTTTGTCAAAAAATCGATTCAATCCGATGCATCGTATGGTAAACATCGAATGGATACAATGCATCGATGTTTAGTGAATATCCCTAGTTAAGAGCAATGCTAAAATCTGGAACCAACCACAGTACTAATTGCTATCGTAACAAATTCCACTGTGTCTGAAACAGAACGTTCGGTTCGTCCAGATTCTCCCTTCCTCTATACAGTTATACGGGGGAGCTCTTCTATTGTACGCTAAACACAATACACACTATGTGTTTATACAATAGCTCTTTATATGCATATAGTTTAACTCTCTTATTACAGCCTCCTCCTTCGTTCTATCCAAAACCAGGCGTCTCACCCCGTTTTGCAGCTTATTGGCAAGTTTTCTCTTTCTCCCAAACTCCTAACTTCTGTATCCGCTGTCTGCATTATGCAGCCACAGTTGACTTTGAGATCGTGACAATTAACAGTAGTGGCTATACAAGATCCACGTCATCGGTTGCTGCCCCGAAAAGTGCCCGACTTCCATTCCTTTAGGGAAAATTACCCTGAGATGGCCATGTATTCATCAAATTAGATGCTCCTCACGGTGCGGTTACTGCAGATAAAGCCCTCAGTAGTTCTTCCTGGCACGCTTTTCGGATGTCAAACCGCCATTGTTAGAAACTAGAAAATCTAAATCCGTTGCTACTCTCTGAGCTACAACGAACGCCTTTATCGCAAACAGAACTAAGAGTTGTGAGTTACGTTGTAACTACTTACTAGAACAAGATTTCGAAAATGCCGACGAACTGATCATAAAATTCAGATCAGATTCCTCTCGATTCTTTCAAATGGTCACTACCAGAATTGTTTGTTTTAGTCGTCTCAGAACACCACGTTAGTTCGTAAGGAAAAATCTAATCTTTTGAGTTGGCGATAACATTCAGGATTTGCTGATTTCTACGTATAGTTGTGTCGTCTGAATTCCCTCGAGGACTATCAGCCGTGATCTGAAGTCATACCTGATGGCTCCTCTACCCCATGACGTCATGAGTACCACCGCTGTGCTTCTCCAATACAATGGAAGGGTAGGACGTTTGACCTGTCACCGCCATCCTAGACAGTGCACAACCTCCATTCACTGGAATGCTGATGAATGGCGTCGCAATGTTTTGACCAATAAACTGCGGTTCTGTGCAACCTCTGATTACCATCGTTGTCGAGTATGGCGGCGAGTTGTCTATTCTTCCAATGTTGTGCAGGTGTTGTTCCTGACGTCATGGTGTGGGGGCAGTCAGGTAGGACTTCAAGTCACGGCTGGTAGTAATTGAGGAAACTGTGATGGTGCAACAATGCGTCACGGACATCTGGCGTCTTCGTTTCATTTTTCATGCTACAGTATCGTAGTGCCAATGACAACGCTCGTCCACACTCGGCACGTGTCTGTATGAACTGTCTCCATAATGTTGAGTTCCTCCCTTGGTCAGCAAGATCTATCTCCTCGATAGAACATGTGAGGAACCTGCTCGGACGTCACCTCCGTCCCATCAGCAATAATTATGATATCAAGGAAAGGATACAACGGCTTTACGACATCCCTCGCAACGAAATCAATGGACAGAGGGTGTTCAACGACAGACATACTGACAAGTTCTTTGTAAAATTAACTTGATTTTTAACTATCTGAAATAACATCACATATCCTCTCAACCCGTCAAATTTCATTTCCTTTCCTCCACCACTTCTGATTTTTTTTGATTTTTTTATTATTATTAAATAGATAGTTTACATGAGCCGTTACACAAAAACAAGGATTAATGGTAAAACAAACTTAAAAATTTCTTCTGCATTCGAGAAGGTGATTGATTTGAAGGACATTGCCTAACAATCTCCCTGCTGTAAAATCACTAATGGTTCATTGAACTAACCAATTAAGTTATCTAGCTGTGACATACTTAAATGGCCCTAGACCAGTGGCCACCAGAGATATGGATAATAATCATCCTAACGCTGATGAGAGAAGAAGTTTGTATTAACAAGATTCGAA
>CM061919.1:51393073-51480080 GCA_031002005.1 Vandiemenella viatica | reverse complement strand
TACTTCGAGTGATTTCGGGACACCATGGAAATCCGAAACCTGATGGCCGAATAAGGATTTGAATCCACTTCTTCCAGAGTACCAGGACCAAACGTTAGCGGCCATCCACGAGTTTTCATATATTTGTTGGTGATTCGTCGTTCGTACGGCGATGTTAATTTGTCAGCATAATTGTTTCGATTGAGGCGGAATCTGGTTTAATTCCCTACATCCTTTCATCATTACGCAAAACATAAAAAAAGTTCACTTAACTGATTTATCTCAGTTACCTCAAAGTGGGGTATGTGAACCCCTAGGGGTTCGTCAGTTGATCGTAGGGGTTCGCGACAAGATTTCCTTAATGGCGGACTTAGCTATATCATGCGTATAACACGCACAATGGTGAATATTGATCATTGTTGCCCCATTGTCGCTAGTAATGGAACTAAAGAAAAAATAGTCTCAGTTTTTTTCTCAAAGGGGTTCGTCAATGTCTGGAAAATTTTTTGGGGCTACAGGGAGATAAAAAGTTTGAGAAACACTGACTTACGCAAATAATTCAACTCAGATGAAAATATTTGGTCGCACTTCTTCTGCATCTCCGCATTAGTACGACCACCGTCGATGTTTTAGACATAGCAACGTTTGCTGAGTGGAAATTAGGGACCTTCGAGAGAAGGCCGTACCTGAGCTATGTCTGCGCAGTAGACTGGAACGAAGGTGAAGGCGGCCCCCGCGGCCACGCCGAGCAGCACCCTGGCGAGGTGGAGTGGCGCGAGACTGCCGTGGGCGGCAGCAGCTGACAGCAGCAGCCAGTGCAGCAGCAGCGGCAAGCCGGCCGCCAGGAAGCCCGCGCACCTGCGGCCCCGCTGGGGCATCAGGTGCGCGGCGAGCGCGGAGCCCACCACCAGCCAGGGGCAGGGCGCCGCCACCAGCCGCGGCCACGCGTCCGGGTAGAGGCTGTCCGCAGGGGACCAGGCCGCGCTCAGGCCGCACACCAGGGCGGGCAGGCTCGCTGCGGCACATAGCGCGCTGCTAATCACTGCAGTCCCTCCAGCAACACATTAGGGCGATGTCCCACCCACGGGATCCAAACAGAGTTTCAAATTTTTATCAAATTAAATGATAAACTTCTATATAAGGAATTAATAAATTATATTTAACGTTAAATAATCGTTAATATAATACCTAGGCTCTCTAAAGCATTAATTAATTATTAATTTAGTTTTTAAAACTAATACAACTAGTTAGGTAAATAATCGAATATGGCAAGCATTCAGTCTTTTGCCACATTACATGCCTTATAGTAAATCTCATCAGTTTGGAAAATAATCTATCTGCTAATCAGTCAATCACATTACTTGCTATTTGTTTGCAGTACACCTGGATAATAACAGTAAATCACATTAAGTGTTAATAAAAAATTGTATGTCAATCACTTCTGCCTTGGATCAAAGATCTTAAGAAACAAATAATGCTGATTGATTCGTCTCTTAATTTACTCGTTGTTGACGCGTCTCAAATGTTAAGTGGAGGGGAAAGAGCAAGGTCCGCAATGCAACTGGCCAAGCCCGAGCCGGCCCGGAAAGCGACAACGTCGGGTCATCCTACGAATTGCGCATCCACATAAATTAGTGCGATGCCACCAGACTGTCATATGATGCATGATTACTGGATCTCACTTTGCTGGTTTGCCGTCCCTACTCCGCACTCAAGGCAACTGAGTCGGTCCAGGGTCACTTATTGTTACGTGTATAACACTTTAAGGGTCAAATGCAGAGTTTCAGTTGACCGCGTGTATTGGTAGTTTTTTTAACATAAAAATTATAGCACACGTCTGAATTTACAATAATGGCCGAATCTGATAAGAAACCTCAAGTTTAACTTCGCGATCGAAGCTCTGCACGGCATAGCAGGTCTAGCAAAACGATGGAAGTGTCTTTATCTCTGTCACTATTCTGTAGTTTACCATACAACATTAACTCTTAGAGTCACAGTTTGCGTCATTTTGGATGATTGAATTTGTTGAAGAAACGACTATACAGGAGTTTAGTTCATTTCCACATACCAGTTTGTGGTGTAAGGAATTGCGATTAACAAGTAGCGCTAAGTACACTGTTTCGGCTGGGACAATTTGATGATGAGCGGCTCAATTTCCACTCAGATTTATGGAAATAGTGTACACGAACTTCCACTTGCAACTGAGATTAAATGCTTCCATATCTACTTGCTTGAGAACTTGATTCCGAGCTTACTAGCGAGCCTCGTGGGTGATCCGAAGATTTGAATCCATCCGGCAAACGGCTCGATCATACAGATTGTAGTTTTCCGTGGTTTACCGAAATCATGCCAAGAGAAAATCACGACGATTCCTTCAAAACTCCAGCCCCGACTTCTTTCCTGTTCCTTTCCTCCAGTCATCTACCTGCTCTAATAATCCCGACGAATCCTAAGCAAAACAACGGTCCGTGGTTATTATTGCTTCGCTTACATCTTTAGACACAGCAAGTTTCGTTCAACATTACGCAAACTGCACAATACCATTCTGTATGTTAATATGGGTAATTTTACTGCAGCGTTGTTACCAAAACGCTGGAACTTAAAGTCCCTTGCACTATCAGCATCTCTCGCTGTCGCTCATGCCTTACACAAACAGCGCTTACTCAAACATGAAAGCAATTAAGACTGTTTACATCGTGCTCAGAACTTGTTGAGAGGATCTGGGCTGTTTGCTTCACAAATCCGTCGTGTGCCAACGAAATACTACGTGTGCCTGTTCACCTTTCTCTCCATTATACATATATCTACTGTACCTACTGCTTTCACTATCGACACAGTATCAATTTTCTATCAATAAAAATGTATATTTGCTTAATTTAAAATGCTTCTCATATCATACTTCCTTCTACCGCATCGCTTATAATTTTATTTCCTAAATTAGCTGTACCTGCGAATTCTTCCACTTAAATTTTAAGATTTGTGTTGCTAAGTCATCGAAATAATGTATAGGAAATACTAGCTACATAGTAAAAACGGAGGAGTAGTCCTAATTTTTTATCCTTTTTTCAATATCTTTTTAAATTAGTTTGTAAATGTGCGTAATGTGCACATTATTTACTGTCACTCCTTCGCTAGGTTTTAGGTTGTTGATGATCTACTGGCACACTTCAGTATGTGGCTTTAAGGTCTCGGTACCGAATGCCAATATTTATAATGATGATAATAATAATTACTTATTAAAGGATTATGAGCTGTTCACTAATTAGTGTGGAGCAATTAGCTTCAGACAATTACCAGAAAGCCTCTGAAGAATTACGGAGCGTAATTACTGCTCCACACTAACTGGGGATGACAGGGTGTTATGAACGAGAAAGACCCAGTCTAGTCTAAAAGCCATGCAAGCTACACCTCAATTTGTTTTAGTTAAATTTTGTTAATTATTTTAGATCCGCCCAAACATGATAGGAATTGTTGTTAATTTTAGAAATGAAGTCACTATTCCGAAATAAATATCACTTAATTTATGTAGCATAGTTACTTGAAATCCACATTTGTGCTGCATTTTAAGGGGCTCCTAACGCATATACTATTAATAATACAGCTCCCACACAATGGAGCCCTAACAAGCGCCGCGCGTTATTGACGAAGTGAGCGCCAATCATACGCTGTGCCTGCTGAGTTGATGCTGGTAAGGCAGCCCAAAGATTCTGCAATACTAGCTAATGATACTAAACTTACGTTACCCAAAGATTGTACAATACAACGTCTTGTCGAGACACCACAAATATAAATTAATTTACAAACATTAATACCATTAATAACACTTACAGTCTAATAAATCAAAGAAAAATAAAATAATTATATTAGTAGTAAAAATGATTGTTAACTTGCAAGATTGTCACAGCTTCTTTGGTCATGCTGTGACGTCACGCTCCAGCCCTTCGTTGGCGGCTGACAATTGCCAGAGAATTTCACATTCTCTGATAATATCGTACATGTCGCCATTATAGCAATTTAAGAATTTAAGTTAGTTATTTACGTTTCTGTAAGGGTTTCAAATTGCAAACCAACCATAAAGAAAGTATTATGAACGAGAGTATTACGTATTTCGTTGAAATTCACATATTAAATTTTAGCTGCTTTTTTGTTTATACTCGTTCGATGTGGATGTTTTCTTATATTCTCTGTCCATAAATATTTCTTTTAAAGTAAGCTTGCAAATATATGCAACAATGTATAGTTTTTAATGTTGTGAGCGTTATCTAATAAGAACTATATTTAGTTAAACAACTGCTGAGAAATGAATTGCCAGAACACTGAATTCAACCTGTCTTTTTTGATCATAGTAAAATGCTTCTCTGTAATGGATATTTGAAGTAGTAGGGCTTAAAGCGCATACCAGCAGATTATATTATTGTACGTACATACATAAACGATAATATAAAATCCCTAATTGAATCACAAAGTATATCTACTGTACAGTAGTTTTACTGTATATTTCAATATAACGGCATCGCGTGTAAAAGAGTAATGTTGCCATATGTTGGCTAGTAATTGAACTAGTCTAATATATGAGAGTAAAAAAATCACTACGTTTTTCTTTGCTGCAGAGATCACTCTCAGCGTACTACAAATTGTTCCTATATTTCCAGAGAAATTAATTTATTTAAAAAATTTCTGATGCAGCTATCAGACTAATATGGATTTATTTATCTTATGGCCATAGCACATAATCAATAATACTATTATATACAATTGTTTCACACTAATAAAATGTAACATTTAATTACAGTTAAAATTCAAAATCGACATAGTGCAACAAACGTAAAGTTTCATTTGAAATATTTATGAAGTCTTTCAGTGATCCACTGAAGGCTCTAAGTGAGCAATCAAAGGTCATGTGATTCATGGTTTCTTGTACCTCACTGCAGTCGCAATTCGTTGAATTTCTCGTTCCACATGTGTACAGAGCTGAAGCAGATCTGCCATGGCCAGACCTAACTCTGTTAAGAGCCGCCCAGGTCTTGCGGGGAAGGTCGCGTCCCTTTAGTGCCTGTTGATTGTCAAACAGAGAGTGCCATTCTGGGGGCGCCGAGGCTATCCACTCCAATCTCCACGCTCCTCTCCTGTCAAAATTGTTAGATATAATGTGTTTTGCTGGAATTCTTGATCTAAGTCTCTGAAATTGGATTTCCATGTCGTAGTGGATGGGGAGATCCAAGTTATAATAGATCTAATTTTATTGCGCAATTAGGCGATTACGTCGTCTTATCGTAGGCGGTTCTATGTTACTCAAACCAGTCAGTAGCCAGTACATTGGAGTGGACTTGATCATCCGCATTGTCTGGTTCCATACTATGTCGATCTTTTGGTGTGGGTGCTATTAAAACGTCCTGCATGTTAACTAATGACGTAAGCTGTCATTTTGTGTAATTTCACTGAAATCCGATTTTTAGTTTTTGCTTGAGCTATGCACAGAGAGTCAAGAAATCCAGAATATGTGGTTTTGGCTTCTGTATCATAAGGAAGTATTGTTTTAATTGAAATAAAAAGTATCCCATATGCTAACAGTTTTTGTTTGTTGTGTCTGCAGACGGGCAAACATTCCAATATTTACAGGTTTTTGTCTGAATCATCGTAGCGTTGTAGCGTATAGGAATAAAAAGAATTCTATATATTAACCCACAACATAAGCTTCAGCTAGGTGTAGTTTTGTTAGAACACATTAATTGGCTTTTGCGTAATTCTCCTGCAGACAGTATCAAAATATAATATGTTTATTGTTTTGGCCTCTCAATTATTGGGAATTATGTTTCTAATTCAGTTAAAAGGTATTCAGTATGCTAACTCATGACATAATTTATCATTATATGAAATTTCATTAAATTCTCTTCTTGGGATAAATTTCATATGCAAATACAACTTTTGTGTAATTTTATTATACATTATTAATAACGTTTTTGTCCTGTTTAGGTTTTACATGTGACCATTTGTTTCTGCTACCGTTAGTGTTATACATCTTCACCCCTGCCTTGCCTGTTTTCCATTTTGAATACAAATTCCTCCATCGATACTTGTATTTTGATCGTTTCTCACAGTAATTTGCCTATACCTTATATTTACCCGCATGTAAATCGTCATAAAATCACTTTATACTGATTCTTACTCCTTCATTCCTAAAACCACAACTAATTTTTTCCATCAAGTGTTTTCTATGATGAACTGTAATGTTTGTTTGCAGTCTTCAATAGGACTTGTTTTTTGAATTTATGCGTAAAAGTACAACTTTTATGCTTTTCAAGAAGGCGTTTCGGTAAAATTTAATCTGTTTTATCGCCACTCTCCCCTTGACCATCGCTATTAGTTTTGTTTCCTAAATAAGAGATTTAATTTAATTCTTCTAATTTATCTGTGCATATTTTGGTATTTGGTCCAGTTCATTATTTACCTTTTGACTTGCTTCTGTTTGTAATTTATCCAGGTTCCTATTTTTTCGTGCTATTCAGTAATGTCTGTTTGTCCAACTTTCATTTACAAAAATTATAAAACCTTATGAAATCCTAGCATAGTGATTGTTCCTCTTTGAGTGTTGATATTTTGTTTCACCTGTGGTCATTGCGATAGTGCCTGCTAACACGGTGTTGTGCACAGAGACCCGCTGCTCATGGCGCGGCGCGCTCGTGAAATATGCAGAGGTGTTTGCCCCAGGAGATGCAGCCATTGTCTGACAAGGCTCTAATGAAACGCAAATAGCAGCAGCCAGGACGTCGGACGATATCATGGCTCAGTTTGGTTAACGAATGAGGTGGGCAGCCAAAGGAAAGCCAGAACACAGTGCAGGCGCACTGCGTAATCTAATCACAAGCCTTACCTTTACATTTCTCCATACCTCCAACATAGGCAATTTATTTTTCACAAAAAATACGAAAATTAAAATTTAGGTATCTCATTTTGTAGCGTCTGTGTTATTTCCGATATAGTGATAGCGCGAAGCAACAGTATTTTCTATGTTATGTTTACGGTGTTTTCCCGTTGTTCAAATGGTCGATGGAGTAGAGTGGATGAACTTGAGTCCGCAAAACGTGTAATCTGCACTCTGCAGAGAGTATTTTCTCCAGCGGAAGGTGTGGATACCGTGCTGTAGTGTATCTGCTTGTAGTGACTTTTGTTACCTTTACGTGGTGAAATTCTATGCCACGCCTACTCTGGCCTACTTTGCCGAAAGGCAACTTGGAGGCCGCAGGTTTGAGGTCCCAGTGGCGAATAACCATCGCCAGTGTCGTATGTCCTGCAGAGGGGATTAGGATTTAAACAAGTGCTCTGCTAGATGGTGAGAAATGATGCATCGCTATCACTCCTACTCTGAGTAGCCTCTGGAATCGAACCAACTGACCCCGTGCTAGGCATCTCTGCTTCAAGCAAACGGATATGCGACGTTCACATTCTGAACAAGATTTAGCAAGTGGTACGATGCGATTGAAATGCGAATGCTTTTTTGCATTGATATTGAAAGCTTCCGCGGCTGGAATGAAATGATAGTTTTAATACTCCCCGTGCGACGCCTGGACTTAGTATTAATTGCAGAATTTGCAGCTTCGGCCACCCTCTAGGGCGAAACTGCATTGTGTTTCACACGCAATATTAAAAACAACTAGTGCATGAAATATACCGTCTGTCAGCTTTGTCTCCTTTGTCCTATTCTTCCGAAGATGCCATGTTGCAACGCGACAAAATTTCTTCTCTGTAAAGGAACGGATCACCTAAATGTAGTATTCCGATTTTTTAGATTACAGACAGTGAATTAAGCCTATTATTATCTGTAACAGATCTTTAACAATTCTTCACTTTCATTTTCTCAAACAATTTGACACTGCTGTACATAATAGAGTCAGAAGCATTTCAATAAGTGTCTAAAAACTATTTTCCCACTAAGCACTTGTATAGCTCAATTGTAGATAAACCTCTTACGCCTGCAGAATCACCAAAAACAAATCAGATAGTAGATATAGACACTCATTTTCTAAATATTCGGATGGAAAAATGTTTGGTTCCGTGCTCCGTTAGCGACGTTTTGATTTTTCAATCATTTCCATTGTTTCTATGATTTCCTATAAAAAAAATATTCATACAAACTCGAAATATCTAGATAGAACCCTAGAGAATGTTTCCGTGTTACATTGAATAATCATTCCCGTTAATATCCTGTCTCACGAGATTATTCTCTAAGATTTTAATCCGTTATTCAGAAGAAAGGGCTGTGGAGCAAAATCAGGTCAGATGGGAAAGAAACAAAAGCAAAAAACACAAACATAGATTTGCCTATTGAATTGCCAAAAAATTATATATGGTCTAATGTTTTTTTAGTTTTTTTATGCGACTGGTAAGACACATCAGAGGGTGACTAAAATCACATTCTTTTTCCCTGCCAAAATATAGATTACCGCAATACAAAATACTGATAGAATTTAAATAAAAATACTTGGTTTGCCCTTTCCAACAAACGCAATTATTTTGTTTTCTTCTAACGACATTTACAGGATCTTAATGATCTATTTTAAAGATGGAAATATATTTGTTTCTGTTTTTCTTGTATATATTATACAATTTGATCCCTTAAATATCATGAAAATCTCTTTTAATTTTTTGCGTTATGTACTGTGTACCCACCTGTATGTGTTAGTTCATAGGTGTTTTAGTCGAACTGTTATAATTCAATAGCGAATGGTACTCGTTCGAACTACCTAGCCAGACAGAATCCCAAAGACACCTTACGCTGCGAAACAGTTAAAAATACTTAACGTTTCCCTAAATAGGTAAATTTACTGAATAATCCTCGCAATTACGAAGCAAAGCCAATAGAACAAATTAAAAATTTATGAAAATGCAGTTTTTGAATGCTTGATTTATTGTGACTAAGACTGTTTGTGATAAGTAAAAAAAAAAAAATAATCCAGTTTAGAAATTCGTGTTCAGTAATGTTTTAGGCCGTAGGGTTCAAACCCACTTGCAATGGATTAGTGTTGAAAAGCAAGGGAAGCATAAACTAAGTTACGAGGCGCTTCATGGAGCGTCGTGGATGAGTGGTCAACGATCTGGCCTCGCATTCGGGAAAAGGCCGGATCGAATCCCCGTCCAGGCATCCAGATTTGGGTTTTCCATGGTTTCCCCAAATCACTCCAGGCGAATGCCGGGATGCTTCTTTCAAAAGGTCATGGCCGAATGCCTTCCCGTTCCTTGTCCGCAGTTCCATCCCACCTCTCATGACCTCGATGGAGGCGTAAAGCCATAAGCAAAAAAAAAAAAAAAAAAAAAAAAAAACAACTGGGTATGGAAGGTTATTGAGCCAGTCACATTGCTTCTTAAAGAGACGAATAATGGTGCTCTGGATGTGGAATTCTGGCTACCTGAACAACAAAGTCCTGTTGCGTGGGACTTTTAAATAATTCATGAATGCATATATTGCACCCAAAAGAAACTCTGCATGTTTAAAACATTTTTGAAAAAGGTAGTTTTGGGAACTGTTAATGACGTATAGAGAAGAGATTAACTGCTTTTAAAATTTGTGTCTGTCTGTTTAGATGAACGGGATTCACGTGGTTTTAAAAAATATGCAGCCCCTGGTTCTGGGGGCATTGTGGGGTGTGTCACATTTTAATGAGAAGTCGGAAATCCGGGAAATTTAATATAAAAGCGTGTACAAATTAATAACCATTTTTTATCCAAAGTGATTCATGCAAAAACTACTTTTCTGATTTAGTTAATTCTCGCAGTGAGAATGCTTATGGTTAATTCAGCGCACAAACTGCATCGTTTTATTAGAAGGCATTAAGATGACATGATCGGTTTAATTTGTACATTAACAGTTCACTTAAACAAAGTTACAGACCACAACTAGTTACAAATAATTTCAGAAATTGGTCATAAAGCCGCGAATCTATTGTTCAGGTTTTGCAAGTCGTATAATAATGGTTATGAATGTGTGTAATGAGTGAACGGCTCACCGACTACCTGCGCCAGGCAGTAAGCGGCCGAGCAGTCAGGAAGCCTCGCCAGCTTGCCGATTCGCATCCTCCAGGTCGCCATGACGGACTGAGCGCGGCTGAGAGGATTAACTGACGGATTAAACCGCTATCTCGCGCACACACGCCGCGCCGCGCCGGCTCTAAGCCCCACCGCTCCACGGCACTGCCCAAAAACTGACAGCCCACATCTCCCGCTGCACGTACATAATCTTCATCGGCCTGTAGCCATTCAGCCAGCACTCAATGTATTTTTTTATATATCGTCACGGTTAATGAGTCTTTCCGAATTTTTATGTGAACGCTCAATTTGTAGGACATCACAGGACACATACAACACAAACTTAACCTAAACACCTATGCCCTCTGCCGGACTCGAACCGGCGACCATCTGTACGTGGAGCTAGCACTCTAGCCCCTATGCTACCGAGGCCGGCTATATGATATTCTTACTATGAAATTTGTCATGTAAGATTGTGTTGTGTTTCGAGTTTGCCCGCACAGTAAAACACGTCGGTAGATATCCAACTGTACTCAACAATTACTATTTTCACATATATATGATTACTGGGATGGTTCTTCACATTAGCCCATGGGCGCCTCCTGCCATATCCCGTATATCCCTTCCAAACTATTACCCCTATTACCCTTTCGGTTAGGTATAATGCACCCTCCGCCACACACGTTTAGTGAATCGTGGAGTAATAATAATAATAATACACAATTTGGCACCCTTGTTCCATGCACCAAGCTGTCTTTGAGAGAGTGAAGTGTTATGATATCTTATCCTTCCAGTGACTCCGAATTTAAGCGTGAGTTTTTATTTTTTTAGCTATCGTCGACGTTGACGTGATTAGAGACGGGAAAATACTGAGGCCAACGAACGAGAAGGAATTCAGCCAAGGCCTTTGGAGTAACCATCCCGGCATCCGCCTGGAGTTCTTTCGTGAACCTGGCTGGAACGGGATTTTAACCCGCGTCCTCCCCTATCTAGGGCCTGAGGGATTCTTTATGTCCCATGTATGGACGAAAAATTTTCAAACTCCTTCCAGCGCTCTTTAATGCAGAATTTAAGAGGTCTTTGTTCTGTCCTATAAACTACCATTTTAACTATTCAGACTATTCTGCGAAGATTCTACGAGGAGTGTCGAACAAGTAATGATTCTGTTTCAGTAAGACTGTGTGTTCATCTTTTATTTATTTTTTAACCTCATCACCTCGGGGGGCCATACTGGCTTCTTCCCCTCACCTCATGGCAGTTTCGAGGTCACTGAGTGGTATCGCATTCACTAAGTTCGCTACTCATTCGTTAATGACGTCCCTTGAAATGACTTTTCAACTCTAGAATAAGTAAAAACCCGTTCGAGGACAAATCGCAGAGAAAGGTGACTGAGATACCACATAAATATCTTTTTGCGCCAAAATTTGAGTATGTAACAGAGGAAGTTGTGCGACAAGGCGCATTTTCATGATGCAGCATACAACTTCTGCCAATGTTTAGTCTTACTCCAAGTAGTCGTTTCCTCAAACTCTCCACAACACTTTTGGTAGAAATACTGGTTAGCACATTGCCCGTACCTGGAAGACTTCTAACACATGACAAGTTCACGCAGCAAATTAATTATATTTCCAAGTAAACTAATTACGCACTTTCTCATTAGTTAAAATGCATACATTTATTAAATAGTAATACTAAAATCTTTTTTTTTTTATTACAGCAATATAGCAATATAGGTGTTATCACATCGACTCCTGCTTTCTTGCAAGATTAACGTTCAGCTCCGAAATATTTCGTTACATGTGATCACCTTGAATGGTAAGCGTTGTGCTGAATTTCCCTATCGTTCCTTAATTTCATTGTCTTAAAACATATTCCTTTTATACTTCAAACTCCAAACTCGACAGAAAGTTTTCAAATATGCAGAGCGAACTCTTGCAGTCAAATACGGGTCACGTTCATATTTCAGCCATGTCTAGTCACGCGATCACGAAGTTAAAAATTCCGTTTTTGGTGACGTTTAGACATTTTTAGTGTAAGTCGACATTAAGAGGTCCAAAAGTGATCAAAATTTAGAAGAATATGAGGTCAGATCACTCGATCATGACCCGTCATTTTAAAAACTTAATTTCTTTGTACCAAAAAAAGCACCAACTTTATTATATACAAATTATTGAGTGGCTCTGCCACCTGTGGGGTTGTGTTTATTCCATGCATAATCCTCCAAACTTCCAAAAGATGTGGTGAGCTACCCTTCCAAATTGAAGCGAAGCAGTCCCTTGTCATGCTGGAATCTGCCATAACAGTTACATCTCAAGGGCATGCCCTGGATATAGCAGGCATTTAGCTACCTGTCTGCCAAGTGGGAACCATTACTGTGCTTGACCAAACCATGAGCAACGATTTAAACACATTATTAGGGAGGCTATAGACGTACAAATTTCGAAATGGACAACCATAGAAGGGAATGATCGACTGAGGTACACATAGAAGGTAGCTCCACATGCTTTATTTCCGCGGGAAAATGCCTGGCCACTTGTGGCGAGTAAAGTGGAAGCCTTCTACCAAGAGCGACGAGTACCCCTGCTTCCCTGACCTGACATATTCGCCCATCGAACTTGTCTGGGATGTGGTCGGCCCAGACTTGTTCGTTGTGGTCCTGCCGATGTTTTGTGGAAGCATCTGCGAACCGCGTGACAGTGTGACAATTCAGTTTATCCCGGCGTATAAATGAAACAAAATCTTCACGGGTTGTCTGCCGGATAATATATTTATTAAACATAATTTCTTTAATACACAACGTTTCGGCAGTATATTCAGGATCTGTTTGATATGATGTCACGACGTGAAGAGGCTCTTATTGCAGGACATGGTGACTTCACACCGTACTGAATTCTCACAGTCAAATTGCATGTACAGTTCTGTAATTCTGTCATTAATGAATAGTCGTATCCCTATTCTTTCGGATACGTTTCATGCTAATCACTCGTCTCCTGACATTCGTTGCAATTTTCACACACAATGATGTACAAACGAGATAGAGTATAAAACTCACGTGCGTCCACAAATTGATTATTGCTGCGCCGTATCGCAAGTGATTAATTGACAGTAAATAGAAAATTAAAATAAGGGCCGTTCTATTTGTGACTACAAGCCAGAGTCCTTACGAAAGTGTCACAGAACTGATACATAGATTGGTGCGGGATTATCAGGCAGACAGAAAAGTAAGTTTCGTTTGAATTTATTGGCAGACTTGGGACCAACAAATTTCATTTCAGAGTGCGTCAGAATAGTTCTACCACCTAGCTACTTGGGTCTCTATGACAGAAGAGATAAGGACAGAGGAGTTAGGCACCGTACTCATGGTTATTTGAATTCTTTCTTTCGTCAAGGTGTTCGGGATTAGGATGCAGTGAGTTAGTTTTGGTGCTTAGCACCCTCCGCAACCACAGTGTTGTGAGTTGCATAGATGTAGATACCAAATACACGGTCACGGATTTTGTTAGTATACATAGAGAGACAGGCATACTGCGTGTTTGTTAATTAAATCGTTGGGAGTTAACGTTGAGTAGGGTCGCCTACTGGCCCTCCGTATCTTGCAGTTGGTATCTGATTGCTGTGAATAGTTGTGTAAGTTGTGTAATGAGCATCGTTCGTTTATCTATGGTGGGTTTATATAAATACCAATGAACAGAACTTATGCCGCCAGTCCACTCTGTTAGATAACCTTATGAGTAGGCAAAATCGGCTCTGACTTTATCACATGGGCTTCACTACGGGACGGTCAGAGTTCAGTTAAGTTTGCTTTCTATTTTCTGCCGTTGCATTTCACCGAGGTAGGAAAAGTCTGAGACCTATCAAGGCGCCGTTCTGCTGTATAGTTGATGGTTAACGCGTTTTACCTGTGGAGTTCACCGGCTTAAAAATGTGTGACTCCAAATGTCGTTCGTATTATTCACACTTTTATCGAGTTGCGCTGTCTTATACTCTATTATATCGTTATTTTAACACCCCGGTTTCTCATGATCAGTGTTAATAACAGGCCACTCTGGTTATCGAGTGTGTGGTGCTGTAAAATCACACGTCCAGATATGCGAGGCCTATAACTGCCAGAGAGCTTTCCGCTCTCTTACAGCAACCTACGAATGAAGGATACATTTTTTTCTGAAATGCTTTAATATGTTTTACACTTCAAGCCAACCATCAAGTTAAGTACGTATTTCGTTTAAATACACATATTAACTATTATTTTCTTTTTGCTTCTAGACATTTTCGTTATGTTCTCTCTTTTAGATGTTGCTCTTTTAAATCGCAAAGAATTTAGGTTAGTTATTTACGTTTTTATAATAGTAGAATATATTTTCCCTTTAAATTAAAATTTGAAATCAAAGACAAGGAAGGACATTTATAACGTTTAAATACACATCTTAATTTTGAACATAATTTTAATATGGAATGAGGTAGAGCTGAAATATGTACATCATTACATAATAGAAAAATCACAGTTAAATCCTTTGTAATATATATATAGATATATATATTGAAGGAACTGAGAAGAAATAAACTGACGGAACATTCTGTTCAACCTTTATTTTTTACGGGCTCAGAAACTGGCATTATTAAAACGTTAATATCGTCGTCAATTTCTTTAATAATTCCTACTGCTCTCGTTAATTCTCCTCTTAATAAGCGTTAAAGTCTATAGGTGTAGTAGCATAAGAGCGTCCATTTACGGAACCATTGTGAGCAGAAGTAAACAGGGCAAGTAGCAAAGCAGCAGAATACAAGGGGAGATGGAAGTAAGGGAAAAAGGTTTCTGATGACTCCTTGTCTGGATAAGGTGTCGCACGTCATACACAGTGTCATGAGAATAGAAAATGCAAATAGCCGAGTTTAGTGAGTGCTGATGAATTGCGTGGATCTGGGAGTCGCAGGTGATGGATGGTGAAGCGAGTGGAGTCCCGCCTGCGTTATTTCCCTGATGGCTGTCGCTTTTCCCTGCGGCCAACAAAATCTGCAGCCTGTGCGTCGCGGCGGCGGAAATACTGCCGCGTGCTCTCCCTGGGAAAACTCCAAGCCACGCAGGGCCGTACTTTAGCTGATTGAAAACTCGCTGCCGGAATGCGATTTACCAACGCCGCACCTGTGTTTCCCGCAGCAATACAATAGTTTCCTTCTTTATTTGAACTGGATTTATGGATTCAAAATTTAGCTCTGTTTAGATAATCCAACAGCAGCAAACTTTATCTGTGACATAAACCCCCCTGATTACAGAGTAGCAGTGAGTCAAACAGTTATGTTTTATTTCCTCTTCTGTTAACATTTCAGTTAAGAGCAGACAGCTGCTTTATTGTGAAATTCATTGTAACAAACCTGCTTTCTACTTTTGCTTGAAGTTGCTGATACGAGTCATACAGTGATGAAACCCAGATCTCAATCAGTTCTTCAATTAGAACGCTAAGTCACGAAAATATTCTGTATCCAAAAGTTTTTTTTTTTTCATTTCTTATGGATTTACTTCTCGTCAACGCAGAGATTATTAGGGGCTGAAAAGGACTGAGAATAAGGAAAGGGAAGGAATTCGGCTATGGGCTTTTGAAGGAACCATCCCGGTATTTCGGGAAACAATCGAAAACCGACATCTAGATGCACGGACGGGGATTGGAACCGAGTCCTCGCTGAGCGAGGCTAAAGCTTTACCGCTCACCCACCAAACTCGTTAAGTTTTCATGCTGTATTCTGGTGTGCGCCTCGACACCTAATGAAGACAGGAGAGGCAGCTTTTTAACTGTCATGTCTTGAATATACTTCTCGGCTAAATATCCGTCAAGTTTATGTAAAAGCAAAACAGTGGGAAAGAATGAATTATCACAATTACTGATTTTTTTTTTTTTTTTTTTTTTTAAACGCTTGCTGTCAAGCTTGCTTTAAGCAGAGTGTAGATCAAACAGAGAAGTTGCTACTGGGTGAAGTCTCATGGCAGAATACACACCTCGGAAACAAGAACCACTACCTGATCAGTATGCAGCACCACTGGTATCGACTGCGAAGGCCTGCATTAACTGTTCCTTTCCTCGTCGTTTTTGGTCCATCACAGAACTACCAGCTGTAAATCTCGAATGCTGCGTTTAGTCTGTAGACAATTTTTGGAGGAGTCCTCAAGATTGATCAAGAAATGTATTGGTTTTCTGTAAGGCCATCCTGATCTGGGTTTTCCATGGTTTCCCTAGATCGCTCCAGGCGAATGCTGGGATGGTTCCTCACAATAGCCCATGGGCGCCTCCTGCCATATCCCGTATATCCCTTCCAAACCATTACCTTTCCTGATAGGTGCAATGCACCCTCCGCCAAACACTTTTAGTGAATCGCGGAGTAATTGTAATAGTAATAGTAAGGCTAGGGAGAACTAGGATTACAGCAGTAGAGGCTGGTAATCACTTCACGTTCCGTGCTGTGGTCCTCGAGAGGGCGCTCTTGTTAGTGTCAGAATGTCGCTGACACTTGGATGCCCTACGCAGGCCCTGGTTACACGAGCCTGACCGGGACACTCACAGTCTGACAGTAGCCACCCAACACACGGTTCCTCTCTCGCTAAACACTCAAAACAACAAGTGCCACGGAAGACCATCGGTAAACAATTTTTTCTGCCGTTCGTACTTTAATAACCATTCATCTCTTGAGTATCGAAGCTTTCACTATTAATCAAATGATACATCTAAGGTTGTATGGGAGGGCTAGAACTAAATGAAATCTCCATAGTGGGTGAAGTGTCCTAGTTGCTATGACTCTTTATCGTTACTTCATTAACTTTTTCTCAGGTTACATTTCGTGTTGCTCTATATAACAATCGCAATTGCTTGAATGTACTTAACTGGATACATTTTTCAATAATTTATTGTTAGCTTTATGTATAAGTAAAATCCTCTTTAAATTCAATTTAATCATAAAACTGACGTTCGTTCCTGGTTGCCCTCGACGAAGTCCGAAATTTACTTTAGTGTTACATCCTCTGACTACAATGTCGGAAACTTTGTTTCTGTTCTGTACTAGTGTTGCTAATATGTTTCCTGTTCATACCAAACCTCCACGGGACAGTGGTACTCTAATTTTGACGTCATTCACGCTTATCGGCTATAATTTTGCTTTTCAAATAACAGAATTCTCGTACTTCTGCCACTATTTTGATCTTTAGTTTTTTGCTGTTGTTTACATTGCACTTCAAAATCCACGTTTTACTTCCGTTAACGTTTATTAGAACATTCTCTTATTTTCTTACTTTTATTTTCTTACTCTCTAATTTTCTTAAATTTCATGTTTACTTGCTTGTTCTTCTTAGATGTGTTTCATCAGTTCTTGATTGTACATAATTTTATTAACAATTGGAAATCCAATCTGGTTATACTATTTGCCAAAATATGTTGTAATATTGTCCTTGCACACCATGATATTCGAATTCCGATAAGGTTTGTTATACGCAGTGTAGAAATACCATAAGTCATCATGGATGGTACATTCTTCACAGACAAGTCACTCCGATTTATATATAAAAATTTGTTCAGCACTAAAATTAAACTGTCTGAAATTTGTGGACGGTTTTAATATTTGAACATTTAATGGTTTTTAGTGTATTTATTTCTCCTTCTGTTGTGGGTGTGACAGCAAATGTGTTAAATGAAGTATGGTATCTCATATGTGGACACCTCTTGGAAATAGTGACGATTGAACCCCCTGTTTCATTGAGTCTGAGAATCCACGGAATGAGGACGTATGAGAGCGGTCTATTCTCACCGCAGGCGTTTTCTTTTTCTGCACACGCACGTGGGAGCGTTAAAATGAAGTTTGCAGAACGGAAATTACAGTGGAGCCTGTGACGATCCAGAGATACTATAATGACACTGCCTCTTCGTCAGGGATTCGACTCTGAAATAAGAGTATTGCATGGAGGAGACTGCGCTAAGCCGCTCTCCACGAACTCTGTTATACTTACGTTTCTCAAGCTTACACATTGATTTGATTCCATTCTTTAATTATTGCGATACAGGTGGAACTACTTACTTGTCTGAAATAACGACCTCTGTAATATGGTGTCAGCAAAAGCAAAGCATCGTAAAAATAATCTTAACAACTCGCTTTATGCCACATAGTATTAGTTTTAATCCTGGTTCATGCCACATAGATCACGATAAATGTGGAAATACTTTCATCTGCATGAAGTAATGACTTCAGTAACATGGCGCTCCGCCCTCATTAAATTCAATAACGAAGACCAGGTGCCTGACACGATGACACAACAACAAAACTAGCAATGTATTGCGATTAACGAGGTTATATTACAAATAAACAAACTGACATACACAGGTCGCATTTGAATGACACATTAACCACCACCTTATCTATATAAAGATGAATGTATGTTTGTTTGTTCTTCATACAAATACACAGTTTTCATCCGATCTCGGAGAAACTTTGCACACTTATCCTTTGAAACAAGGAGAAAAATACTGTGTACATTTGGTTGAAAATTTATCTGTAAAATAATACATGTTGTCTCATAATTTCGAAAAATTACTGAATGGCGATAGTCAGACACTTGAATGTCTAGGTCTCTGTACTGCGTTTCGATACAGCGGTCAGGTAGCTCAGTGGTTAAAACGCTTGGTTACTGGTATTTGGATCGTGGTCTCCGGTTCAAATCACAATCTCCGTGGAGGCAAAGTTTTTTTAAAATTGTTTTTGATCGTAAGAGTCACGCATGGACCATCGGTTATTCGGATTGAATGTTAAACTGTAGATATCACAAAATTAAGGCGTACAATGCGATACAAATCGTAGGTAGTCTTGCAATGCTGTAGGTGTACACCTTTTTAAGTTATATTGATCCCTCAGGGGTGATTCGCATTCAGTGTGTGTGTGATCTGCAATAGTAATACTATAAATGCGGAAGTAAGTCTCTGTCTTTTGTTACGTTTGGCAACTAAATGCCTATACCGATATTGACGGAATTTGGCAAGAAAATATGTTTTTTCCGTATGATTAACAGTTATAGTCACAAAATTTTGAGAACGGATTTGTGTTTTAGTCTGTAATGTTACGTCGCTTGCTCAAGCTATGCTTCTCGCCCATTATGTTAGTGTATAATTTGTTAATAAATTTCGTTTAGAGAAAAAATGTATTATTTAGTATAGATGTAGATTTTCTCTGTCCTATTCGTCTGTTATAATTACGAACAATGTTGCAAATAACAAAAACGGTGCTGAAAAAATGAAGTAAAGCAGTAACGTAATCTCTAGAGATCGTTTACAGAAGGATGCACCCGTTGACTCAGGTGGTTGCGGCGCCGTGATGGTGTCCGGTGCCAGACACTGGGTTAGCTGGTTCGAGTCCTGCTGGTGGCAGGATAGGACAGGTGGTGGTTCACAGTTCATAATCATCAGGTTGTGCAGTAAAGTTCTACGTTAAATCCCAAACCGCTCCCAGTACTTATGGAGTTACTGAATATAACTGATGGTGATCCGTATGTCGGATAGCCTGCCGGCCCTTGTTTCTTTCGGAAGAGTAGGTCTCAGCGGACAGGCGTGTTTTAACCCTCTCCCCCCTTCAATCTTTCATTCATTTACAACAAAATACACGCATATATATACATATACGCATTATAGTCATACACACAAAACTATAAATACGGAAATACCCACCACTTCAGGAAAACAAGGAAAAACAACCCCAGAATAAATTTCCGAAGGAAATGTACCCACCAACCTAATTACTGAAGAGAAAAAGAAGAAGCAGTAGTATATAGTTACTTCGCTACAACGTCTATGAATGATGATAAAAATCAGATAAAAAAAAACTATTTAGTGTTTCATAGATGTTTTTTTCTCCCATTTTGCCTGTACGATGTACATAGCTAGCCAGAGATGACGCTCTGGAGCTTCTTTGTGGCGAAAACGATTGTAAGGTACAAGTTGCCACCTAGTTGGCAACGACAGTTGCTGTTACTACGTTGTAGGATAAATTTGAAGGAACCACCGTCCGAGGTCAATAAACAGGAAACAATGCTATAATTCTCGTAAAATTCTGACTTTTCTCAGATGCGATTTAAGATTTTATCGTAATGGTCCAATGCTTCATATACGATTTCTTACGAAAATTGATACATATATTCTTTTATTTATATCAAAATTATAGGTTCTGTCGATAATCACACAATGTTATTTTATTAACTTAAATACCTTACGTACAAAACTGAGCTCATCAAACATTTCTCTTTCTGCCACGTAGCTCGTAAAAATCCAACTCGGTTGGCACATCCAAAGATACTTCTCTCAATTGCCAGTGCTGCCATCTTTTTTTCTCTTTGGCTCCACACTTCAAGCAAACGTTCGTCAAAACAAATTTTTACACATAATACAAAACACAAGAAGTTCAGTAATCGATCAAGCGTAAAGTGTAAGGTCTCAATCAGCTGTTGATTTTTTCTATATGTTTAACCCAGCCGCATGTGTTCTTAATCATTGAACTTCCAACTCTTCATCCACTTACACTGTAATCTAACCACACTATGCTTTCAAAATAATAATCTTTTAACTAATGCCACACTGGTTTTTACTATAACCTTATTTACTATAACCTTATTTTGTTAAAAATAAAATTTTCGATTGAAAAAAGAAAATAGTTTCATAAAATTGTGACATTCGTTGATAAATGAATCACTTGAGAACGGCTACCGATTTGGATATTCTTCTTTTATTTTTAAATGTTCGTAGTAGTCCGAATAAGGTTTTTAGAGAAAAGAATTGGAAAAGTTTCCCGGAAAATTGGAAAATTCGGAAAAACCTAAAGTGTTTTTTTCTATACACCGATTCAAACCCGAGTCCTCCCAAATACGAGTCCAGAACGTTACCACTCAAACACCACGCTAAGTTTTCCAAAAAGTAATAACAGTAATTCAAAGGAGAAATATAATTATTCTCGAAAGCAATGTACGATGTGTCTACTAATTGGACAATTGTTACAAGTGCATACCGAGGGTTAAAGGGTGTAGTTTTAGACAAGTCACTCTTCGGACACGAAGTCAAAACCTACCTGGGATACTTTTGAATTATTGTAATGATTTTCATCTATATCCTGCTTCGTGCAACCGTAGGAGATGACACCAGAGCCTAAACTCGCAGAGGAGTATGAGAATTTCATATGGATCCGTGTTGAAGTTGTGTGAGGATATATACGGGGCTCGGCCTAACTTGGGAAGAAACTAGTGGGTGTAGCGCTCGGCGAGAGCCATTGAGAGGCGTCCAAGTTGGTTGCCGCAAAGTGCTAATTACGAGCATCAGGCGCCGTTCAATTAGCGGCCGAGAGCTCGCGGAGGAGCACCGGGCCGGATATCGATCCCCGAGGAACGCTTCGCGCGCCCGAGACTTACAGCCACTCTAATTCTCGAGATGTAATGGCCGCTTACAAGAACCAGACATTACGGCCGCTGTTGATCTTCCAAAGTAATTTCGAAATTTTTCTGAAAATAGAGGACGGAACTTTTCTTTTCGCCAGTAATTACTTGTTAATTGAAGTGTTATTTTTTGGTGATAAGTGGTGTGGAAAAATAATTAATCAAGGTCGAATTTAATACGGTGTTGTATTGTCATTTTTTAAAGCTCCAATAATCCTGAATGAGAGAAGGCACGCTTATGGAATAACTCTTTTATCCGTCTGTTAGAGCCTCATAACTTCGGAACCCTTGTAACCGCCCAGCACTTTAGTCATTACTACCACAAACACAATTATAATGTGAAAGTTGCAAAAATGATTAACATTAGGTTTGTTATGGCGTAGGGTTAACACTTTCTAGATATCTTCACCCGGCAACCTGCTGGCTGAAAATGTTTGGATCCCTTTTTTTATTTTTATTCCATGATTTGGTGAAAAATTCTCAAAAAATTTAATCCACACCTTTATCTCTGAAACTACCTCTCCGAAAAGCCCTTTACGGTGATATCTTAAGATAGTTAATGGTTTTATATTAACCAAATGAGTAATTTAACAAAATTGTATCATAAGTAGTTTTTTTTTTATTTTTTTTTTTTTTTTTTTTAAGTCGTAAGTAAATATATATATCATATTTATGGATAATCTCATAAATCGGATAAAAATATGTCGTGAAAATACTTATTTTAAAAAACTTTCTAACACTCGTCAATTTTTTCACCAAAAAATATTTTTTCAAATTATCGGCCTGTATAGGCCGTTATAAATACAACTAAACAAAACGAACTCCACTTAATAACCACTTGCTACGGTTTTATTAACAAAAGGTTTACAAAATAAGTTTTTAACGGAGTAAGTATAATATGCAATGAGATAAAGAAAGAGAGAGAATTAGTTATTAAAATGTGGATCTGGAGAAAGTTATAAGAGATATACTTGATTTAGAACTTAAGATACGGAGAGATGATAAAAAGGATAAACTACGAAAGATGGTTGGAAATACCGGTAAGAAAATGAAAATAATTTGATCAGAACATTAATTGAGAACAAATCGATGATTGACAATACAGTGGAACAATTACAAGAAGAAGTAGTATTACAAAGACTCATGACATGGAAGGTTTATCACATACCTTGACCTAATGAGTGTGTCGTGGGAGAGGTTAGCATGGCGTGAAGAATCATGCTAACAGCGTACAGAATGTGAGAAGCCTCGTAACAGACAAGCAACATTCGGGAGGACAGGCTGGGGATATCTCGTCAGGACATCCAGTGCTTTTGTTGTAATCACTGCAGATGAACGCCGAGATAGTTCATTCATCAATCAGGACTGACTACTTTGCTACTCCCTCTTGGTCAACATTCTACTCCGTGTTCTAATAAAGTGATAGCAGAGGACTTGAGAGCTGCTTTAAGGGAGGGTGGAGTGGGGGGAGATGAGCCCACCGACCGCGTATCAGATACGCATTTGATCGTATTCCCCATGTTGTCGCATTTACATATTGTGTATCGTCTTAACTCACTGTTTATTTTTTCCTTCGTCTTCTATCTTTGAAACTTCTAACTTCAAGTATTTTAGTGTAGCATCCGACCTATAGTCTACGGATTTCACCTTTTAATTCACTGAATGCTGTGCATATATTGCTCTGTATTGCTCATCATATCGCAAAATTAGACTCGTACGTGTGGGTATTAATATGTTACTTGCACTATGACTGTCAAAGCGTCGCTACATTTTTTTGTCGTAAGCTACAAGAGAATCCAAGTGAGTCGCCACTAGTTTAGGCCGAGTAGCACTAGCGAATAGAACCTTCTTCAAAAACAGATATCTATAAGGTTGTAACATTGATCTACTACCTGCAAAATACTTTATAAACTATGCATAGGGAGCGCCATATTTTGTGGAGTGAAGGCTTCAAATTTTAACGATATCTGAAAACAGGAGAATTGGACTATTTGGAATGTAGTATAAGTTGCTGTTAAATATGATGTTGAGAGACAAAGTACGAAATCATCAAGCCCATGCGGAATGTAAAGGACTAACGCAAGGGCCTGGAATTCAGGAAGACATGGTTTCGATCCCTGTTCCAGCCTTCATGTTTTGATTTTCTATGGTTTCTCGAAATGACTCAAATTAAAACCCTAACCAAAAGATAATGGTAGATTCAAGAATTTTGTAATAGAATCTTCCAGATAAATAAAATTGACAGTACGGTGGTTCGAATTATTGTAAATGCAAGTGTTAGTGGAGGGAACAAGTGAAAGAAAGAACTACAGAGAAATATTAAGATTAGAATATGTGAAGAAGAGTACTGAAGATGTAAGTTTTAATTGATATATTAGATGATGATATTGTATCAGGGTAAGAAAAGATAAATAACGCGTTTAATCAGTTGAGGGACTGACGATAAAGAAGGAATCCAGGTAGATATCCATCAATTCAATCAAAATGGGCTGTTTCGAGTCACAGTAACACACATATATATATCCGTGTCAATATTTACTGTAGTTTGAGTCAATAAATGTAACTTGAGACCTAAAACTAATATTACCTACTTCTCGTGAATGCGCCTGATCTTTTTTCCGAATTTGAACAATAACTTAGGTTCTGGTTCGGGTATTATCTCATTGATCCAATTGCAAGACGCTATGGAATATGTCCGAAATAGTGGTTTTTAGGACTAATTTTGTTTTATTGCTTATGGCTTTATACCTCACTGACATCGATGACACTATAGGCTGGAGATGAAGGAGGATAAGCAACAGGACCCTTTGAAGGAACCATCCGGGCATCCTCCTGGAGAGATTTAGGAAAAGTATGTAATACCGAAATCTGGATGGTCAGACGGAGATATGAACCCGCGATCCTTAGGATGAATTGGTGCAGTGAAAATATTTTTTTTTTTTTTACTAATGGCTTTACGTGACGTCGAGGTCCTTAGAGGCTAAATGGGACTGGGTACAAGGAAAGGGAAGGAATTCGGTCATGTACTATTGAAAGAACCATCCCGACATTCGCCTGGAGTGATTTGGGGAAACCATGGAAAACCCAAATCTGGATGCCCGGACGGTGATTCGGACTGGCGACCTCCCGAATGCGAGGCCAGAACGTTAACCGCTCTCCCACCACGCTCGGTAAAAAAATAATGTTTACAAAAAGCTCATTAAAACTGGACAGCCACTAAGCTCAAATGAACTACGAATTTTATTACTACATCACTACAATCTGATGGATTCTTCTTGCCGAATCCGTAAGTGATTGCCTCTTACTGTGGTCAGCGTCCATACATCGGAGGGCCCCGTGATATATAGTCAGCTATCTGCTGACAATCTCCAGCTGCTTGTATAGCGATAGAGAGTAGCCAGCCAGTGGAGCAGCAGTTAGTAGCGTTTTTGCCAGAACCTAATAACGGCACACTGCAAAAACTGGGCAGCGCTTCCTTCCGACAGAGCCTAGAAGGCGGAAGGCTGTATCCTTCCTTCACTGATATCCGGCCAATATATCAGCGAGGCGCGGTGCCCATAAATCTTTAATCCCCGTCTTCCGCAGCCACCAAACAGCTCTTAACTGAGGATAAAAAGACTCGAAGCTACTCCAGTCTGATAAGTTTTAGTGATTAATTTCCAGTGCTGATTACAATGACTCACAGTTCACTGTGCTGCTGCCTTGTCGACAGCTTGTACCATAAAGATTATCTCTATCAATGTTCTGATTAGATTCACGTAAATATGCTTTAAATCCCATAGTTTAGAAAATAATATTTCCCAGTAATTTTATGTCTTTTGAACGGAAATCTATCAAACAAGAACATCAATGATATTATCACATTTCTAAATTATGTTACATTTCTAAATTACAATATGTACATGGAAGTAAAATACTACCGGTCTTTATCTGCTAGTACCTACTAAAACTTCTGTGTACAGGAAACAATCAAGGAAGTAAGTGAAAAAGTTGAATTGAAAAGAATTGGTCATAGAGAAACATTCAGTATGTGAGCTTTGTTGATGATATTGCCTTTCTTACGGATAAGAATGAGGATTTTTAGAAATAGCAGAATTTCGTGAAAAAAAGTTGTTAGAGTAACTTGATCCAGTTATAAGGCCAACCAAGAAAAAAGTAGTTCAGCAGTAATAAAAAATCGCATAGTATAAAGGTGAATTAATTCAAAATACAACGCAGGATAAAGGCTGCAACACAGCAATGTATTCAGTCAGAATGTAAGAAAAATGATATGAAAGAATGAAGTGTAATGAAATCATTAAGATGTGCAGCAACAACTTGAGGGAAGTCAAATCCGAGCCATTGAGATGAAATACCTGAGAAAAATGATGGATAGAGATAATAAGAGATGGTGTGATAAATCGAATCAGCGACTGGAATTGAGAAACTGGATGAAAGAATAAAGATCAATAAATTAAAATCATTTGTGTATATAAAGACGACAGGCGACAAGAGAGATGACTGACGCTAGGACTGAAGGAAAGAGATCGGGACGCAGGCCAACACAAAACGGCTGGTTTCGGTAAGAACAGTAATCAAAGAAGAACCTGTATTAGAACACAATTACTGAAAGACTGAGATAGGGATGTGGAAACGTGTTGAGCCTCGTATCCACTTGAGCACACTCAGGCGAATGAGCCGCTCATTCATTTGAGCGCGCTCGTTCGAGCGTGCTCAAGGAAAAAGGAATTTTGGTCGAACGAGCCTGGTTTCAGTGCTCAGAAAACGCTCGGCTATTGACGTGTCGTCACGCGTAGCTGCGGCCTTTATTATTATCCACACGATGTCAAAACAGAGAAGAAAATTACCAAGTTGATGGATTAGAGAAAGTCATCGTCAGCGAAGAAATTATCTTAATAATTTAATTCGCGAATTGACTGTAGAAAAAGACAATCAGACATTTCAGAACTTTACGAGATCGATTTCGAACATTTGCTTTCATTAGTTGGACCTCATATTAAAATGTACGATTCGCCTATGCGTGAGGCGATCCCACCAGAAGATAAAATTTATAATAACTTTAAGATTCCTAGCCTCAGGAAGTCCCTACACAAGCCTGCAGTATATGTTCAAAGAATACAGGGTGTTACAAAAAGGTACGGCCAAACTTTCAGGAAACATTCCTCACACACAAACAAAGAAAACATGTTAGGTGGACATGTGTCCGGAAGCTCTTACTTTCCATGTTAGAGCTCATTTTAGTTTCGTTAGTATGTACTGTACTTCCTCGATTCACCGCCAGTTGGCCCAATTGCAGGAAGGTAATGTTGACGTCGGTGCTTGTGTTGACATGCGACTCATTGCTCTACAGTACTAGTAGCATCAAGCACATCAGTACGTAGCATCAACAGGGTAGTGTTCATCACGAACGTGGTTTTGCAGTCAGTGCAATGTTTACAAATGCGGAGTTGGCAGATGCCCATTTGATGTATGGAGTAGCACAGGGCAATAGCCGTGGCGCGGTACGTTTGTATCGAGACAGATTTCCAGGACTAAGGTGTCCCGACAGGAAGACGTTCGAAGCAATTGATCGGCGTCTTAGGGAGCACGGAACATTCCAGCCTATGACTCGCGACTGGGGAAGACCTAGAACGACGAGGACACGCAACGGACGAGGCAATTCTTCGTGCAGTTGACGATAACCCCAATGTCAGCGTCAGAGAAGTTGCTGCTATACAAGGTAACGTTAACCACGTCACTGTATGGAGAGTGCTACGGGAGAACCAGTACAGCGTGTGCAGGCACTATCAGCAGCTGATTGGCCTCTACGGGTACACTTCTGCGAATGGTTCATCCAACAATGTGTCAATCCTCATTTCAGTGCAAATGTTCTCTTTACGGATGAGGCTTCATTCCAACGTGATCAAATTGTAAATTTTCACAATCAACATGTGTGGGCTGACGAGAATCCGCACGCAATTGTGGAATCACGTCATCAACACAGATTTTCTATGAACGTGTGGTCAGGAATTGTTGGTGATGGGCCCCATGTTCTTCCACCTACGCTCAATGGTGTACGTTATCATGTTTTCATACGGGATACTCTACCTGTTCTGCTAGAAGATGTGCCTTTACAAGTACGACACAACATGTGGTTCATGCACGATGGAGCTCCTGCACATTTCAGTCGACGTGTTCGTACGCTTCTCAACAACAGATTCAGTGGCCGATGGATTGGTAGAGGCGGACCAATTCCATGGCCCCCACGTTCTCCTGACCTCAACCCTCTTGACTTCCATTTATGGGGGCATTTGAAAGCCCTTGTCTACGCAACCCGGGTACCAAATGTAGAGACTCTTCGTGCTCGTATTGTGGATGGCTGTGATACAATACGCCATTCTCCAGGGCTGCATCAGCACATTAGGGATTCCATGCGGGGGAGGGTGGATGCATGTATCCTCACTAACGGAGGACATTTTGAACATTTCCTGTAACAAAGTCTTTGAAGTCACGCTGGTACGTTCTGTTGCTATGTGTTTCCATTCCATGTTTAATGTGATTTGAAGAGAAGTAATAAAATGAGCTCTAACATGGAAAGTAAGCGTTTCCGGACACATGTCCACATAACATATTTTCTTTGTTTGTGTGTGAGGAATGTTTCCTGAAAGTTTGGTCGTACCTTTTTGTAACACCCTGTATAAACAAAGCATCATCCGTTTAGTACGGGTAGTCTGTGATGGCACTGTTGAGTCACTCCAAAATTAAATGAAGGCTGGTAGCTATTTTTAATTTGTGTTTACAAATATAGATTTAAAGGTTATTTTTATGTTTTTTTAATTATGGCATTGATTTCAAGTTTTTAATAAAAATTCGTAAAAGAATTATATTGCCTGGCACAAAATTAATATAATTTTAGGCACTTAGGATCTGAATTTCGTAACACCAAATTCAATCAATCCGTTCAGCTGTGAGAAATACTATTAAAATAGACTTACCACTTCCCGTTATAGAAGTTCTCTTCTGTTTTGGTCGTTCTCGCCTGAATTACCCTAGCAGGCTTGTTATTTTTTTTCTTTATATCATCAATACTAAAGTTTAATATCTCGCTGATTTCACGCCATGCACCTTATTTTTTAGTTCGATTATAATACTGGAGCTATCCCATAACACCCTCTTTGATTCATACGCATCAATTAGAGTTAAGCAAGTTTCATTGTCCCACGTGCTCGCGCTCATTGTAGAAACCGTCAAATACCATCCACACTGAGCGCCGAACAAACACTGGCTCGCCTTTGAGCATTCCAAAATACCGACAACCGATCGGCTCGCCCCGAGCCCGCTCGCTGTCGTTCGTTTCGAGCGTACTCAGGCGTCCACACTTGATCCGCTCGCTTCACTGAGCGGCTCATTCGCATGAGCGTGCTCAAGTGGATACGAGGCCTTACACGTGACTCTACCCGACTGGAAACAGATAAGAGAGTGCCATGAGGATGATGGCGAATAATAGCCTCAATGCAAAAGTAGTGATAGATGTAATAAAATAATTGTGGCAACTTAAAAGTAAAATTGTAACTAGTGGCGAGAACAAGAACAATTTAAAAAGCAGATTATCGCTATCTGAAATAATATTATTCTAAACGAGAAGGCCACGCCAAAGAAATATTATATGTATAGAGCAAAGCGGATTATAGTAGTGAAACTTTGGCGTTAAGCATACCAAATAGATGGAAAAAGCAAATCAAGAGTGAAATTAATATGTTTCGTAAACGATGTGTTATGAAGTATCTCGTAGATAGAAGAGAAAGGATGGTGTCCCAAATTTAAAAAAGTGCCGCATTTGTTAATTTACTAGTGGAGAAAAATTTGTAGGCAAAAATTGTACAGAGATACAGAGTATAGAATATATAAAGCAGATAACCGAAGACAAAGGTTTTGAGTGGTATGTTGAGATAAAGATATTAGCTCAAGTTTGGAAAAAACTGCTGAAAATATATATATGTATGTGTTTCACTCGGTGGATTTTCTTTCCCTAATAGTAGTATGTAATCATGTGTTTGCCGCCAGTTATTGTTATTTCTACCCGGTAAGGGTGGTTCTAGCGTATTTTTCGTGCGGGTCGCCTGAAGAGGGACTATTTACGCTAGTTCACTTATACATCCCACACTGCGTCCGGACGACCACACGTCGCTGGTTCCATTAAGCTGTGTAACATCCAGAATTAACATGTACTTACCTGTTATGTTGATGTATCTGTCGTTAATTAACATTCACTACCTTGCACGCTTCGTGACATTGAATCGGTATTGCGTTTTAAGGAATTAAAATCGATTCTAAAGCACGCTGATAGCGAAGTAACCATTTATCGTCGCATTCATTACCCCGAATGTGATGCAATTCAAATTAGGTCCACTGTCTAAACGTACAATCTAGCTACAACCATTCAAAGTACATTTTAACTGTAGTATTTAATCTTTCCTGTACTGCTAAATTACCGTAAGGATGGGAGGATTCGAACACGCGTTACTTCGCATATACATAATTTCGTGCTGGAGTTATGTCTGCTGAATTAGATGGAAAGCATATTAGACATGTTTCCGGAAAAAGTAGGCGTGTAGAAAAATTGTCGCTGAGCCATAATTTCTATGTTAATAGCAATAACTGTCGTTTTCACAGCACACAGACATGATTCATTGCCAATCCGATAAACCTCTATCGAAAGATTTTCACCTTATATTATCTCTTTTAGAATTAGTAAACTCATTCTGTATGGATACCAGTTTTAATACCCGTACTCAAAAATTCTCTAATATTGTAGTTAACCTCCTGATGGTTAGGCTAAGTCTCGTGATTGTGTAGTAACTTTTGTAACTACATGAGCACGAGACTTGGCCTGCTTTTAAAAGAATTGTTTCTGTAAGTTGATCGCTTATTCTGAATAGTCGCGCATATGAAATGATTCCATTTGAAAATCGGAGAGTAAGAACACGTCAGAATAAAAGACATGAATATCCGTCATCAACCATGCCCCACTCTCTGAAAAGAATGGGTGTGGGCAGTAGCAGAGCAATGCAAATTGCCGCTGGTTTGACTACCATCATAATTCATAAGTAAATAACGAGTAACGTCCAAACTAAGCTCAGGAACAAAGTACAATGTAAGATGTTAATTAAACTTGCTGATATCTATGAATTAAAGAAATTTCAGGCATTCAGAGCAAAGCAATTAACACGCAAATATGCTCCAGAATTTTTCGTGTTAATTATTTTAATTAAATAAATACGGTGGAAAACATCAATATTAGACTTTTCTAATGATTAGGGCTGAAATCATGTATGTGTAGCAAATTACTTGTTTCTAGGAATACTGGAAGTACAGTGGAATTTTAATGTCGAGAGGTAACGTGATCGAAAGAAACTTTGATTTTCACTAATTCACAAATTAATGAAAGGAAAGAAGTAGAGTTTAACACATTAATTAAACTTATCAAGCTCCGTCTACAGTGAAAATCTGAGATACAGATATTAGGGTAGAACACGATTTTAAGTTAGGAGTAGGAAATTACGATTTTCAGACTTTTCTTATAATATGGGGGTAAAATTCTATCTGTGAACCATATTTATACTTTCCACGACACGAGAAGTATCTTAGAGTATTGATGATCATCAGTCTGTTAGCCAGTGAATGAGTGAGTGATTGAACGACAAAATCGCTGAAATTTGCATATGAATAACATCGGAACTAAGAACATTAACGCAATAGAATTTAGTACCTTAGCTAATGTTGCTGATATTTACTCGTAACAGAAATTTAACATCTATACGATTGAAGAAACTGAGGTACAAAAATGGCTCAAATCGCTTCGAGAAAAGGGTAGGCATTGCCGCATTTGACTCGAGTATACGGAGAGGTTAATTAAAAACATTTATTTCGCTCACAATATTTTTTTAATTTACATATTATAGTTGGTATTGGGTATAAATTTCTGTTTCCTATGTAATGCCATTTTTGAGATAGTCTATAACACAAATGGTCCAAGACTGACAACATCGACTACCACCCATTTTGGAATCGATATGACAACAGTAGGCTACACGCGACTTCGTCTACGCGCAATTTTAGATGTTTGCTTTAAAGTCACATATAAACTGTCAATACAATGTTAGACGAACAGTCATGCGTTTCTCCTTTATTGGACCTCCTCCTCTGCTTCTAAGTGTAGGCTGTATGCAAATGCTTTACGTACGTTTGCGTGCACCGTTTTTCTACCACCTTTGAAACTACCACTGATTCGGAAGACCCGCAGGTACACTTCAATAATGTTCGCACGGCTTCTCTGCAAGAAATATCTGAAGTCGTGGTGCCTGGCGCCTGTACTAACAGATTGGTTTCATTCTATGTACACAAACAATGATTTAAAATCTCTAATAGAATCGTAAGGTCAATCTGTTCCAGTTCGTACGATTTAAACACACCGTCACCGCGTATGTAACACTAAAGGTGGTAAATATTTGGACTGCAATAATACCTGTTCCAAACAGTACTAAACTGATACATTCTATCAGGAAAAAATTAAATTAGCGGCCATTTTTTATTTCTCATTGCGTCGATCTCAAATCGAAACAAAATGTTAGCTATCAGCGAATGGTTGCTTTTTACTTGAACCATGTACACAAAAAAGTCCAAAATCTATGTTTTTCGGCCTTTGTGTCATGTACTAAACTAAAGAAAAAGTAACATACATTTTAACTGATGACGTAAGCTATAATTATGTGCAATTACGGTTAAGTATGCTCATTAGCTTCTGCGGGTGATGCGAACACGAAAAAACATAAAAAATTGCGATTTTTTGCGTCTGCTTACTCCATAACAATGTGATTGACTTAGATCAAAAGTATTCTATTAACTGGTGACATAATTTGTATCACAAGAATTTTCGTTTCAAGATCCATTTATTTGTTTCCGCGTATAGATAGGCAGACAAACATTTGGAAATTTACGGTTTCAGACTCTGCATTTTATAACTTATCCGGATAAAAAGTATTCTACATCATGTCCGTCTGCATAAACTATCACTTTGTCCAGCTACGTTAAAATCAGTCCATTATTTTCTTCTTAAAGGAGAAGCACACGCAATGAAATGAGAAGAAAAGTAGAGGAAATGGCTGAAGTCAGCAGGGAACCCGACAAGTTGTCTCCAAATTGGACGTCTTGTTGCGCTGGGCGGAAGTGATTCGGGCCCCGTTATTGGCAACCTCAAGCGACGGGCCCCCATAAAGACCGAATTCGCTTCCACCTCATTTGCCCCGGATGCTCGGCACACAAATCACGAAAGAATTCAGACTCCCAAAGTCCGATATCGGCACACAGTCGATACTGCCTCTCTCCATCGAGCAGCCACCAGGACCTTTCCTTCTGACTATGGGATGACCGCTGTTCCACCTGCCTCTTTTGTTGCAAACCACGCCATCCTCATCCCACACAGGCACAAAAAAATCTAGTATTTAGCAACAACCCACCCCGTTTGCTCAGGTCTTTGCAGCACCGTAATAGTGTCCGCTGCCCGACGTGGTGATGCAAGACATTTACATCATCGCCACTTGGCCGGCACTGTAGGAGAGGTGCTAATGCACGATTCCCGATTACCCGATTGCGCGCCAAAGTCCTGGATTAAATATCAAACCTCACCTCAGTGCGAATGGAGTAAAGGCATACGACACTGTCTATAGTCATTCGACTATCGGATGGGGACGATGAACGGCGGAACCTGTCCGTGAATTTCGGAAGAGTAGCCCTGAATGAGCCCATACACTTTTCCACCCTCTTCCTCCTTTAAGTTCTTACGCACAACCCTATACAATGAAAAAACACACCCTCACAATTCATCACACATGCAATAACACTTACGAACTCCGCCACCTGGGGAAACCAACGAGAAAACAACCCAGTTCTTCTCCAAGGGAAGTTACTGGACAGGTTTACAATATCCGTAGTAAACGCCTTCCCTCGGTTGCTAGCTGAGGCAAAAACTTTGATTTGAGGAAATTCTGAAGCAAGAGAATAATGTTTGAATGACAGCAGTCTGGAACATTAATGGGACGTTACTAGAGCCGACATTTTTCTTTATAAACGCTGTGAATGTAGAGTTCTTTCTTGTAGGTGACGAGTAGTGAAGCAATCAACTTCAAATTATGGATGAGTTCCTTGTATGGAATCTGTCAGCATTGGGCATGTTACTAAATTGCGATTTTTTTTCAGTGTGCCATATTTTACATGTGCTATACATTTACTCCACTTTTATTAATATTTTACGTGATGCGATATGCCATGGAACATCATGCTTACAATTAATGGTTGAACACATATTTTTTATCTTATTATCGCTTACACATACAATATTATTATACGGTACTTAAAAATCACAGTTCCAGGAATGAGTTTCAGCTGCAGTCCAATATTACTTCTTATTTCATATTTAACTGATCGAAAAGTTCAAATGTACAAACTAAAAGCATTAAAAAAATATTTCAGACTTTCTAATTGTGATAAATTGGTTTTTATAACAAAATTTTAAACAAAGGGCTTTAATAAGTACTATATTCATCATATTCTGTCTTGTTTTTATACGATATCTGATTTTACTCATAGGCTATTGTTTGTTGTTCTGAGAAAGTAGCGGCGCCTTTGTATTTTCTCAGTTGCTAAATGATATGTCACTGCGCAGCGAGTCACTCGCAAAATCACTAACAGCTCTTTACGCAAGTTTTGTCGATTAATGTGCCTTCGCTAGATTCGATGGAGAATACGATGTAATAGACTGGAAGTGGTTTTTAAATAAATACGAAATAAAACTCAAGCTGCCTTGTTTAAAAGAAGATAAGTATTGATAAATTTAGGAACTCCGCTTAGGATTTATATCCACTTGTCGACAGATCAACCTGCAATCTAAAGGGTTATTAAACACCAACGTATATTATGTCCCATTTTGTTTGTTGTCTTCGCAGCTAGAAATCAACCACAGAATGGAATTGTCTCTGGCACTTCTCATACTAGAAGATGCTCTTCGTCACAAGCAAACTAGTGAAATGGTCTGATCTGTTTTCGTTAGGACGGATGATGACTTTAGTTACAAATATTGATAACTATTACGTTTAATAACCTAGTAAATTAATATTAACGACAAATAAAAAAAGAACTTCATCACCGTATTTATTAACCAAAACCAACATGAAACGTCGTAATTGAGTGTCATAACGAATCAATGGTAGTTTGATAAAACGTAAACTTAGTTCAGAATGAAATGAGAATTTATCAGCATGAGTGTAAAGAATATTGAGCGTGAATTAAATTAACTGACGAACTTGAGACTTTCGCCATGCTGCACTGAAGTTAATTTATCACTAAAGAGGGGTAGTAATTCATCATCGCGAGTCAACCAGCAACGTTACTGGCTTATGAGAAAACTTCTTATTCGCAGATTGATGTTTTTTTCTGTAGTAAGTCTCTCTACTGGTTCAATACAATCCTCCATCTCAAATGTAATTTGAGGGGATTTTATGTCCTTGAAATATCTTTCGGGTCCTTAATGCAATGTCTTCCCGTTTCCTTCTGCATACTCAGGCCACTGATCTTTTTTGATTCATCCACATTTAGGGTTCGTTTCCAACCTCAAGAAGGTGTCATGGACCACTCCCGCTCTTCTGCCATCCCTCGTCCGTACATACATAGTGCACCATATGTAGGAGAGGTTGACATTCGGTTGGAAGAGGCTGATATAATCTCTCCAAAACACATGTTTATATGATATTACCGCTTCAATGAAGATTCTTCGTAGGAGGCATCGGCGTCAATGGACACACTGGTGGAAGTGCCAACAGCAACTATGAGCAGCACTTTTGTCACACTGCTGCAGATGCATAGCAAAACTGTTGTATGCAGACAAAATGACTGCAAGTTGAAAAAGAAAAGTATGTGGTATGGTCAAAGTAGATAATAATACCGATTAAATACAAAGTTGATGTTCTAATTTACCGAAGGAGTCTAGAAGCAAAACGTAGCCACCGAATGGTGCTTCTCCCGCGGAATGTCTGTGGTTTTTTTTATGATACTGCGGGGAAGAGAAAAAAAATGCAACCCTCGCCAAAGGTGAGGCACGAGTGATGTCATTGAACGAAGGTTTGAAGCAACATGTTAGAACATATGAAACAACAACATCAGCAAACATTAAAATGTTTTTATGACAATAACCGTTTCGGGTGGGAGAAGTGGTAACAAACCTGAGAGTTGGTATTTTGATGTGACCACTCATCGTACAAATAAAGATTTTTGAAACGTGCTTTCCCGCTTGTCTTCTGCTCATTTTTTTAAAAAAATTAATCCACCATTTAATTTGCTTCTGCATAATTAATCAAAGTGATATTTAATTGTTTTGGTAGTCATCACAATTTATAATTTCACTGTATACATTCTATTCAGAAGCAACGTGCAGAAGTATTACTAGATTGGTCGGCGTTACACGGTCCTTGTGCTATCAAAATCTTCTAGTTAAGAGGAAGATGAACAATATTATATTAGTAAAACAGTGGTATCAGCCTTAAGAGTTGATTACAGGATTTAAACCCAGCATATTTTAGTTCGGCAGGTTGAAACATGTCAATCGATCCATTTCCTATACATACCATAGAATGGTTGACTTTCGTACACACATCTATATATATATGTGAATAATATAATAAACCCATCACTCATCAAAAATTGAATGGAACAGAGCTGCAGAGCCAAAAATACAATACTTATGAAAGTAGAAACATATGGCTGAGCTCACCGTAATCAACGATTGCGGAAACTATGGTATGAGACAACATATTATTGACTTGATTACGAAGGCTTCCGCGGTCACTGTACGCATTAGCTTGGTTCTTCTGGTGGAGCCGCGTCGATTTACTAAATTTATTAAATGAGCACTTCAGGCATTTTAAAAATAACGACGCAAGCAAGCCCGCTGTCGTTCTATATTCAGCCGATAGTGGCCATTCAATTTTATTTGATAAGACCAGCGTCATAGCCATTGAAAGCAGATGGTGGCCTAGGCGTATAAGAGAAGCGTTAGAAATACAAAAACGGCCGAACAACATGAATGCTGACAGTGGTTTGCAACTTGACCATATTTGGTCATACCTGCTCAGGAAAACCCAAGACGAACGACCCTATCCTACAACCTATACTGGGCGCGGTGACGTCACCGCGGGCGTTAAGCGCGCGCGCTCGCTTCCTGCTACTATATAAGGCGATAGCGGCAACTGAGAAAGCAGTCCTCCGAAGAAGGCCACAGTACGATGGAAGAAACATTAAGTTTTAATAAATCGACGCGGTTCCACCCGGAGAACCAAGATAATATATTATTGACGTTTTTGGTATGTCAACACATCTATTCGAACTAGAGGTTGTCGATAGCAACCCCGCGAAACGCTTTTGCAATTTAAATTGCAACTGAGGATTGTCAGCGATAGGTGTACTGATTACATAAGAACAGCTTCAGAACTTGTAATACACATTTTGCTGTTCGTATGTGTTCAATTTACAAAGCTAGTAATTATAAGTAATTATATTCGGAGATGCGGATGTTTATGACGTGAAAAGATTTTCCGTTTCTGGATTGCTTGCGAAAGTAGAAGTGAAACTGCAGTATGCGAATAGAATCAGCAGTTCACTGTACGTAGTTATGTTGTGTAGATTGCTGTGGATGTTAGCGGGAGTTTGGTTATGTTCTGTTGCAGATGCGTGTCAGCGCCGCCACGCCGCTCTGGCCGCTGCTGACGCTGCTGCCGCAGCTGCTGATGGCAGCTCCACCGCCTCTCACCCAGCCAGGTGCGTAACACTCTCAAACACGCAGCCTCTCTAACTCAATAAATAAAATTACGTATGTGAATCAGATACAGGATTTACGTTGTTGAGATGGAGAGGTTGGAACATTAAAGGGACTGACGGGAGTAGAAAATATGGCCTACTTCTGAAATTTATGCAGACTAATTACCGTCGAATCCTAAAACTCAGAAATATCTAATTTTGAAAAACTACTTCATACAATTATAACATAAAATTCAAAAAAATTATGCAGTGTTGTAATTATTATAATAGATTTAATATAGGCTCATGGAAAATTTTCCATTGACTAGAACGAATGAAGAACGGATGTGGCGAAGATCACATCATAGTTAACACCAGATTTTTTTTAGATCTGAGGAGTTTATCCCAATGGCGGAATGTATGATCTGACACTGGTCTGTGAAATGTGTGCCTTCTGATCTTATGATGAGTGCATTCTTGTCTGTGGCGTGTGTAGAACTTGAGGCGTAAAATGTGGAGCTACCTAGCATTCACTAGGTGGTTGCGGGGGACTCATGGCCGGTGTCTGGTTCCGCTGTACCTCCATGATCCAGTATGATGACGTCAAGATGTGCGCAGCAACACTGCTCAGTAATTTGGATTATATCGTGCCACAAAATATTTAAATGAGTATTTTCAATAAATTTCAATTAACATCATTTTTGACAGAATAATACGTTTCATTCAATAGAGAAATTCATTGATGGTATGAAAATTATGTTTTGAAGATACCCTTTTTAAACAAAATTATCAAGGTTTTACTGACTCCCATTATAATTTTGCTAACCGATTTTTTTTTTTTATTTGATTTGTGTATAGAACTCGATAGGCAATTTCAGAAAATGGAAAATTACTTGTTACTATTGTTTTTAATTTTATGTTCACAACCATGAGCGTGTTGGAGAAAATCTCACTTGGGGATTTTGTTTTAATTAAATTAACAAAACACGTTGCAATAAAAACATTTGCTTTACTTCTAGGCAAATACTGACCGAAAATCAAAACAGTGCAATTTATGATTATGTTATTGAAAAGAACAGGCACTAGAAGAATGTCGAAAATAATAAGGTGTGAATTTACGTGAATTGCTGTGAAACGGTAATAACAGATTAGCATTATTCTGGATGCTATATATATTAAATTACTGACAATGCAAAAAACACAGCCTCTCATCACAATCCTAAAGGAATGTTAGCTCTGAGCAGGGGTGTAAGGGTTTGGGAGACACTATACTAGCCTATTCCAACCAAATGTCAACCTCTCCTTCATGTGGTGCACCCTGTTTGCACGGACGAGGCTCTGGCGACTGAATGATTCCAGGTATAAGGAGTCACCCACTGCCTGCCAACGGCCTCGGAAAGGAGGGCGGAAGAACGGGGAGCGGTACAGGGCACCCTCTTGTCCTTGTGGTTGGAAACGGCCCCTAAAGGCGGATGAATCAGAAATGATCAACGGCATGGGGATGCAGAAGACAATGGGAAACCACTGCATTAAAGAGCCAAAGGGTATCCCGAGGACATGTCATCCTCTCAAATTACATATATCATGATGGCCTCTTCCTGGGTAAAATATTCCGGGTGGGGACTGCTCAGGGAGGAGTCATCAGAATGGATAGAAATATTCTACGAGTCGGAGCGTGGAATGTTAGAAGTCTGAATAGGGCAGGTAGGCTAGAAAACCTAAAAAGGGAGATTAATGACTTAAGTTAGATGTTGTTGGGATTAGCGAGATTAAATGGAAGGACGCACAGGATTTATGGTCTGGGGAACACAGGATAATTAGCACACAAGCTGTCAATGGCGTCACTGGTGTAGGATTTGCAATGCATAAGAGAGTAGAGAAACGGGTGAGTTATTATGAACAGTTTAGTGACAGGATTATTTTGATGAGGTTAGAAACTAAACCCACCCCAACCACTTTAGTACAAGTGTGCGTGCCAACGTCACATGAAGGTGACGAAGAAATAGAGAAAATGTACACCGAAATTGAAGAATTAATCCAATATGTGAAGGTGGAGGAAAATCTAATAATCATAGGTGATTAGAATGCGATAGTGGGAGAAGGAAAAGAGGGGAATACTGAAGGACGTTTTGTCTAGGAGAAAGAAATGAGCGAGGAATCTAGTTGTTAGAATTTTGTGAATGATATAAGTTAGTAGTGGCAAACACACTGTTTTAGAAACTTGCAAGACAGATATACAGCTGGAAACGTCCTGGGGATACAGGCAGATATCAGCTATATTATATCATGGTCAAACAGCGATTCAGGAATTTCTCTTTCTCATCGCCGAGTACATTTTGCATCCATCTTATACAGTAAGGATGACAACCACAACTTTTAGAAATTTTAACTAATCAATTACCTGTTTCTCTTTTGTCTAACTAATTGTGCCACTTGTTTTGTGTATTCCACACCAATCTGTTGATCCTCTATATCCGGCATTCTTGCTGCGCTAGTAGAGGCGGCTACCATAGAGGTGGGTTGCGCATCCAATAAAAAACCTTTGTCACCAGATCGTAAACACCACTCGTAATTATTATTAATTTCTCTGATCAACTCAAGCTAAGAGGAAAAATTATGTGATGAATCATTTACAACAATTCAAATATAAGAAACACCAGCAAATCTGAGCGAAATCCTTTCAAAACAATGATTCACAACCCTATGTTTTCTATTCACACGTGGTTAGGATTTTGCTTTATTTTTTTTGTTCCTAAATTGTTATTCTAGATGATTAGGTAATCTACAATGTGAAATACTTATATGGTAATTTTTTTTTAACATTTACTTATTTCTCAGGTGCTGGAACAACCGACGGTCAACGAGCAGAAGAGCCTATGGTGGTCGCGGATGATTCGTATCCATGGAATACGCCGTTTACTGCGCCAGATTACGATGTGATGACGGATGAATACAGTGCTACTACTGCTGACGGAGACCTCACTGACGAACCAACCCTATCGGACGTTGACTTCAGACCAGAGGGCGGTCACGAATCCACGTTGGGAAACATGAGCGAGCAGGAGTCTACAGTCAAAGCTGATGAGATGACCACGGAGGTGGAAGCGACAACCATTTCCACCACTGTGACTGGTGGAACTGAGATCACTACTTACACTGGAAGTGATGGAATCCACGTAGCCTTGAACAGGAACCATCACGAAGACCGATCCATCGATTTCTCGAATCGAACAAATTTCAAGAACTTGGGTGGTATCGAGGCAGTGAATGATGCGATGACAACGAAAGAATATGAAGACATTACAGGTACGTTTACCACCGATGGCGAACTGACGCCAGAAGACATGATTTATGGACGTTGGTTCTCCATGGAGTTCCAAAACTCCAAGAAAGCTGTAGACAATCTCGACGCTTCACACCATTCCCTTTCTGAAGAAGTTTTGACCACCACTACAGGAATTGCTAGTGATAAAGGTATTGAAATGGCGCCGCAGGGCAGCAGAATGAAAGCAGGCTCTACAGACACAGAAATTAAGTTACTCAACGGAGTTCTGGAACCTGACCTGCACCACGAGTTCGACCCTGTGAACCCGTACAACCACTGGGACAGCGATAGCGAGGAGCAGGAGTTCGAGGTACTCCCAGCAACAATTTATTCACTTTGTTCAACCTTGTTAGTGTGTTTTATTTAATGGCATCTTTACCACGTATGTTTGTTACCACCACGGGCCTATGGTGTTATATGTTTTGGATCTATGATGAGCAGAATTATTTGGAATTGTTTTTGCCGACAGGTGGAGATGGAGCACCGCCCCAGGGAGGAGGAGGAATACGAGGAGGAAGTGGAGGCGGAGGCCACGGGGGAGCCGGAAGTGACGACACAGCGCTCGTACATCCTGCAGCTGGCCGGCAACTCGACCATCGTGCGCCTGCGGCAGCGCGACTTCGCCAAGTACCTCAAGCTCAACCTGGCCGCCAGGCTCTCGCTCGAGTACGACAACGTCAAGGTGGGTGCAGCTCACGCAGCGTCCATCAGTTTCGTCTTTTCTTAAGTAGCTATCATAGGTATGAATGTGCCAGCGGCTGCAAGTGTCTGTAAAAAACGTTACTATTCCACAAGTTCTTTTCTGATGAGTCTTTAACAGTGAGTTTGTGGACCCTTCTTCCAATGTTGTTCATGCCGTGACTTTTCTGTTGGTATAGTAAAAAGTGACTTGTTGTTAAAAAGAAAAAGGAGGGAAGCGATGTATGAGACATGCTTACGCGAGTTTTAAATTCTCTTTCCCTTGGGATATCAGTGTGAGATCAAAAGAAGGCCACTGTTATTTAATTCAGATCTCTTCTGTCAACTGTTCTTTCCTCCTCTATATTACTTCCTTCTAAAGTTAACTGGTCAGCCTGCTTATCGTGGAAACCTCCACCCATTCACTAATGGGCTATGCCAAAAATTTGAAACGATATTTTATTTCTGAAGGTTTCGAGGGTTGTACGAGGGAATGTGTCTTTACGACCAAGCAATATTCGTGTGTGCAAGGTGAATCTTTCTGGTCGATTTTTAACCGACTTCAAAAAAAGGAGGAGGTTCTCAATTCGTCTGTATTTTTTTTTTTGAACCGATTTAAATTAAATTTTTTTAGTGGATAGGGTATCACTCCAAAGTGGTCCCATATGAATTTCATTGAGAAACCACCACTTCTACCCCCCTCCCCCCATAATTTTTATACAAATCCACATTTTTTATTCGACCTCGATGAAACTTTGGACATATATAGCAAAAAATAAGGAGAAAAACACTGTCAACTTTTGGTTTAAAAAAATTGAACCCCTCTCCCCCTATCTACCCCCTCAATTTTTGCCAATTTTCTTTATTCAAAGCTACAGTCGACACCATTTAACTGATCTCCATTAAAGTTGGCAATTACTTGTAGGGTATACCTCCAAAGTGGTCCCATATGAATTTCATTGAGAAACCACCCCTTCTACCCCATCCGCCCCCTAATTTTTATACAAATCCACATTTTTTATTCGATCTCGATGAAACTTTGGACATATATAGCAAAAAATAAGGAGAAAAATACTGTCAACTTTTTTTTTAAAAAAAATTGAACCCCTCTCCCCCTATCCACCCCCTTAATTTTTGACCAATTTTCTTTATTCAAAGCTACAGTCGTCACCATTTAACTTATCTCCATTAAAGTTGGCAATTACATGTAGTTCTTCATGGAGAAGAATTCTGACCAAAAAAATCAAAATAAAAAACCACCCCTCTCCAATTTACACCCCTTAATTTTATAGAAACCTACATGTTTTATCTTATTTTTACTGAACTTTGCCCATGTATATTTTAAAACAAAGAGAAAAATCCTGTCAATATTTGGTCTTCCAAAGTTCAACCCCCCCCCCTCCTTCCACCCCTTTAATTATTGTCAATGTTCTTCATAAAAAGCTACACTCGACACGGTTTGACCGATTATCATCAAAGTTGGCATATACATGTAATTTTTCATGGAGAATCTGACCAAAAAATAAATAAAAAAAGACCCCTCTCCCCTTTACACCCTTTAATTTTTATACAAACCCACATTTTTTATCCGATTTCGATGAAAATTTGGACATGTATAGTAAAAAATAAAGAGAAAAATACTGTCAACTTTTGGTTTAAAAAAAACTGAAGCCCTCTCCCCCTATCCACCCCCTAAATTTTTACCAATGTTCTTTATTCAAAGTCGACACATTTAACTGGTCTCCATTAAAGTTGGCATATACATATAATTTTTCATGGAGAAGGTTTCTGTCCAAAAATAAAAAATAAATAAACCACCCCATGTCTCCCTTTACACCCCTTAATTTTATAGAAATCTACATTTCTTATCTAATTTTTATTGAACTTTGCCCATGAATATTTTAAAACAAAGAGAAGAATCCTTCAATATTTGGTTTGCCAATTCTCAACCCCTTTTCTCCTCCAACCCCATTAACTTTTGTCAATGTTTGTTATAAAAAGCTACAGTCACAATCGTTTGACCGATTACCATGAAAGTTGATGCTTATATTTATTTTTTTAACGAAGAAGGTGTCTGACCAAAATATCTAAAAACCACCCACTCTCCCCATTAAACTGCTTAATTTTTATACACAACCTTAGTTTTTATCCGGTTTAGACAGAACTTAGCAAATTTTTACTATAAAACAAAGAGAAAAATGATGCCAACTCTTGGTTTGCAAAAAATGAACCCCTCTCCCTTTTTCCACCCCCTTGATTTTTGTCAATTTCTTTTTAGAAAGCTACAGTCGACACCATTTGACAGATCTTTATTAAATTTGGCACATATATATGTAATGTTTTTATGGATAAGATCTCTGACCAAAAAATAAAAAAATACTACCCTAGCTCCCCTTCCCTTAATATTTGTACAAAATCAACATTTTGATTCGATTCGGTGGAACTTCGCATGCGTATACTTTAAAACAAATAGAAAAAGATAAATACTGTCCACATAACTTTCACAAAAATGCAAACCCTATCCCCCTTTCTACCCCATTAATTACTGTCAATGTTCTTTACACAAAGCTACCGTTTCTTTCTGATTTTGTACGAAGTATGCACATGTATGCTGAAAAACAAACAGAAATATACTGTCTACATTTGGTTTCGAGAGTCCAAACACCGATCCTTCCTTTCCATCATTTAATCTACAGTTTCTATCCAATTCTGAAGGAAATTTGCACACGAATACTTTAAAACATACAGAACAATTTTGTTTAAATTAGGTTGCTGAAGCCCAACCCCTCTTCCATTCTACCCCCACCCCTCCTAATGTCCAATGTTCTTTATAGATACCCACTGTTTTATCAGATTTCCATGGACCACTGCACATGTACTTAAAAAAAAAAAAACACACAGAAAAATGGTGTCTATATTCTGTTTACAAAACCCTACAACTTACTCCCTTACCCCATTTAATTTTGGCAAATGTTCTTTACACAAAGCTACAGTTTTTATCTGGTTTCGATGGAAATTTGCACGTGTATATTTCAAAACAAAGAGAAAAATACTGCCGACACTAGCTTTACAAAAACCAAACTACTCTTCGTCTCCACACCCCTTAATTGTTTTTTTTTTTTATACATACCTACAGTTTTATCTGATATCAATAGAAATTTACACACGTATACTTTAAATCAATCAGAAAAGGCAGTCTACATTTGGTATACAAAAGCTGAATCCTTCTTCCCCTTTACCCTCACCCCTTTTAATTTCCAATGTTCTTTACAAAATATCCACAGTTTTAAATCCCGTCAAAATCAGTTAAGCTATTTTTAAGTCATGGCATAATATTTATAAAATGTGTCGTAATGTCTCAACATGTACTTCAGATTTCAACTTTGATCTCAAGCTTTCACCAATTAAAAATCTATATGTTTTGTGTGATGCCGATATGTATTAATGCCCAGATGTTACATGTTTCCGTTATCGAGCAGTAGTTTTAACAGATGTTATGATAAGATCGAAACATAGCCTGACATTCCTTAACACAACGCCCAATTCACCTCGTTCTGGAAGTGGCTGTGGTATATAAAGACAGAATTGTTCTTTGAAAGCAAGCGCTTTAATCTCTGAGCTACCAGGAAGTTCGCAAAATTGGAACTGCTGCGGCATATTTAAAATACTAAACGAAGTATAATACCACTAAAAATTTAAAAATAAAATAATTGTTTAAAAAAACATAAAAACCAACTTCAAAAAAAGCACTAAAATTTTAAAATAACTTTCTACCTTGCTTAGGAAAAAGTAAATCTAAATAGACAACATTTTACATTACTTTCATTGAAATTTTGACATTAATTATTTATTTTTGGAGTCGGTGCCAGCGAAAGCAAGAAAAACAAAAAGATAAAAACAATAAGGAATAACAATAATACATAAAAAAATCATGTTACTGCTTACCTACAATTAATGCTAGAAACATGTTTCAACAAAACTGAAACATACAGATGATACGCCGATATTATACTCTGTAAATCGTTTACATCATGATGCAACCTACCAACTGACACTGTAGCGCCAGAGATATGCCTGGATGACCAATAAGGCAAAGCCACAGATTAAAATTCTGTTAATTTGTTTCCCTAAGCTGTCTCCCGCAATAACACTATGCTCACGACATGCTGTAAAATATTGGGAATTTTTGTTCGTATCCCCGTTTCGCCTCTAACGCCAAAAGAAGTTCAGTAATTCGATCTTCGTGATGTGACAGCTGGCACCGACTCCAAAAATAAATAATTAATGTCAAAATTTCAATGAAAGTAATGTAAAATGTTGTCTATTTAGATTTACTTTTTCCTAAGCAAGGTATAAAGTTATTTTAAAATTTTTAGTGCTTTGTTTTAAGTCGGTTTTTATGTTTTTTAAACAATTATTTTATCTGCCAGACATGTGTATCCTAACGCAATATACGTTTTTTATTATATTCTATTTAGCTCAGTTCGACACAGTCTACATCAGAAATGCTTGGCGCTGGTATTTTATAACAAGTACTTGTGTACTGTGGCTATCTCTCAGTCCATCGTAAAAAGGTGGATAATCCAGTTTAACACTGCTGAGATAAGTCTTAAGTGGTCACGCGCGAGAACTGCTCATATTTGCGAATTTCACAAAAGGTAATATATACATTCAATCCCATAACTTTAATGTGAGATATTTAACCACCAGAATCATGTTTGTTCGTTTATCGATTACCTAGTCCTGCTGCACAAAAGGGTAATGGCTGCGAAAGTTTTAGCTGATAAAAGAAAACTTTACCACCTTGTAGAGAAAAAGGAGTGGAGATCATTTGTGGGAATTTAAAACCGTGTCGCAGAAATTGTTTTTTTTTTATGTATAGGATCACTCAGTGTATTTATTATAGATTCTCCGTGGTATAGACGACACAAGAGAAACACAACATTTAATTAAAACCACCCATGCCCGAGGCCGGACTCGAACCGGCGACCCCTGCGACGCGAGTCTAGCACGCTATCCCCTACGCTGCCGGGGTCGGCCAGAAATGGTTGGAACCGTTGGTTAATTTGAGCTGTGGCAGTTGAGAGGAGTTAAAAAACTGAACGTAGTTTTAGCTGAAATGTTTTATACTTTCTTTTGTAAAAGTGGTAATTATCTCTTGTAGTAGGTGGCTTTGCACGAGTATGATTGGGTACTGGATGTACACTTCTATTTCCACTAGACTCTGCCTATGAATGCTGCATTGTAACCTCAGTATCCGTGTATACATAAATGGCTGTGAGATAATTTACGAGTAGAAACCAGAGATGTGATCGGATATCCTTACCGAAATTTAATGAATAAATTTTGCATTCCTTCCGTTGGTCTTTGGTTCTCTGAATTCAGGCAACATCCTGGATAGCGGTTTAATTCGTTGGAGCAACATTCTTATTCTTGTCGGCGGTGAAGAATAAGTCATAACAGGACAAATTTTCTATAGAAGAAGATGGGTGAACGAGGGAGTGAATAGCAAAGAGCTTCCTGAAGTTACTGAACGTTGGGATGGAAGATGTTGATCCCGCTTGCAAACCCGAACGGTGTGACTAAAAGAGAACGTTGAGGGGATCATCAAGCAACACTGTCAGCTGTCTCTTCCGACGTTTGTTATTTGTCGAGATGAACAGTGTGTTTCTGTATATCACTGTTGTTGGTCAACATTAGTTTGATAACGGCTAAAGAACATTCAGAGGACTAGCTACTCTTTGTGTAAGAGTTGTGTAATTTGGGGAGTTTGGTGTATCGTCAGTCAATGAGACATTGATGACAACTCAGTTTGGCTGAGGCTCCTGCTACTTGTGTGGTTCTGAGTAGTTGAGGAGAGAGCTCTGTCTGGGTGTGCAGGTGAACAGCGTGGTGCTGGAGCCGCCGCGGCTGCTGGTGAACGTGAGCGTGGTGACGGCTGAGGAGCGTCCTGAGGACCAGCAGGAGGCGCCGCTGCTGCTGCTGGCCGAGACCAACGCCACGCTGCTCGAGCTCTCCGGAGAGGAGTACCACGTGGTGAGTATACCCCTCTAACGGACCCTGTGATGTCCAGCGAATCGTTATAATAGTCGGATAACTAATGTCATATTGTGTATGCCCGCACAAATCTGTCTTTACGCATCGTAGTTCAGGTTCGAATTTTAGTCATATCGGATCAAGCGATCAGGACCTTGATCCTTTTGCTACATTAACATAGTGTCTGTCCGTGTTTAATACTTCCAGCTCAATTGAAAATCAATATAAATTCTCAAATTTGCCATAGCGAGCTGTTGGGGTCGCATGCAGGTCCAGTAAGTAATCCAGATCAAGGCACTCCATGATAACCTTTCACCATTTATTACATAGTGCGTTGTTCGAAATCTCTAACTTCACGCGATCTAAGCCCCTTCAAACTAAACACGCATTCATTAAATTTTCCAGAATGAACCAAAAGGGTTCGTGTATTAGTCACGTTGGTTGACGTGGCGTCACATTTAACCCTTTAGTATACAATCCGATAATCTCTCTCTGTGCAAAATCTCTGACTTTACTCCCTTAAAGACTAATAAAAGTGTTCAAACTCTCTAATTCATTTCTAGTTCCTACTTCAGCCAGATCGGGTTAATTGCGTATGACCTTTGCCCCTAAAAATCGGAAGTATTCTAGACCCGTAGGCAGTCCTAAAAAAAAAAAATGATCACGGACTTATACCTAGCTATGGAAGTATTTCGTGGGTGAGTTTCAGTTATGGTTCCCATTTTAGAGCCATCTTCCTTCCTCCTCATAAATATATCTCATTTGTTTCTTAACTTTTACCTACTATATACGTTGTTCTAGCCATCTGTTCTACTACTAGCCTGTTTTTTTTCTTAGGATGTTTCCATTTCATTCTGTGCCATATTAATTCATCCATACTTCTTAATGACGATACTACGGTACTCGTTTTTATTGCATTGAATTAGTAATGCCTTCCCTTTAGTTTCATTCTGCCTCATCGAATACATTGTATTCTAAATACCGCACGTCTTCCTCTCCTGACGTCCATCGCCGTTGTTTCTGACTCCCCACTACTTTCCTACATTTCCCGGTTGTACCTAACCAAATGCATTTTATTACTACTTGTTGTCTGTACCAGACACTCATTATCTCCTTTATCATTACAAACAGTTACTGTGTATCTTAATATTCATTTCATTCCCTTCAACAACAACAGATAAATAATGGGTGTTTAGATGCACAGAAACAGTTCCGTTTTTTGTTTTTTTTTTGTTTTTTTTTTTTTTTTTACATTTCTTATATCATCTCCTCCCGAATTTATATAGTATCCTATACTTTAATCGCGTTTGGGAGAATCATTTGTTATTACTTCTCCTTGAAACAAACACAAACTGAAATCGTTTATATTTGTTGATAAGCCACAGGAACGTTTCAGAATTGTCCACATAGCTTCTCAGCAACAATATTTAACTTGGTGCTGCCTGGTGTGTATAAGAACAGATTGATTTACTTGTTCATATCGATACTGTGAATTAAATCACAAATTTTAACAAAACACCGCATGTATACCACACATAATGTGGTAGGTATTTCGACTGCAAGAATGGTTTGCCAGACACTGTTGAATGGTATTCATAAATTTTAAATAATGCTGGTTTTTCCTCTGCATTGTGACCAAAGTATTGTGCAAATCAGGATAGAATTTATCCTGTATGTTAGTGGATGACATAGGCTATCACTGTGCTGAATTTTGTTATAATTCATGCATTAGATTTTGCGGAAAAAAAATTAAAATGTACAGTATTGACTTCTGTGTTATAGGAAAGTATGTTTTAACCAGGATAAAAAAGTATACTATATCCCAACATTATTGTGTGAAGTTTCGTTGAAATTCATTCAGTATTTTGTGCCTGATACACGGACAACAATAAAAAAAGTGCGCCTTTACCGTTTTAGACTCTGTATCATCGGGAATTTGTAATGTATCGGAACAAAAAGATGCTATATCATGACCGAAGACGTAAGCCAAGGCTGCCCAACCCCGCGCCCACAGGTCACGAAGTGCATTTGAGTTTGCCCGGCAACAGTAGCGGTCTAGAATATGCTAGCTCAAAAACATCTGGAATGGTCTCATTGATGTTTATTCTTCTTAATTATAATTTTCTTTTAAAAAAAACTCTACAAACTTTGGTGGTTTTTACTTTTTGATTGTTTTATTTATATTTTCGTTATATTAAAAAAAATCTATTTTAACTATAGGCAAGTTTTATGTGGCCCGCAGGCTAACTTGGAATAGAAACTGTGCTCCATCTCGAAAATTGGTTGGGCAGCCTTGACATGAACTATCATATCGCTGCATACAGTTTCGTTAAAATCCATCCGCTAGTTTTTCCGTGAAGCACGAACAGACACAAAAAATCTAAATTTTAGTTTTTGCATTTATATAATCAGTAGTTTACATTTGAATTGTTTCGAGAGACACTTGTTCTGTAAAGTGGTGTTGTTGTGTCGTTGCCTAGGTGCGGATGCTGCCGCTGCGAGCCCGCAGGCCCGGGGAGTACGAGGAGGACGCGGGCGGCGCTGAGGTGGAGGGCGGGCGGCGCGGCGAGGACGCGGAGCTGGTGCTGTACTGCGTGCTGGGCGGCGCCTGCGCCGTGCTCGCCGCCGTGGCGCTGATGCTGGCGGCGGCGCGCTACCTGCGCGGCCTGGCCGCCTGCCTGCTCGGCCGCGGCGGCGGCGAGGACGCCGGCGCCGGCGGCGGCAACGACGCGCTGCTGCACTCCTTCCTGGCGGCGCCGTGCAGCGTCCGCGTGCGCCACCACCGCATGGCAGACGCCGCGGCGCCCTCCACTCCGCCCAGCGTCATCTACTCCGGCGCCTTCGCCGCTGCGGCGGCCACGCCTCACCTCGCCCTGCCCGCGACCCCGCCCAGGACGTCGCCTGCCAGCACCAAGCTGCGGCTCTTCGGCTGCACGTCCTCCAGCCTGCTGCTGCCGCTGCCATCCCCCAGGAGGTTCGCCGCCTCCAGGGACCACCAGCCGCTGGGCACGCCTCCCGCCTGCCACGTGAACCCCAACTTCAGGGACTGAGCACCGGAAGCTCTAGCCCAACGAACCAGGATACGAACTTTCACATTCTTCCATCAAATTATTTCGTAATATTCGAAGCCAGTGATAGCGTCTGTGGCTAAATGGTGTTCCGAGGCTTAATGTATTGGGTGTCCAGGAATGAAAGGATAATCCTGCAACCGCAGATAGATCACATCATATGTCAAAAGTTTATTTTAGTAAAATACTCACCATTTTAAAGATGTTGATTTTTTAATTTTTTTTTCGTTACATGTGACTTTTTTCAGTTTATTCCATGCTATATTTACAAATTAAGATTTTTTTTATCCCTGTTTTTTTTAATTTACTCAAGGATGTTTGAGTCATCGAAAACAATGTTCTTTTTCTTAAAATGTTAATAAAAAATTAAAAATCTTTTTTTTTTATGTCAGTATCACCATTTTTACTACATATTTAAAATGCACAGTGGTCTCTTTAGCAGATTGAACTACCATAAAACAATCATTTTAAAAGAAGTATAAAATAATTATACCATTTAAGATTTTTATAAGGTTTTTCTAACGTTTTAACAAAAAAAGAACATTGTTTTAGATTACTCAAATATCTTTGAGTAAATTAAAAAAAAATAGGTTTCAAAAAGTTTTAATTTGCAGAAATGGCATGGAATAAACTAAACAAAGTGACATGCTTCGAAAAAATATTTTTTAAAAGAATCTGTATCTCTAAAATGGTGAGACTTTTACTAAAATAAAATTCTGTCATATAACAGGAAATTATGTGACCTGTCTGTGGTTGCAGGATTATCATTTCATACCTGGACTCCCTGTACAACAATAAGTTACTCGTGAACTTCATAGCCTAGAAAGCGCTGGATTGCATGCTTTCCCAAGGATTCACCTGCCCACCATTCGAGTTTTCGAATAGACATGTACTACATAGGACACCGGAAACACTTTTTCGTGGTGAAATACCCTGACTTAAAACGTCTGAACGATATATGGGAACATTTTCAGAATGGCCTGGAATAGGCCTATGTGTACGTAAAAAAATATCACCTTTAGTGATCCCGCAACTACCAGACGCTTGGTGTAACATTATCATTAGTGATGCCTGCGTTTTATATGGGTTAGGGCGCTAGTTCCCTTATCAGCAATTTGGCCTAATCCTTTAATTAGCTATATCATATCGTGAACTTACAAAGTGTGAACAGTGCTTAGGTTTGTTTCCCTCACTGTATGATGTCAAAAGACTTCGACCAATTCTCTACTAATTGATGTCACAATAAATATCGTTTTATCCTGGAACTGTCACAAAATGAGTGATTTTAATAACCAGTGTTTTGAAAATCACCGAACCATAAAAATGAAAAGAAAATTGGTGGTATTATGTTTAATTTAATAAAAATTTATTTTTTCTTAATGTCTTTAAATATTCATGGCACTAATTTCTTAATGGCTTAACTCATGGGATATGGTTCTGTTTAATAACTATTCTGTATGCTTATCTTAATAATTATAAAGTATTAGTATGATTACTTTTATAATAATTTAAAAAAAAACATTGTTGATGTTACTGTACTGTATTCCTTACTTATCGATGAAACTATACGTAGTGTTCTATTTTAATAATGTGTGTTTGATAATTTTACCTTCCATGCATTTAATATATGTTTTATCAAGTCATCTATGTTGTTTATTTTTTGGTATGCATATGTTACATGTGTGATGATGCCACCCTAAAATCTCTTCCACCAACAACAAACACCACTTTTTAAACAGTTATAATTTTCTTCTTCAACCCTCATTCTTTAGTTGTATAACCTTGCAGGTAAGAGCTGAGTTAACTGCTGTGGTTGTATTTTCAGCCTTAAACTCTTCTTGTGCTTTTTCTACGTGTTATACACCTAACACCCCATGTACAAGAAATTGTTCTGATTTTTGTTTATTGGAAAAAAGCATTCCACAGTGCAATATTCTTTGACAGAACTAACATAATTTATGGTAATTCAAAATCACAATGTGAACTGGCTAGGAGATACTACAGCGTCTAGTAAAACGACATAAGAAGAATGTTCTTGAATAAATACAGTGGGTTAGTCATGAAATGAAAAATACCGAGAAACTAATCGTCTTAATTACTGCTTAAATCACAAGACACTTGAGTACTGTTCTTCAAGTCTAGAACACTGCAAGTAACTTCATGGCTTCTTTGCCCTTTTACATACCACTCTGAGATTTCATCTTGTTTAGAATGAAATTCCGCTATGTACGAGTTTACTTTGGAAACCAACAAATCTGCCTTCTGAGAGTTTTATCAAAATAATCTAATAATCTTTTTGGTAATCGTTCTTGATTCATAAGCATCAGAGTTCCATAACAAACAATTCCTCTTTTTTGATAGTATACGAAAGTTTTACGGTTCTCCTATATAATTATTTATCTCTCCTTATTCGTTATTATTTATATCGTGAACTATCGTGAAGTATAATAAATGTTAGTACCTTTTCCTCTTCATTGTTAGGAATGTATTATTTACGACAATTTTACTGTCGTCTTTGTGGCACAATTAGTTTATTTTTTATATTACTATTGTTAGTTTCAGTGCATCTTATGCTCAAGCAACACATTTGCTTGTCTTTTGTGCCCATACATGTAGACAACTTCAGATATATTACTTGGCACTGCTCTTGATTTCTTCACCTTTCCTTATAACTCCCTTGAATTAATAGAGCTGATTTACTGTCCTAGTTCTCTCTTCCAGATACTGTCCCCAGTTCATTAAGGACTTATCGCCAAAGTATTCATATTTATATTTTTACGCGCTTTTTATCTTACAGTCACTTTCAAGTTAAGTGTTATTTATTATGTGTTTTCTGTGGCAATTTCTGCAAATCTTGCTGCCCTCCTTTGAAGTCTTTCAAGTCCCTATGTTCGAGACCATAATGATCGGAGAACATTATCAAATGATGTTCGAAGATAATTATATTTCATTCCTTTCAGTATAAACGCACCATATAATGATAGAAAATCTAATTTTTCTATCTATGTAATGTGATGACTCCTTTTACTATGTATCTTCATTTAATAATGCCCAATCTAACTATATATCCTGAACGTATTGCTGTCTTGGTATCATACAGACTATTACTAAATTTAACTATCATTTTAATTAACTCTAGTTTCACCGCCACATCTGAGGAACGAAACATCATCTACTGTGTGGATACCCTCACTCCAAACGCAGCATGAGAGGTTCTGAATTAAACTACGAGTGTAGTAGACAAAGTGGTGATAGGAACTCTCCCTCCATCCCGATGTAACTTGGAATGATAAAAATTTCTTGCACCTACGTGCTCCATGAAGTTAACCAACTAGTTCGATCTTTGAAATCTGTAAAGAACCCTTTACCTTCGTTACTGTGTTGACATTTCTGAATTTATATGTTGTATACCAAGATTTCATGAAATAATTTTGTATAATCTTCTACTGGAAACTATAGAATTGCTACCACATGTTCATAAAACTCAGTACGCACTGATACTACAAAGTATGATTTCACGTTATAAAATTTTAATTTAAAGTAGCGTTCCTTAAGCTGAGAATACAAAAATAGTTACTTTAATTTCTAGTCACATTATTTAGCGTGAAAAGTATATTTGAAAGTGGGGCGATACATTACCACACGATGGCAGTGCTATGAGTCGTCTTGGTGTCTTGTATCACGTGGTATAGGAACTGCACGATGTGAACAAACATCCAACATCACCGCACCGATACATACGTGTTAAGCATACTTTATGACGTTGACGGCAGCATGATGGATTTGAAAAACATTAAGGAAAACGGTTGGAATTTTCAGGTCCTAAAACTATTGACAAATACAATAATTGTAGTCTTAAGGTAAGATTTGGCTAAACAGTGGCGTAACTACACCGTTGAGGGCCGTGGAAATTGATCGGATGGGGCTCTCCGTTAGTAGAGGATCTAGCGTGGGGGGGGGGGGGGGGAGGGCAAACCGGGCACCTAATTTTATTTTATTTTGAAATGAAAAGACAAAAGCTCCACTACTGCCCCGGGCGGACAATGGGAGGAAGCTGTTTGAAGGGGCGGCAGGCGTCCTCAGGCCTTGAGCCGTGGGCCCCCTCCAGATGTTGGCTGGGGGGCCTGACATTTTGCCCGTTCTGTCACCTTATTACTATCCCCCTATGGCTAAACATTTCAGCTACGTTGGAGTAAGTACAACGGGACCGGGTTCGAGTCCTGGTCAGCGCGTACAGGCCGACCGGATTAAGGTTTTTACGCGGTTTGCCGGAGTCAGCTAGGCGAATCTCCGCCTCGTAAACTATATATTTCACAAACAAAAATTCACTTATCATAAGCTACATATTTCGTAGGCAGATGACAACAAAAACATTCTGCTAGGGATTAAATGGTCGATATCTCACAAATTGGGTTCTAATTCATGTAGTTCATATACATCCTCTCCGTCATTTCACACTCGCCACCTCTACAGGGTGTTACAAAAAGGTACGGCCAAACTTTCAGGAAACATTCCTCACACACAAACAAAGAAAATATGTTATGTGGATATGTGTCCGGAAACGCTTACTTTCCATGTTAGAGCTCATTTTAGTTTCGTTAGTATGTACTGTACTTCCTCGATTCACCGCTCGTATTGTGGACGGCTGGGATACAATACGCCATTCTCCAGGGCTGCATCAGCGCATCAGGGATTCCATACGACGGTGGGTGGATGCATGTATCCTCGCTAACGGAGGACATTTTGAACATTTCCTGTAACAAAGTGTTTGAAGTCACGCTGGTACGTTCTGTTGCTGTGTGTTTCCATTCCATGTTTAATGTGATTTGAAGAGAAGTAATAAAATGAGCTCTAACATGGAAAGTAAGCGTTTCCGGGCACATGTGCACATAACATATTTTCTTTGTTTGTGTGTGAGGAATGTTTCCTGAAAGTTTTGCCGTACCTTTTTGTAACACCCTGTATACACAGGAAGCCGGAGTTCAGTTGTTTCTCTGTAGCGACATGAAGGGGTGAAAATTCTATTTTCATCAAATAGGTGAAAATTAATATTATAATCTGAATTCATCAGCAAGTAGTATTTGACAAAAAAGCAAATGAAAAAATAACAATAGTGGTATCGTTAAAATCACTGGAAATCTTTAATCTGCATGAAGTAATTGAATCGAAGTAATAAGGAACGTGCAATATATTAATGAAATATGTAGAAAGTTAAAAATAAATGTTTTTGTTTGAAAATAATAATTATATTATTTTATAAATACAGTAAATATATATAAGAATAACATCCCAAAGAAAAATTGAACACATCCAATCAAAATTGTTTATGGTTCTCCGTTATGAGGATAAAGGACAATAATAATAATATTTTTTAAACATTGTTATTCTTTCTATGTTGTGTTATGAATTTCTCTTATTCCTTTGTATCGCAACTTTCAATTAACTCTTAGGAAAATATGTGAGCACTGTTTTTGCGAAGACGTTAAAGTTAACTGGGTTGATAAAGGGGCGAGCCGTCGCTCGACCACTCGGCTGACGTGTTCGTAGGGCGCGGTTGCGCAGTGCGCTAGGCTCCAGCGTGAGGCAAACAGGTCCTTGGGTGGGATACGACCGGAGCGCGGGCGCGGAATTTAATAACTGGCCCGACAGCCATCGCATCATCAATCACGCCCTCTGGTCGCCCTTCATTATGCGCGTCGCACACCAATATTTCACTGTTAGTGCCAAAAGCTTTTATTAGGAGGGGCTGTGGTGAGAATTCCCGGAAAAAGCTAAAACGAGAAGATTGGCTCGGTGCCAGCACATAAGGAGAGCGCGGACCCCGCAGGTAAACCACACACAGGAGCCGCAAACCCTGAAGACAAACAGTGCAAGCCACACAGCTCTTGGCACTGGCTAATGTCCTGGATGTGACTAGTTTTGGACAAACATGATACACTTACTACCACTGGTGTTATCTGGTGAATATTGTGGACGAACAAAGAGTCACCATCTGAAAAGACAAATACTCTATTTCCGACGATGGAGTCTCATTTGATTCGACAGGTCGAAGAAGCTACAGGTTATTTCGTCACACAGTCATCACTTGTAGCTGATGTGTCGTCAACTTTCATCCTCCAGCGATGAAATAATTTGACAATCGGTAAGCTACCTTGTAAATGGCTAATGTAAGCCATAACAGCATCAAGATTGCAAACCTAGTTGTCTTATACAGTCCTATGATGAATAGGCGTGGCGATGTAGCAATTTTTCGCTGCCGCGAGGTTACTGACTTCCCTGCTGTTGTTTTGTTAAAAACCGTAATGGAGATGCGCCAGCCAGGGTTAGTAATTGCTTTGCAGGGTTCCGTTGGCAAAATGAAAAAAAAAACTAATCTTTATAGTTTTGTAATGTTCGTCCGTCAATAAGTACGTACCAGTCTCGTAATTCCGTTGACTTTTTACCTATTTGGATAAAATTCACAAGAACACATATTAAACGCAAAACATTTTTTCGCGTACTCTATCGAGTGTGGTATTCTCGGGAACGTACTTAAAAGTACAGTCAAAGTTGTCACGGCACATTTTTATCTAATTGTGTATTCGATAAATAATTCATGAAAAGTTTGTTGCTGTTTTAATTCAAACAATTTCACTGAAAAATCTGAAATTAAATTTTAAGCTGCTAACACCTAATATGGAATTTCATCTCAATTATATATAAGATATATTTATTATAATATAATAATTTAGGTAACAATGAAAGGAAAGAAATACCGCGAGGCAATATTTACACGGAAAGGACAGGTAAAATACACCCAACACTCACCAAATTTGAAGGGAGGAGGGCAGCAGCAACACAAAACAACACACAAACAAAGAAAATACAATATTTTGGGTGAAAATCCCTTCTTCAAGTTAACAGGCGCAGCCACTCATAGAATAATATAATATGTATGACGTCATCTGTCATGCCATGACGTTACTCTATGACGTCGCACACGTTTTACGCCATTGTTCTTGGTTATGCACGTTATTTAATAACATTTTTAATCATTCGCGAATAAATTAACTGACAGACCACTCAAATAAAAGTATGTATTGCGTTTAAATCGACATATCAATCATTAGATGCTTATATTTACATAATATTCTTTAGATTTATAGAAGTATTCCTTAAATTCTTTGTCCATAGATATGTAAGATAAAAGTTTTGAGTTTCGAGCATCAATATTAGCGAAAGTTTTGATTAGATTGTTACTTAGCATGGGTCAGAATTACAACTGACATTTGAAGTTAGAGTAGAGGGCATGAATAATTTAGTTTTTTTTTCCTAAATAATTTAAACTGTGTCCGATTGTTGAAATTATTAAATCGTTAACGGAAATAGCTGCACACTGATCGTGATCTGTGCAGCCTACACTACAATTACAACAAATATTACGTGGCATAATGTTAGTTTATAAGATTTATTTTAATTTTCTTTGCTTTCACTGAGCAATATTACTGAGGCTATTATTTCAGCAACATGTAACTGTGTCAGTCATTCAAACGTAATATCAGTGTGAATCACGGGTAAATAAATAAATAAAAAAAAGAAATGTGTAAAAACACTTGAAGATTTTTGATCAAATTTATATAGCGATTTATATGCGATACAGTCAGTACATGTATTAATATTGAAGAATATTTTTTCTGGTGGCAAGTTTAGCGTAATATGTGGTTAGTTTGAAATGATACCTGGATCCAGATTAAAACGGAAACCTTTTGCTACACCACAAGGCACGAGGAATTGCATTGAATTTTATTTTATAACAATTCTATTTAGTTAAACAATTATTAAATGAATTAGTACACTGAAAGAAAAATATGTATTTCGTTTAAATTGGCATATTTATCATTTTTACTGAAATCATTACATGGTTTGAATGAAAGAAGTTCCAAATTGATCGCGATATATGTGACCTAAACAACAATTAAATTTTACCTGACATGGCGTAAGTTGTTAAGATTTATTTTTAGCATCCTTCGTCCTCATTGGGGTAATTATTTCAGCCGATGTAAGCTGTGTCAGCCGTTAAAACATCAATCTTCATCACAGGTAATCTATATATAAATATATATAAAGATGAATGTATGTGTGTATGTTTGTTTGTTGGTTTGTTTGTTCTTCATACAAATCCACAGTTTTCATCCGATCTCGATGAAACTTTACACACTTATCCTTTGAAACAAGGAGAAAAATATTGTCTACATTTGGTTGAAAAATTATCTGTATAAATAATACATGTTGTCTGATAATTTAGAAAAATTACTGAACGGCGATAGACCGACGCGTTGGATATGGAGGTCTCTGTACTGTTTTTCTGTGTAGCGTTCAGGTGGATCGGTGGTTAAAGCGTTTGCTTACTAATGTTTGAATCGTGGTCTCCGCTTCAAATCTCCGTAGAGGCTATGATTTAAAAAAATTCTTTTTGATCGTAAGAGTCACGCCTGGGTCGTCGGTTATTCGGATTGCATGTTAAACTGTAGATATCACAAAGTTAGGGGTGCAATGCGAGGCAAATCGTTGGGTATTCTTGCTGTAGGTGTACACTTATTTAAGTTATATTGATCCCTAAGGGGTGATTCGCAGTCAGTGTATGTGTGATTCGCAGTAATAATACTATAAATGCGGAATAAGTCTCTGTCTTTTGTTATGTTTTGACAACTAAATGCTTATACCGATATCGACGGAATTTGACAATAAAATCTGTAGGGAAGGCACAGGACATTTTTTTTTCCGCTATGATTAACAGTTGTCACGAAATATTGAGAACTTATCGAAAGCTGACAGAGAGACGGATGTGTGTTTTAGTCTGTAATGTTACGTCGCTTGCTCAAGGTATGCTTCTAGAGCATTATTTTAGTGTATAATTTGTTACTAAATTTCATTTAGAAAAAAAAAACAACGTATTATGCAGTATAGATCTCGATTTTCTCTGTCCTTTTACTTTGTGTCTGCTTAAATGTTTCTGTCATCAGTTTATTTTGCCTTCTTTTTTGACATGCCTAGCAGAGCACGAGCAGCTTAAATTATTCGAACCCAAGAATCGGATGCTCATGCTGAAGAAAAGTTCATGCTGAAAGAAAGCTGCCCTTAGTTAACACGCCCCCCCCCCCCTTAAAACCCCTCACATTCGTTTGTTTTTCGGTTTTTAAATATGTTGGAAATTGATTCTCAAATTCGATCGTATAATGATATAGTGATGGCTTTCCGGTCATATTATGCCGACTCGATGTTGTTTGGGACCAATACTTCGCTACCAACAACTTTCTATATTCAATTCTGGCAAATAAATTCTTAATCCATGCGTACGAATTCGCGGGTATCAGCTAGTAAGAAATAAAGGTGTAAGAACCTGCGAAGATATGGGATCAAGTTTATATCGTGATGTATGATGACACTGACGTGCGATACAGGAATGTATTAATTCGCTTGTGACTGGAGCTTTGCTTTTCTAGCGGCAATATTAGCGGAATTGGGGTTAGGCTGAAATGCACCCTGGACCAAGTTAACAACTAAAGCTTTTTGATACAGCACAAGGGACAATAAATTAGAATGAGCGATATTTTATAACAATTCTATTTAGTTAAGGAACTGCAGAGAAATATATTACTATAACACTCTGTTAAACCCGTCATTATTGACGGGCTTTGGGGCTAGTATATTTATAATTTATTAGATTTTCGTATGGTTTTGTTGTACAGCTATTGAAAAATGCAATCAGTGTCATTATGAAACATTTTTATTTAGTTATGTATTCCGAGATTTAAGCGCCTTTTGAGGTCTGACGTAATTATGAATGCTTATTTTGTTCACGAATCTGTCGCTTGTTTCTTAAAAAATGTTGTTTACTGTAGTTACGTCTTCTTTTTCTTCTTTTCATGCTTATTATTTTCCCCTACTGCTACAGTTATTTCACTGTACACCAAAGATATAATCCCGACCAAATCTTGCACACTCCTTCATAGGCAGACACTTCCCTAGCAGTATGTACTTCGTAACAACCTTATGTACGAAAGGTTGAGCAAGACACCAACGTAGTCGATACTACTTTACATCGTGAGGTACACACAGCTGAATTAATTACGCCATTAACATCACATCAGTGATCGCTAAGAAAATTTTATATAAATATTGAAATCCAGAATGTTTATGCTGAACCATATAATTTTTGTTATAATTCTAGTACTGTACCGCGATACGTCTGGAACTATATCCATCCGCATGTAGTAACGACTTCCGTAACATGGCGCACATGAAAGCAACTTAAGTTATTATCAAAGAAAAATTCATCATGTTTATGATGATATAGGCCTACGAAATGTCGGTTGTCATTCTGGCGTAGGCTGCATTTCAAACCAACCACAACCTCCTCCAATACTACTGGTCGAAAAATCCAGATATCTACCGTATTCAAATGAATAAACCTACTGTATTGTTATCTAACGCTGTCCCACATAATCGCAATATAAAAGCTGAGGAAACATGTTAATAAACAACTTAGCTGTTCGCCTTTGCTGATTGATCAGTACTCTCGCGAAATCCATAGTGAATAACTTATTCAGCATAGTACGATAAAAATACCCTTTGTATTTCTATAAATAATTGTCGCAATTAATCAGCTTTCCATAATAAAAGGGTGGCAGTTGGACACTTAAAAAAATGTTCGCCACAATTGTAGCATAAACATTAGGCACGCAAGAACGAGTTGGAAGAGTTTATACGATATAACCAAAATGATAAAAATAATTAATCAATAAAAAGACGAAAATTAATATGAATACAAGATTCAACTTCCAACGTACGGTTACCATGCCTTTGTTAGTTAAGTGCCACATTGATATGTGTATAAGAGGCATCCGCTAAAGTAATAATTAGTTGTCATACCGTTATATAACGAAAAACATGTGAAAGATTAACATCATTATAAAATGTAAAGAAATATATTTTAAATAACATTTATGATAAATAATAGGTTAAATAAAAGAAGAAGATGTAAAAAATTTAATTAAATCTGCGTTATTAACCTCGCCGTTGCACAATTAAATACACCGTAAATGGCAGGTCATAGAGGATAAATGTGAGATCCATAATGACATGTAGGTGCACTCTTTCAACAACCTGAAGTAATCGACAGGTGTTTGATGTTACGTAGTATGCTAGCGTTCCATCTCCTTGAGGATGGACTCGACGCTGCGCCCTTTGGTCTCTGGCAGGTAGATGGCGGTGAAGACAGTACCCGCGAAACACACCGAGGAGAAGAGCCAGTAGCAGCCGGCCTCGCCCAGCACGCCTTCCATGTTGGGGTACAGCTTGACCGTGAGGAAGGCCAACAGCCACATCAGCGACGTGCACACTGCGCTGGCTCGCGCTCGAACCTCGGGGCTGAACACCTCCACCTGCGCAACCAACATGCAACTCAACTTAATACTAGCTCGAATCTCGAGGCTGAACACCTCCACCAGCACAACCAACATGCACCTCAACTTAATACTAGCTCGAATCTCGAGGCTGAACACCTCCACCTGCACAACCTACATGCACCTCAACTTAATACTAGCTCGAACCTCGGGGCTAAACACCTCTACCTGCACAACCAACATGCACCTCAACTTAATACTAGCTCGAATCTCGGGGCTGAACACCTCCACCTGCACAACCAACATGCAACCCCAACATAATACTAGCTCGAATCTCGGGGCTGAACACCTCCACCTGCACAACCAACATGCAACCCCAACTTAATACTAGCTCGAATCTCGGGGCTGAACACCTCCACATGCACAACCAACATGCACCTCTACTTAATACTAGCTCGAATCTCGGGGATGAACACCTCCACCTGCACAACCAACATGCACCTCAACTTAATACTAGCTCGAATCTCGGGGATGAACACCTCCACCTGCACAACCAACATGCACCTCAACTTAATACTAGCTCGAATCTCGGGGATGAACACTTCCACCTGCACAACCAACATGCACCTCAACTTAATACTAGCTCGAATCTCGGGGATGAACACCTCCACCTGCATAACCAACATGCATCTCAACTTAAAACTAGCTCGAATCTCGGGGATGAACACCTCCACCTGCACAACCAACATGCACCTCTACTTAATACTAGCTCGAATCTCGGGGATGAACACCTCCACCTGCATAACCAACATGCATCTCAACTTAAAACTAGCTCGAATCTCGGGGTTGAACACCTCCACCTGCACAACCAACATGCACCTCAACTTAATACTAGCTCGAATCTCGGGGATGAACACCTCCACCTGCATAACCAACATGCATCTCAACTTAATACTAGCTCGAATCTCGGGGATGAACACCTCCACCTGCATAACCAACATGCATCTCAACTTAAAACTAGCTCGAATCTCGGGGATGAACACCTCCACCTGCACAACCAACATGCACCTCTACTTAATACTAGCTCGAATCTCGGGGATGAACACCTCCACATACACAACCAACATGCACCTCAACTTAATACTAGCTCGAATCTCGGGGATGAACACCTCCACCTGCACAACCAACATGCACCTCAACTTAATACTAGCTCGAATCTCGGGGATGAACACTTCCACCTGCACAACCAACATGCACCTCAACTTAATACTAGCTCGAATCTCGGGGATGAACACCTCCACCTGCATAACCAACATGCATCTCAACTTAAAACTAGCTCGAATCTCGGGGATGAACACCTCCACCTGCACAACCAACGCGCACCTCTACTTAATACTAGCTCGAATCTCGGGGCTGAACACCTCCACATGCACAACCAACATGCACCTCAACTTAATACTAGCTCGAATCTCGGGGATGAACACCTCCCCCTCCACCTGCACAACCAACATGCACCTCTACTTAATACTAGCTCGAATCTCGGGGATGAACACCTCCACATGCACAACCAACATGCACCTCAACTTAATACTAGCTCGAATCTCGGGGATGAACACCTCCACCTGCACCACCAACATGCACCTCAACTTAATACTAGCTCGAATCTCGGGGATGAACACTTCCACCTGCACAACCAACATGCACCTCAACTTAATACTAGCTCGAATCTCGGGGATGAACACCTCCACCTGCATAACCAACATGCATCTCAACTTAAAACTAGCTCGAATCTCGGGGATGAACACCTCCACCTGCACAACCAACATGCACCTCTACTTAATACTAGCTCGAATCTCGGGGATGAACACCTCCACCTGCATAAACAACATGCATCTCAACTTAAAACTAGCTCGAATCCCGGGGATGAACACCTCCACCTGCACAACCAACATGCACCTCAACTTAATACTAGCTCGAATCTCGGGGATGAACACCTCCACCTGCATAACCAACATGCATCTCAACTTAAAACTAGCTCGAATCTCGGGGATGAACACCTCCACCTGCACAACCAACATGCACCTCTACTTAATACTAGCTCGAATCTCGGGGATGAACACCTCCACCTGCACATCCAACATGCACCTCTACTTAATACTAGCTCGAACCTCGGGGCTGAACACCTCCACCTGCACAACCAACATGCACCTCAACTTAATACTAGCTCGAATCTCGGGGCTGAACACCTCCACCTGCACATCCAACATGCACCTCTACTTAATACTAGCTCGAACCTCGGGGCTGAACACCTCCACCTGCACAACCAACATGCACCTCAACTTAATACTAGCTTGAATCTCGGGGCTGAACACCTCCACCTGCACAACCAACATGCACCTCAACTTAATACTAGCTCGAATCTCGGGGCTGAACACCTCCACCTGCATAAACAACATGCATCTCAACTTAAAACTAGCTCGAATCCCGGGGATGAACACCTCCACCTGCACAACCAACATGCACCTCAACTTAATACTAGCTCGAATCTCGGGGATGAACACCTCCACCTGCATAACCAACATGCATCTCAACTTAATACTAGCTCGAATCTCGGGGATGAACACCTCCACCTGCATAACCAACATGCATCTCAACTTAAAACTAGCTCGAATCTCGGGGATGAACACCTCCACCTGCACAACCAACATGCACCTCTACTTAATACTAGCTCGAACCTCGGGGCTGAACACCTCCACCTGCACAACCAACATGCACCTCAACTTAATACTAGCTCGAATCTCGGGGCTGAACACCTCCACCTGCACATCCAACATGCACCTCTACTTAATACTAGCTCGAACCTCGGGGCTGAACACCTCCACCTGCACAACCAACATGCACCTCAACTTAATACTAGCTTGAATCTCGGGGCTGAACACCTCCACCTGCACAACCAACATGCACCTCAACTTAATACTAGCTCGAATCTCGGGGCTGAACACCTCCACCTGCACAACCAACATGCACCTCAACTTAATACTAGCTTGAATCTCGGGGCTGAACACCTCCACCTGCACAACCTACATGCACCTCAACTTAATACTAGCTGGAACTTCAGGACTGAACACCTCCACCTGCACAACCAACGCGCACCTCTACTTAATACTAGCTCGAACCTATAGACTCAACACCTCCACCTGCACAACCAATATGCACCTCTACTTAATACTAGCTCGAATCTCGGGGATGAACACCTCCACCTGCACATCCAACATGCACCTCTACTTAATACTAGCTCGAACCTCGGGGCTGAACACCTCCACCTGCACAACAAACATGCACCTCAACTTAATACTAGCTCGAATCTCGGGGCTGAACACCTCCACCTGCACATCCAACATGCACCTCAACTTAATACTAGCTCGAATCTCGGGGCTGAACACCTCCACCTGCACAACCAACATGCACCTCAACTTAATACTAGCTCGAATCTCGGGGCTGAACACCTCCACCTGCACAACCAACATGCACCTCAACTTAATACTAGCTCGAATCTCTGGGCTGAACACCTCCACCATGCACAACCACATGCACCTCAACTTAATACTAGCTTTAATCTCGGGGGCTGAACACCTCCACCTGCACAACCTACATGCACCTCAACTTAATACTATCTGGAACTTCAGGACTGAACACCTCCACCTGCACAACCAACGCGCACCTCTACTTAATACTAGCTCGAACCTATAGTCTGAACACCTCCACCTGCACAACCAATATGCACCTCTACTTAATACTAGCTCGAATCTCGGGGATGAACACCTCCACCTGCACATCCAACATGCACCTCTACTTAATACTAGCTCGGAACCCTCGGGCTGAACACCTCCACCTGCCAACCAACATGCACTCTCAACTTAATACTAGCTCGAATCTCGGGGGCATGAATCACCCCTCCACATATGCACAACCAACATGCACCTCAACTTAATACTAGCTTGAATCTCGGGCTGAACACCTCCACCTGCACAATCCAACATGCACCTCTAACTTAATACTAGCTCGAATCTCGGGGCTGAACACCTCCACATGCACAACCAACATGCACCTCAACTTAATACTAGCTTGAATCTCGGGGCTGAACACCTCCACCTGCACAACCAACATGCACCTCAACTTAATACTATCTCGAATCTCGGGGCTGAACACCTCCACCTGCACAACCAACATGCACCTCTAACTTAATACTAGCTTGAATCTCGGGGCTGAACACCTCCATCTGCACAACCAACATGCACCTCAACTTAATACTAGCTCGAATCTCGGGGCTGAACACCTCCACATGCACAACCAACACGTACCTCTACTTAATACTAGCTCAAAGCTCGGGCCTGGATGCCTCCACTTGCACAACCAGCATGCAACTTTGTTCAATACTATTTCGAACCTCTCAGCTGAACACCTCCACGTGCACAACCAGCATGCACCTCTACTAATACTAGCAATACTAGCTGGAACTTCAGGATAGAACACCTCCACCTGCACAACCAACGCGCACCTCTACTTAATACTAGCTCGAACCTATAGACTGAACACCTCCACCTGCACACCAACGCGCACCTCTACTTAATACTAGCTCAAACCTCTAGGCTGAACACCTCCACCTGCACAACAGCATGCACCGTTACTTAATACTAGCTCGAACCTCGGGGCTGAACACCAACACCTCCATAACCAACACGCATCTTTAATTAATACTAGCTCCAATCTGGGGACTGAACACCTCCACCTGCACCTTCAGGATGCACCTCTACTTAATACTAGCTTCTTCCACCTGGGCCAGAGACGCTATCCGTTTTGCGATAAATTAAAATTAATATTGTACTAACGTTTCGTAAGAATAATGTTATTACTCAACAACATTGGAGAACAAAATCAATAAAAATATTTTTGAAGATATGTAATCTACATACGTCATAAATTTTGATTTTTAATTATTATCATTCAAATGAAACAGCTTTAAACTCACACAACTCACTTGGTGTATTGTACCTCTACAGTATATTGGTACGTTAATCGACTGTCAGAAATTAAGCGACAAGCAATATTAAATGTATATGTTATAATATGAAAAAATGAAATTTTCGAGCAGATTATTCAGCTTCCCGAAGTCATGCTAAAACATAACACGATTTTCTTTAATCAGGGTAAAAGAATTCCAAAATTCATACTATTGGTATCTGTATCGTGGGAATATGTGTTAGTAATCTCGATAAAAAGCGATAAAAAAATTTCTTGTTGGTACGAGCCTAAAAACCGTTCACTGGGTTTTCAATGTTTTCTCGTATGCGTTACGCCTCGTCGATGTTGATTTCATCAGAGGGGGGATAGGACTGGGGGTAAAGAACGGGAAGGAACTGGTTTCTGGAAACCATAGAAAACCGAATGCGAGGTCCTGGAGTTACGGCTCAGTCTCCACAACTCAGTCAAAAATTCAAAATTTTATAACTTTCACCACTCGGTTAACATTCGTGTGCAATGACACTGCATTTTTTTTTATAAAAATAAATTTCATGTGCAGACGGGACACGAAAAAAGTTTTTTTTCTTTATACAATTCATTTACGTAATTGGTTGTTTGCAGCAACATGTCGCTCTCTTGCTGAACGTAGCAGATCTCTAAGATATGCAGTCTACTTCACTGTATTGTAATATGTAGCTATGATGATTTCCTCGATCACACTCTTCTGTTTTCGATCGTGATGTGTACCAGTTACGCTCCACTAGGAAGGCTGCTGTGTTATTCTCTTACCCTAATGCCCAGCAGGCCGCAGCCGGCAATACTAGTGAACAGGAAGCTGCTGCTGGATATTACGCAACAGTAAAAACCAGTGCGACGAGGTCATTGACCAGGGGTGGAGATCTCTTGGACGCTGTCATATGAAAAGAAACTGAGTCAGATGCGGCATCTCTGTACTACCATTTTCAATTCAGATCACTACTTATCCATGGCGCTAATAACCCAGACGTTGACGCACCCTTAAAGCGCTAACAATAACAAACAACTACCTTTCATCTACTTTTCACTCAAATTTCTTGTAAACTTTATGGCACTCCATTCATCCATTATTCTTTTGCCCAATTTCATCCTCGTCATGTGCCCACACTACTGCAGTTGCCATGAATCTCTTTTATCCTAAATAGGTTCATCAGTAACTGCCATCTTCACATGCTTACTTCGCAAATTCTTTAATCTAGTCAATCCAAGCCTACTTCTCTGAAATTTCATGGTGCTGGACTACACTGATATTCCTTTCGTTCATTTTTATACTGTATTTCAATATGTGAGAATAAGTTTTTTAAATAATTCTTTTAAAGTTTTTCTTCATAAATGCTGCTGCAGTTTTCTATATTTGCTGTTACATAAAAATCGTCATTATCAATGCAACAAAGCTCCTGCGGACTTGATAGAGATCCGCAATCACCGCAGTCCTATTAACGGACGTGATAAAAACCTGCAGTTACCGTTCTATCATAGCGGCCGTGATAGAGAACTACAGTCACCGAGGTTTTAGTTGAGGACGAGATAGAAAGTTGCGGTTACAATGGCATACGGAGTGACGAGGAAAAGCGAGGCGGAGTGAAGCATGAAGTCACTGACACCATATAACAGTATGTGCTGGTCTTATTTTTGGAGCGTACCGACATACCTTTGGATGACAGCTGATCGTCAGTCTAGCGGCAAACCTATGAAGATAATATCTGAATGAGGCTGTATGGCCCAGTAGCCGAATGCCATTAAAAAAAAAAAATATCTGAATGACACAGTGGGAAAGTTTGTTAAAATCGCTGATATTGCGTCAAAGGTGCGTAAATTGTGTGACCTGTTCTAATCGTGTCTCTGATACTATTAAAAATAAATACATTCAGCTTACCTGCACGACGAATGGAATGGAGCAGAATCCGATGGCGTAGAAGACGATGAAGAGTGAGAGGCTGACGATGGGCACCCAGCCCGGCGGGTGGAGACTGGCGTCCCTGCAGTTCGTGTACACGGCGGTGGCTGCGAGCGACACGGCCATGCCCACGTCTGAGGCGAGCAGCAGCGGGCGGCGGCCCGCGCGGTCTGCGAGCAGCGACGCCGCGACGTTGCCCGCCAGCAGCAGCGCGCCCACCACGGCGGCCGACGCCGCGGGGTCCAGCGAGCTGCCCGCGTCCTTCATCAGCCTCTGCGCGTAGAACAGCACCACGAACACGCCCGACAGCTGCTGGTTCGCCAGCAGCACCGAGCACAGCACCATCCCGCGCACCGTGCCCCGCGACCGCAGCGTCGCCCGCGCAATAGGTGGGCCGCCTGGCCACACACGCGACATCTCAATCTGCATGCACTTACCTACGACCCTCGACGGATGATGCAAACAGTCGAATATAACAGTCGAAACGTCAGTATCGTCAGTACAGGTGGAGTAATTGTTGTAATGAGAGTAAATGATGTAAGGTACAAGACGTATGCGTGTGAAAAACAAAATCAATTCACATTTAGGCGGAAGAATAAATAGGACACACTGTGCCCAGTTGTACTGTTCTGTAGGATAACTCATTAGGTACTCGTGTGGATATGATGACAGCTGAACAGATAGACGGCTATATTTTCCTGTCATTGTGTGGAAAGAACTACGACTTCGTTGCTTGAACGATGATGTTAGGGATTACCAGAATTACATCTATCAGTTTGTAATTCCTCTAGGGCTTTGTAAGTATGAGTAATTACGGATGTTTCAGTCAATCGGTACAAGGTTTGAAGCACTTGCTCCATATGTAACTGAATATACACTCCTGGAATTGAAATAAGAACACATTGACGCCGGTGTGTAAGACCCACCATACTTGCTCCGGACACTACGAGAGGGCTGTACAAGCAATGATCAAACGCACGGCACAGCGGGACACACCAGGAACAGCAGTGTTGGCCGTCGAAGGGCGCTAGCTGCGGAGTGGTTGGGCACCGCCGCAGTCAGTGTCAGCCAGTTGCCGTGGCATACGGAGCTCCATCTCAGTCTTTAACACTGGTAGCATGCCGCGACAGCGTGTACGTGAACCGTATGTGCAGTTGACGGACTTTAAGCGAGGGCGTATAGTGGGCATGTGGGAGGCCGGGTGGACGTACCGCCGAATTGCTCAACATGTGGGGCGCGAGGTCTCCACAGTACATCGATGTTGTCGCCAGTGGTCGGCGGAAGGTGCACGTGCCCGTCGACCTGGGTCCGGACAGCAGCGACGCACGGACGCACGCCAAGACCGTCGCATCCTACGCAGTGCCGTAGGGGACCGCACCGCCACTTCCCGGCAAATTAGGGACACTGTTGCTCCTGGGGTATCAGAGAGGACCATTCGCAACCGTCTCCATGAAGCTGGGCTACGGTCCCGCGCACCGTTCGGTCGTCTTCCGCTCACGCCCCAACATCGTGCAGCCCGCCTCCAGTGGTGTCGCGACAGGCGTGTATGGAGGGACGAATGGAGACGTGTCGTCTTCAGTGATGAGAGTCGCTTCTGCCTTGGTGCCAATGATGGTCGTATGCGTGTTTGGCGCCGTGCAGGTGAGCGCCACAATCAGGACTGCATACGACCGAGGCACACAGGGCCAACACCCGGCATCATGGTGTGGGGAGCGATCTCCTACACTGGCCGTACACCTCTGGTGATCGTCGAGGGGACACTGAACAGTGCACGGTACATTCAAACCGTCATCGAACCCATCGTTCTACCATTCCTAGACCGGCAAGGGAACATGCTGTTCCAACAGGACAATGCACGTCCACATGTATCCCGTACCACCCAACGTGCTCTAGAAGGTGTAAGTCAACTACCCTGGCCAGCGAGATCTCCGGATCTGTCCCCCATTGAGCCTTTTTGGGACTGGATGAAACGTCGTCTCACGCGGTCTGCACGTCCAGCACGAACGCTGGTCCAGCTGAGGCGCCAGGTGGAAATGGCTTGGCATGCCGTTCCACAGGACTACATCCAGCACCTCTACGATCGTCTCCATGGGAGAATTGCAGCCTGCATTGCTGCGAAAGGAGGATATACACGGTACTAGTGCCGACATTGTGCATGCTCTGTTGCCTGTGTCTATGTGCCTATGGTTCTGTCTGTGTGATCATGTGTTGTATCTGACCCCAGGAATGTGTATATAAAGTTTCCCATTCCTGGGACAATGAATTCACGGTGTTCTTATTTCAATTTCCAGGAATGTAGATAAATAATGGTTAAATATGCTGTAACAGTATGAGAAACGGAATTCACAGAAAACATGGTGATACTTGTCCAAGAAACGACATGATTACAGTGGAAAAGGGAATATATAGTCACGAATAATGGAAATTAGAGGCAGTCGTACAAGAATATAATGTGCAGAAGTGCGTTCGGCAAATCAGGAGAGCAAGTGTGTCGCAATACTGGCATTAAAGGCCAGTATTTTCTGTGGAAGAGGTAGTAAAGACGAAGTTAGTATGTCAAAATGAGAAATATTATTAACAGCTAACAGAAAAATTATTAAATCAGATTATTAATTGTCGGTCTAAACGACGAGTTACGGAATCAATAACTGTCTAAGGCGAGGTTTTGCTAACCAAGCTGATTCAATAATCTTCTGTAGAGTGTGGTTTAGTTTACTGAAATCGTTAAAAATCATTAGGCAATACTTTTTCCTTAGAAGAACTATAATAACTACAACGGATGCAAGGGCGTATCCAGGATCAGAACTAGAGGGGGGCAGGATTTGAACTAGGGGGGGGGGGCAACTCATTTTGGTTTCGAGGAAGTGGGGTGGGGGACTGAAACATGACATTACAAAATCAAACCTATTCAGGAATCTATTTTTATCAACTACTTAATCTAAGGACCTTTTTTTTTTTTTTTGCTGTCGTCAGTCTTTAGACTGGTTTGATGCAATCCTCCATCCCTTCCTATCCTGTGCTAACCTCTTCATTTCTACATACCCCTTACAATCCACGTCCTCAATTATCTGCTTCATATATTCTAATCTCTGTCTACCTCTGCAGTTCTTACCTTCAACTGTTCCCTCCACTAACAAATTAACCAATCCAGCATGTCTCAAAATATGACCTACCAGCCTGTCTCTTCTTCCTGTAAGCTTCTTCCATAAACTTCTTTTCTCACCCATCATTTCTAAAACTCGTTCATTTCTTACTTTGTCTGTCCACCTAATTTTCAGCATTCTTCTGTAGCACCACATTTCAAATGCTTCAAGTTTCTTTCTTTCCGGTATTCCTAAAGTCCATGTTTCGCTACCGTAAAGTGCTGTGCTCCACACATAGAGTTTTAAGAAGTTCTTTCTAATTCCTAGATCAATATTTGAAACTAAAAGGTTTCTCTTTTTCATGAAGGCTCTTTTTGCTAGTGCTATTCTGCTTTTAACATCATTCCTGCTTCGGCCATCGGTTGTAATTTTGCTTCCCAAGTAACAGAACTCACTCACTTCTCCTATTGCATCCGATCCTAATTTTATATTTAATCTGCTAGTATTGGTGTCATTTCTGCTACATTTCATCACTTTTGTTTTACTTTGATTTATATTCAGTCCAAAATCTTCCTTCACTATATAGTTAATTAAGATCGTAAGTCAGTTAGTTTTTTATGTAAACATTAATTGCCTCGGATTTTCAATTTCAATAATTTTGTTTGTCAATATCTCATGGTGTTCTTTCACGAAATTTCGACGCACACTCATCAGACATAATCCAGTCAACCTTTCTCTCCCAAAGTGCTCCTGAACTAGTTCTTCACTCGTCGAAGCGTACTGTAGGCAACTTAATTTTTCTTCTAAAGGGGGGGGGCAGCAGCCCCCCTCTGACCCTCGCTGGATACGCCCATGAACGGATTCCAGTATTGAAAATAAGACCACTCTTTCGTGCTTTCTGAAGAGTCTTACAAAATATTATTTTTCTACATGGAATTCGGTCCGTTTGTTTTTAACATTTTGGAGAGTAGTATAATCTTAGGAGCATAAACATAAATCAGCAAACGGCCAAATCACTGTTAAATCGGTCATTTGTACCAGTATGATGCAAAATTCAACCCTTATTTTTTAAATAATTTTCACCATTTGTTTATTAGATGATCGAGAATTATATTCTAGTTTCTGGATGGGAACTAACTACTTACTGTTTTAAACGTATCCACACTGTATACTCGATGCCTGATCTAGGAGAGGCAACTTCAGGGGGAGGCAAAAGGCAAAATCGTGTTTACAGGGCGGCAAAAAAAAAAAAAAAAAAAAAAAAAAAAAAAAAAAAAAAAAAAAAAAAAAAAAAAAAACACTAATGCTCCGGGCGGCGACAATGGGCTATAATAGGCACTCGGTATGACAATGGGGGCGGCAAAATTATGTTGGAAGGGGTAGCAATCTCACAAGTTTTGCCAACTAGGAAAATTCCTATATCCGCCACAAATCAATGGAGCAGTCTATACTCTATAGCACTTATCGCTCCAAGGGTAGTGCGTCAGTTACGTTTGGTCGAGAGCGATGTCCTACCTGCTCTGTTCTGCAGTTGCAGCGTCTCCTCGTTGGTTCCAGACGTCAGCTTCTCCAACTCGCCCTCTATGTCGAACCTGCAACACAAGTTATTCCAGTGACAACTTACATCGCAGGGAACTGGTTATGACGAAGCGTCACAGCATGCCTACTCGCGATAACACAATTGGACTTATTACCTTTAGGCTCTGAACAGTAACGAATTTAGTGAGTTAAGTCATTGAAAAGTTAGCGTACGTTGTGTTAAAATATTTAAAGATAAGATAATACGGTTTGTGATAGGATTGTAGAATAGAACAAGTTCTTCAAAAATCTTCGTGGCAGCAGTTACCTATATATGACAGATAACTTGCAATAAGCATTTTGTGCTTTAAATTGTGGACAGGTGGGCCGACATAAGCAGTGAATGTTTAGAGCTTTGAACAGAATATTTAAGATTTTTTTTATTACTTTAATACCTTTTACCTCCACACATGAGTTTAATAACGAATTCCGTCAATTGTTTTTGTGTAATACTCGAAAGTAACAAAGTAGAAACATTGAATCTCCATTAACCTCATGGAGGGATCGTAATGTTACTGTATGAAACAGTGCAGAGAAGAGTATCAAGATTTAAATTAATATTTTTTTATAAAGGGTGTTAAATATGTGTTAACTATTGATTTGAAACATTATAAAAGCATCTTGAAGCGGTAAAAAATTTTACGTTAGCGAGAATAGAGTGGAAATTATTAGTAACTACTGAAAAAAAAATATTTACTAAAAAACCTGTTTTTGTATAATTTTTAAAAAAATGAATATTTTATATTTTTCTGTTCAGTTTTAAAAATACAATATGAAATAAAAATGGAAAGTAACTAATAATTCCTACAATATTTTTGATGTTTAAAACTATTTATATTTGTAATAATGTTAGAAAACGAGTTTATAAATTAATATCAAACGCAAAATACTGATAAAACCAAATTTTTCTAGAAGAAAAACCTTTGAGAAAAGGGCAGTAATTATAGATATGAATAATAAGAAAAATCACCTGTCATTAACAGATTTATATTTGGACGAGACTTCCAAAAATTTAAAATGAATTACTACATAATGCTCCTTGCAAAAGATAATATAAATAAAATTCATATTTCCTTTTCATGTGAACATATTTAATCATAATTTATATGATAATATAGATTTTTCATTCTGACATAGACTGATAAATAAAATGATATGGAACAAAAGCTTCAAGAAATCACGACAACGGATTGCAATCTGTTTGAAATTGTTAGTGTAACCCTTTCATTTACACGATGCAGTTAATAGACCAATAATGAAAAATATTTGTTTCCATGCAAACATTAAATTTTAAATTCAGACTTTAAAAAGTCAATGTGAATTATAAAAATTAATAAATAATGAAAGAAAGCATTTTTTTAAAAGATTTGAAATGCGACTGTAACGATTATATAAATTTTCGAAAAACGCAATCAGATCTTACAATATATTTTAATACATAACGCAATAAAAAAAAGTTGTGGTAGTTTCTGGTAATAACTGATTCAATTCAGGTGATCAAATGATAATCAAAACCATCATGAAATACATAATTATATTAGTATTATAATTATATTTTTTTCCTACGGACCTTATGCTTTATTGGTAATTTCCTTACACATCTATTCCAGCGTATTTTTACGTTAATGTTTTTCACTGAAGAGATGCAAAGTATAACATCTTCCTTGATAAATAATTTCAATTCATTTTTCCTTTACCTACAAATTAAAAACTTCTTACTCCTGAAATGAAGAACTAATTTATGCACGTGTTCCTTCAATGTATTACTCCCAATGTTCCATAAAATGCAATAACATGCTGTTACGCTGCAAAATCACTCGTCCTTGAGCGTAAAGGAAAAGATGCTCACATAAAATATTACAGTATGCCACAAAAATTTCCGTTATACACAGAGGTTATTTTGTTTGCTTCATGAAGGGGTAAACTAAGATTTTTAAACAGACCACGATTAGAAAGCGCTCTTCAGAATGTATAACAGAAACTAGCAACTATAATCTTTTCAATATAGCTACATCTCATTTTTTATTGAACTTTTGCGTAGAAAAAAAGAAAGCAAGGGAATTGAGCTTAATGGATTTACTGGGTTTACTAGCCCGAATGGAATTATTAACCCTGCTACCGTTCAATTACTAACTAGAAAGTTAAAACAAAACATTAAAATTTTCAATCTGGATAAACTCTGATATTGAATCAAAATCTAATTTTATTTTCATTAAACATAGTTCAAGTTGAAGCTGCCATAGTTAATCACTCTCTAATTGAAGTAGCATTTGTCCAAGATTCTCCCAGTCATCAAAATCTATAGCTGGAACTATGTATTTCGAAATAAAATTATTGATTAATTTTTTTAATTCATGTATCGCTATATTTTCATAGTTTTTGTATATAATTTGAGGAAAGTTATCTTCAAAAGTGAATAAGTCTGAACATACTGCTATTATAAACAAATACAATAGAAAATAATCACTTGTGTTCGTAATGACCTGGTGGCAGGGTTTTTTACGGGTAGCCGCCCAACATAGCCCGGTAGTTCCACCAGGTATAGAAGACCTACAGCTTAACGAGTAATACAACAACAGAAGCGTTGTGGAGTACTTAAGATTACACAAGCTGTACCAGAGGTGAAGGTCGGATTAAGGGGCTTTCAAAATCTCAGCCAACAGCGTGATTCGAAACATATATTTATACCTTCTATCCCCAATCAGAGGCCTTAACCACTGAGCCATCAGACCGCTCGTCAAACGCAAAAAAAAGACATATTTATTCAAATGCATTTATACTATAGATAACTTTTCCATCATTAGTCATATATCGTTTTTCTAAACGTTGCGGGTCTGTTGGATTTCTCACAGCATTTGTCACTATGCATAGCCACCCTTGACGAGTTTCAGCTTCTCTAAGAGACTACTGAAGACACAAACCGGTGATGTTCTTCACTTGATCCATTCGCCCACTCGTCGTTTCTAGTGGTCTTCTGTACGCCACTTACCCTCCCACGATCAGTTTCTCCAAGTGTTCATTGTTCCTTCTTAGTACGTGTCGACAGGCTAGAAGATTCTCTGGATGGCACGGGAAAAATTACCTTTTTAGATGTTGATATAATGTACAAGATACGTGTAGCATTATACGCGATAAGGACATCTCAAAGTTATCAATGTAATTCCTGACTATAAGGAATCGTGCCTCACAGACCTATTAGAAAACGGAGAAGAGGCATGTTTCTACCCGGGATTATGTTTGTGTCATTTATTATCGCCCTATTCTGCCAGATCTTGTTAAGCTTGTTCATGACATCTTTCTCTAGGAAGCTTCCTGTGTGATGAATGGTTAATGAAGGTAGACAAAATCATTTCCAACTCTGTTAAACAATCCAAGCAGATCGATGAATTACCATGGGTGTGGACGTGTTGAAGTTGGTCTCTAATCTATGGTCCTAACTTATGTCCTTTAATCTCACGAGCTAATCTGTAATACCACCTCTCTCTGCTTGCTAGGAGAATCAAGGATAATAGAATATTATAAAAATTAAATACATTTAAAAACTGAAATCGAAATGCTGTAGGAAAGCGACCAAATTACAATTTTACTAATAACACATTTGCTGCCGATGATCTATAAAGTTAATTTCTGCAAAGTGCACGTGAATCGATCGAATTGAGGGAAGTTAATAGCTGCATGTGATGAAACTAGAAAAAAGTAATGAACTTAGAAATAACATTGTTTGCTTTCAAAAATTTACAAGTAGTATTTTGTTAGCATCACGGATAAAATTACTATGCTTTAGTAAAAACAAAAAACAAAAACAAAAAAACATTTTTCAAAACTTAATCCAGATAAGTTACAAACAATTATCGTTTCAAAAAAATGATATAAACAATATTGACTCCCTACTAAATTGTAGTATATTTCCAATAGGACTTTTTTATTTTGTTGACATACGAGAAGTTTAAAAATTTTACTACCCTAAATCTACATCTACATATATACTCTGCAATTCACAAAATTGTGGGTGGCAGAGGGTGCCCAGCACCAAAGCTAATCTCTTTGCTGTGTATTCCAATCCCTAATGGTACGAGGGAAAAAAGAATTCATATAAGTAAAATGAGACTTGAAGAACAATAGCATCGTAAACAGTTTTGTTGTTTATGATACTAATATTACTAGAAGAATAAGTGTCCCAATATTCGTTCGTCGGCAACCGTTACTTGAAGCAGTACCTCCAGTGATAATTTAATTTAAAGTGTGTAGTTAGTTGTAGCCTCATCTCTGCATATTTGTTTGTCAGTAGCAGCAGCAGCAGTCGTTCGTCGGCAACCGTTACGTGAAGTAGTACCTCCAGTGATAATTTAATTCAAAGTGTGTAGTTAGTTGTAGCTTCATCTCTGTATATTTGTTTGTCAGTAGTAGCAGCAACAGTCGTTCGTCGGCAACCGTTACGTGAAGTAGTCCCTCCAGTGTTAATTTAATTTAAAGTGCGTAGTTAGCTTATGCTTCGTCTTTGTATATTTGGTTATTGCCAAAGAGCCTCCTAATGAGAACGCATAGTGAGTCCGTTTTTCGTGTACTCCTTAGGTAGTATGTAAGGTAGTAGGTGTAGGGACTGTGGTTGTTGTGTGCAGACGCAGGCTGAGGTGACTGATCTGCGCACCCAGCTTGTAGCTTTGTTAACTAGGGTTACACAGCTGGAAGCTGCCGCAAGTGAGTGCAGTAGATGCGGTATTGGTGACCCTGTAGATGCAAAGCGGCTAGCAGGTTCTCCCATACCAGTAATCGTACCTGCAGTTCAGGCCGAGACGTCGGAATTCTTTGCGGCCGTCGCCAAGTGGTGGCTGGCGTGTGGTTTCTGGACGTCGCTGCCGCAATCGGGGGCAGTCGTGCAAGCGTGATTCCCAGGAGGGTGAGCTTGTACCACTGTCCAACCGGTTTGACGCAGTGTCTGGAACTGATTCAGTCCTGCAATCGTCGGCCTTTGAGTTGGCAGCCCCACAGCCCGCTAAGTCTGGACAACTGCAGAAGGGGGTTTTAGTGGTTGGTAGCTCCAACGTTAGGCGCTATATCGAGCCCCTTAGGGAAATGGCGAATAGGTCTGGGAAGAAATCCGATATCCATTCATTGTGTATTCCGGGGGGTCTCATCCGAGATGTGGAACAGGGCATCCCGGATGCCATTGAACGGACGGGGTGTAGCCAGCTGCGGATTGTGGCTCATGTCGGCACCAATGATGCTTGCCGCCTAGGGTCGGAGGTTATCCTCTCGTCCTTTGGGCGACTTACAGAAAAGGTGAACTCTGTGGCGATTGGCCGCAAGATTTCTGCTGCAGCATTGTCGATAGGACTGACTGTGAACCTCTGGTTCAGAGCCGCGTTGAGGGGCTGAACCAGAGATTACGGCGTTTCTGTGATAGCCATGGCTGCAGATTTCTCGATCTTCACCTTGGGGTTGAGTCTTGTAGGGATCCCTTGGATAGATCAGGGGGAATTAGTTATCACAAAGCTGTAATTACTACAGTAAAATTAACAACCACACACAAAAAGAGAAATGAGAGGATCGTTTACAGATTCGAAAACGCTTCAAACGAGTGTTTAGATCGTATTTGAGGAATAATTACCATACCTTCTTAGTAGCAGGAGGCACCGTTGAAGAGAGGTAGCATCGATTCTTATGTACAGTCGGGGAAGGAAGGAACTTGCATATACCGAAACTGACAATCAGGGAAGGGAACGATCCCGCATGGTACACGCTGTAGGTTAAAAGGTTACTCAGAAAGCAAAGGAAGATACATACACGATTAAAAAGGACGATGCATCGGACTGATTTAGATAAGTTAAAGGAGATAAGGGGGATGGGGAATGTTAAGAATGCGATGCGTGAGGCCTTTAATGACTTTCGTTCCAATTCTCTCTCCAGGAGCCTCACTGAAAACCCTAAGAAATTTTGGTCGCATGTAAAAAAAAAAAATTAGTTGTAGTGGGAACAATAAGCCAGTTCTAATAAAAGACGGACAGGAAGTTGAAGACAGCTGCACCGTATTTAACACCGAATTCAAAAATTCATTCACGCTGGAAAACATGGAAAACATCCCCACTTTACTACATCGTGTGGAATTAGAGATGGATCGGACAGAAATTGATAGCGTAGGTATTGTAAAACAATTAAAACTCCTGAAGTGGGGTAAAGCGCCGGGTCCCGATGGTATACCGGTAAGAGTATTTTCTGAATACGGGGAGGAAATCAATCCATTTCTGTCAGATATATTCCGTAAATCTTAAGAAGAGAAAAAAGTACCTTCTAGCTGGAAAATAGCCCAGGTAATTCCCGTTTTCAAGAAAGGAGATTGGGGTGATCCTAGGAATTATCGACCCTTATCTCTAACATCTGTCTGTAGCAGAATTCTGGAGCATGTCATATGCTCGAACATTATGAAATTTCTAGATGAGAACGAGTTACTTACACCGTGTCAACACGGATTTCGGAAGAAGAGATCGTGTGAAACACAATTGGCCCTAATTTCCCATTACGTAATGAAAGTTATCGATGCACGTTCGCAAGTTGATGCAGTTTTCTTGGATTTTCAGAAAGCTTTTGATTCTGTACCACACAACCGACTTTTAACGAAGATTCGAGCTTACGGTATTTCGGCTCAGATTTACGAGTGGATACGTGATTTTCTAAATGGTCGATCACAGTATGTCGTTGTTGACGGGGAAGCCTCTTCTAAGAAAAATGTTACTTCGGGCGTTCCTCAAGGAAGTGTAATAGGACTACTTCTTTTATTAATTTTTATAAACGATCTAGGTGACAACGTCAAATGCTGATTGCGTTTGTTTGCCGACGATGCAGTTATCTCTGGGGAAAAAAGGTGCTACGACGATTGCTTAGAAATTCAACGCGATTTGGATGATATTTTCAATTGGTGCCGTAAATGGCAGCTTACACTTAATTGCAAAAAGTGCAAGGCAATGCGGATAAGTAACAAGAAGAATCAGTTTGTTCACGAGTACAAAATAAACAATTCAGCTGTTGACACGGTTGATTCCGTGAAGTATCTGGGGGTGATAGTACAAAGCAACATGAAATGGGACATTCACATAACTTCCGTCGTAGGCAAGGCTAATTCTAAATTGCGATTCATAGGTCGTATTTTGAGGAATTGTAATGCTCACACAAAGGAGATATAAAACACTAGTGGGTCCGCATCTGGATTACTTTTGTGAAGTTTGGGATCCGTATCGCAAGGTTCTGACTCAGTGGAGAGGGTGCAGAAGAGAGCCACTCGATTCATGACTGGTTGCTTATGAAAGCGTCACAGAATTGATACATAGATTGGGCTGGGATAGTTTGGAAGAAAGACGACGTAGTTTGCGTTCGAATTTATTGGAGAATATGCGAAAAAATTTAAATTTCGAGTGCAATGAAATACTTCTTCCGGCAACCTATTTAGGTCGCAATGACCGGAGGGATAAGATTAGAGAAATAAGATGCCGTACTGATGTTTTTATGTATTCCTTCTTTCCTCGCGCTATTCGGGATTGGAATGCACGGGTTTAGGATTGGTGATTAGCACCCTCTGCCACCCACAATGTTCGGATTTGCAGAGTATGGATGTAGATGTAGATGAAGAAAACCTACAATCAAGATGGTATGTCTAATAAATAATGATAAATATTTTAAAATGTGTTTGGCCATAAGTTCATGTTTACAAAAATAAAAAATTTGATACACGAGGCATATTTTTTTTTTACTTATGGCTTTACGCCTCGTCGACGTCGAGGTCACAAAAGGCGGGAAAGAACTGGGAACAAAGATCGGGAAGGAATTCGGCCATGGCCTTTTGAAGGATGCTACCTGGCATTGGTCTGGAGTGATTTGGGGAAACCATGGAAAACCCAAATCTGCTTGCAAAAATTACATAAATTTCAGAAATATCTGGAAAAAAATAGTATGTTTATTTGATAGTTCTGTATGACATAGTCAGGACATCCTAAATGTCCACCGCTTTTACAGGTTTCAGCTGTAAGCTATATTGTGGAAAGTTACCCATCTGTACACACACACACACACACACATATATATATATTTAGCTTCAACTATTAACACATTAGCCATAGAAATTGCAGGAACTGTTAAAAACACCAAATTAAGTAAAAATAGCAATGATACAAAAACTCTCCTGAATAAACGGAGGAATATGAAAGTAAAACCTGAAAAAAAACCTAATTGAATATGCTGAACTGTGCAAGACCATTAGAAAAGAAATAACAGCTGACATCAAGAAATATAACGAAAACCTGGTCAGATCAGTTATAGAGAACAAGAAAGGCTATAAGAAAGCAAAACAAAGATTAATGATAGGAAAGAAACAAATAATAGCTTTAGATGATGATAATGAGCGTATTACAGACAAAACGGCAGTATTGGTTCATATCAGGAACTTCTATCAGTCCTTATACAGCAAGCAAGATGAAAATCCTTTAATGACATCAAGCCCAGACTCACCAATTCCTGAAGTCCTCCTATATGAAGTTAGAAGGGCAGTGAACGAAATGAAAAAAGGATCAGCTAGTGGTTATGACGGACTGTCTATTGACGTACTCCAATTGACTGGAGAAGAAACCTACAGACACCTAGCTAAGGTGTTTTCACAATGCCTCGAAGAGAGAAATATCCCATCCAGCTGGAACAAGGCAATGATTGTGTTGCTACACAAAAAGGGTAGTCGTTACAATATTAAAAACTACTGCCCCATCAGACTCCTTCCTATCATATACAAAGTGTTTACAAAGGTCATCAATAACCGCATCAGTTCCACCTTGGACACAGCGCAACCAATTGAACAGGCTGGCTTTAGGTCAGGATTCAGCACAGTAGATCACATCCAAATCATCCACGAAGTAATAAGTCGAGCAAATTAATACCAGATGCCCCTCTGTTTGGCCTTTATCGATTTTGAAAAAGCTTTTGATTCAGTCCATCACTCAGCAATCATGCAAGCCATTTTAGAACAAGGAGTGAATCCCGGCTATATCGACTTACTGTACAACATCTACACCACTTCCACTGCCTTTGTCAACATGGCTGAAGTCACCAAAGAGTTCCCAGTAGAAAGAGGGGTAAAACAAGGAGACTCTATATCCCCCAAGGTATTCACATCAGTCCTAGAGTTGGCAATGTCAAAAATCCAATGGCAAAACCGAGGTTTGAGAATAAATGGAAGAAGTCTAAACAACTTAAGATTCGCTGATGATATAGTTTTACTCTCAAACAGTCTGGAAGAGCTCAAAGAACTGATAAATGAACTAGAGGCAGCGTGCAGTGAAGTAGGCCTTAAAATAAATATATCAAAAAGCAAAATCATGCAAAACAAATGGGCAGAAAAAGATAAAGAAAAGGCAGACATGAAAGATTCTGGTATTGAGTCCGTAGATCAGTACATCTATCTTGGCCAACTGATCAATATGAATGGTGACTCAAAGCCTGAGATCTACAGACGGATAAAGCTGGGCTGGAGAGCATACGGAAGAAATTCCATAGTTTTTAAATCGAACATGCCAGTACATCTTAAGAAACAGGTATTTGAACAATGTGTATTACCGGTCCTCACATATGCCTGTCAGACTTGGACCCTAAATAGCCACACGAAGCAAAAACTGAGAACTGCCCAGCGAAGTATGGAAAGAGCAATGCTAGGGTTTACAAGAAGAGACAGGAAAAGGGCCGTGCACATCCGTTCAATAACTAAAGTAACAGACATCTTAAAAAGAGTCATGACCCAAAAATGGCAATGGGTCGGTCATGTTTCTCGCAAAAGAGATGAAAGATGGACTACGATAGTGCTGGATTGGATACCGAGAAACCTGAAAAGAGCAAGAGGAAGATCCCCCGATCGCTGGGATAAGGATATACGTCGAGTTACAGGCGTGAACTGGAAGAGGGTGGCTCAGGATCGATCGGCCTGGAAAGAACTACAGCAAAACTATGTAGAATTAAATTCTAATATATAGCTCATCAGGCTTAAAGAGGCTACATCCTGAAAAACGGATCGATATAGCTGCAATAATAATAACAATAATTATATATATATATATACCGGGTGGTTATAAGTAAACTTTCCCTATTTAACACGTTATAACACGGAAACTAATTACCATGCGAGTACCAAACTTGGTATAAAGTGCACGATTTCCATGCATCACAGCGCGACCGTCCAGTTCCAACTATGGCTACGGGGTTCCGTGATCAGTCATCGTGATCAACACATTTGGAAACGATAGAATTATCAGCCGATCGTTTCCAAATGCTTGGCCGGGGCAATCACCTGACATCACTCCCTGTGATTTCTGGTTGTGGGGCTACCTGAAGGACAGGGTTTACCAGGGCAACATTCACACATGTGCTGATCTGAAGCGCAGCATACATGCTTCGTTTTGCTGTGCACAGCGCAATCCTGCGCTTTCAGACTCTTCTGGACACTGATGGGCGCCATATTCAGCCCCTTTTGTAGCAGTAATGGCACCGATATGTAATGGTGTAATTTACCGTAGAAGCACATTAAAAGTGTTTCAATTGAATTTATTCTGCACTATTTCTCTTCCCCATATCCTTGACATTAATGCTACCAAGTTTGGTAGTCGTATGGTAATTAGTTTCCGTGTTATAACGTGTTAAATAGGGAACGTTTGATTATAACCATCCGGTACATATAATTTATATCCCGGTCGTTTTTTAAGCTACATGTATTCTCTATGACGTAGTGAGGAGCGGTAAGCTTTCCGTGTGATTCACTGAAGTCTACATTCTAGAAATGAGACATAGGGGAGTTGGATATTATATATACTGATGTATCTTTGGAGTTACCTAGATCCCCTGTAGAATAAGAGCGACCTTCTGGCTGCATCTGGTCGGCCAGAGTTGGCGAGGTACCACGGTGAGTCAGGCATCCAGGCGAACAGAGGCACGAAGACCAGCGATATGACCAGGCACGAGGCGCACAGCACGTGGTACGAGGCGACGGCGCCTAGCACGTAGGCCAACAGTATGCCGACGCTCATCTGGAGGATCATCAGTGCCCCCAGCTCGCCGCGAACACGGTCCTGCGGAGGACAGAGCAGAGGAGAGCTGCAGCAGGTAGCACAAGGAAATAATAGGCAAGTGGGTACCGAATGTCACACACATTTATCCCGTGCAATTACATGCAATTGTTAAAGAAATATCGGAGACCAGTTGACAGAAGACTCTGAGCAGGTCAGGTACGGCCGATTATCTTGCAATCTGTTAGGTTTGGCTAATGTCTGCCGAACACACAGAGAAAGGACGTGAAATTATTTGCGCGTAATTGCATCTCGTGTCCAGCTCATTAGTAAGATACAGTATAGCGGATCACGTGAAAAATTCACAGCCTCTGTCTCGACAGTGACCATAAAAGAATAAAGGAAGATAAACAGTTACGGCCCATTGTATGACGTTTCATGGAACAAGCGAGGGATTAGCACATGCGATAAATAACTTTTGTAAATTACCCCAAATATAAGCCGTTGTGTTTTTCCTGTAAGTTACAAGAGAAAAAAAATATCGCTCTGGTTTTAGTCAGCAGGTGGGTGACAATACTCGAGTAAGGGTAACTATAGAGGACGACACTACGCACTGACTCGACTCTGCAACCAAGTCGCATTGTGAAGTCCACACCGGCAGGTCACTACAGTCAGCAGCTATCAAAGGGAGTGAGCCGTTAATGTACGCTGACTCCACATCGGTTATTATTCAGATTTGCGTCAACAAAATGCGTTATACGATACCAATCTGTATTATCCATCTTATTCCGTTTAAGTACTACAGACCTGTGGCAGACGCAAATCCAACGGTGCGAAAGCAATACAGCTCTGTTTCCCATCGAATACCGAAATCTAAAAGGTATGCATACATATGATGCTAAAGAGGTAACGTAATAGCTTGTGGGTCACTATTTCGTTAGGAAATCTTGCTACAGGAAGCCAGATGTTCTATTGACAGAGAAAATATAAATAATTCTTTGTTCCGTAATTCACGTCATTATACAAATGTAAGTCGATTTGTCGGTGTCTATTTGTTGAACTAATGTTCTACGTAATAATTTAAAAAAAAAAATTAAACTGTAGATTCCTGACTTGCTATTTCTGATGAGATTCACCTTTAAGGAATCGAATTAAGATTGTATTTGAACGTTTGGTATTCCACGTTGAATTCGATAAGATACAACCTCCGGAAGTTATTAGTGGCGTTCTCGGAAAACAATTAACATATTAACTTACCACCGGGCAGAATTCTGAATACTTGCTCATCGACCTCCTAATATTTCCTGCAACTCGTATTAATGATTCTTTGCGCATGAGAGGTAGTCCAGATTGTTACGTATTTAGGAATGCACGTTCGAGCACTACTCGGTGAGGTTAGGATGCTGCAGACGTTTAACGCACGTCAGTTTGACAGTCTATCACTGGGTAATAAAGCTGCATAAACAACTGATGTTCTCAAAAAGGACATATGATAATCCTGATATGTTTTTCATTTTGTTATCGTGCCAGTCAATAGTAACGATACGTTATTAAGTTCTGAGTAGCTAAGGCTTATAATCGAAACGAGAAGATGGAACTACGGCACAAATATCAGAAAATTCAATGGAAACTCAAAACAGAGGTTTATAACGATTATCAGTCAAAACTTGGTGTAAATCAATCAAAAAACATGTGCAGTGATTTTACACAACAACAATCTTTCTGGCACGAAATGCAACAGTTATGTTTACACAATTTTCTAAGAACCTCCGCTGCTACAATATTCTTAAGCAAAACAACAGTTGAAAAACTAACCGGCTTCGGTAGCGTAGGGGCTAGAGTGCTAGCTCCGCGTACCGAAGGTCGCCGGTTCGAGTCCGGCCAAGGGTATGCGTGTTTAGCGTTGTGTCTGTGAATGTCTTGCCCGTGTTGTAGTGTCCTTGTGTCAATACTTGATAGCAACAAATCACATTGAGCTGGCTGTATGGCCCAGTAGTCGAAAGCCAAAAAAAAGTTGAAAAACTGTAGGAGACACTCATCTTCGAGTTATTCTTTATTTATTTAATAATCATCTACTGATTTGAGACCCAATAGTTGTTTTACGCCATAATTTTCCATAATATTGCATTATAATTGTCTTTTGGTTTAACTCCTTCAGCCCTACAAGTAGCTGTACGGCGGAATTGGTATCGTCAACACTACAGGGAATAGTGCAAATTACCAATTCCTGCTCAAAACTACCAGGATTCAACTTACCGCGGTCAATTTGGTGCAAATTAAATCGTATTAGATATGGTACGGGAAGAACTGCTTCAACTCTCCACACCTGGGGCTGGGCAGATTGACTGTGCTGCGACCGCGGTTAAGTTAAGCGGCGCTTGACAATGGGAGCAATGCCGGCTATCTAAACGTCGCCAGGCGAATTTACATTTTTTTTTATGGGTTTCGGAATGTTATGCCATACAGGCAGCCTGATGAATTTTTGCAGCTAATTAGACACACCACAGGACGGACATGACATTCACAGATACAACACCCATGCCTGCGGCCGGACTCGAACCGCCGACCTCGTTCTACGCTACTGAGGTCGACGACTTTAGTTTGACGTGACT
>CM061919.1:51357368-51392073 GCA_031002005.1 Vandiemenella viatica | reverse complement strand
TGACATGAGCGGCGGAGCCACCAGCAAGCACAGCGTGCGGCGCCCCACCTGCCAACACAGCAGAACATGCCACCACGCCTGCTCTGCGACCAGCACCAGCGTCCAGTTGACCATGAGCGGCGGAGCCACCAGCAAGCACAGCGTGCGGCGCCCCACCTGCCAACACAGCAGAACATGCCACCACGCCTGCTCTGCGACCAGCACCAGCGTCCAGTTGACATGAGCGGCGGGAGCCACCAGCAACCACAGCGTGCGGCGCCCACTGCCACACAGAAGAACATGCCCACCACGCCTGCTCTGCGACCAGACACCAGCGTCCAGTTCACCATGAGCGGCGGAGCACCAGCAGGCACAGCGTTCGGGCCCCCATGCCAACACAGCAGAACATGCCACCACGCCTGCTCTGCGACCAGCACCAGCGTCCAGTTGACCATGAGCGGCGGAGCCACCAGAAGCACAGCGTGCGGCGCCCCACCTGCCAAACACAGCAGAACATGCCACCACGCCTTGCTCTGCGACCAGCACCAGCGTCCAGTTGACCATGAGCGGCGGAGCCACCAGCAGCACAGCGTGCGGCGCCCCACCTGCCAAACACGCAGAAACATCCACCACGCCTGCTCTGCGACCAGCACCAGCGTCCAGTTGACCATGAGCGGCGGAGCCACCAGCAGGCACAGCGTGCGGCGCCCACCTGCCAAACACAGCAGAACATGCCACCACGCCTGCTCTGCGACCAGCACCAGCGTCCAGTTCACCATGAGCGGCGGAGCCACCAGCAGCACAGCGTGCGGCGCCCCAACCTGCCAACACAGCAGAACATGCCACCACGCCTGCTCTGCGACCAGCACCAGCGTCCAGTTCACCATGAGCGGCGGAGCCACCAGCAGGCACAGCGTGCGGCGCCCCACCTGCCAACACAGCAGAACATGCCACCACGCCTGCTCTGCGACCAGCACCAGCGTCCAGTTGACCATGAGCGGCGGAGCCACCAGCAGCACAGCGTGCGGCGCCCCACCTGCCAACACAGCAGAACATGCCACCACGCCTGCTCTGCGACCAGCACCAGCGTCCAGTTCACCATGAGCGGCGAGCCACCAGCAGCACAGCGTGCGGCGCCCACCTGCCAACACAGCAGAACATGCCACCAGCCTGCTCTGCGACCAGCACCAGCGTCCAGTTCACCATGAGCGGCGGAGCCACCAGCAGGCACAGCGTGCGGCGCCCCACCTGCCAACACAGCAGAACATGCCACCACGCCTGCTCTGCGACCAGCACAGGTCCAGTGACCATGAGCGGCGGAGCCACCAGCAGGCACAGCGTGCGGCGGGCCCCACCTGCCAACACAGCAGAACATGCCACCACGCCTGCTCTGCGACAGCACCAGCGTCCAGTTCACCATGAGCGGCGGAGCCACCAGCAGGCACAGCGTGCGGCGACCCACCTGCCAACACAGCAGAACATGCCACCACGCCTGCTCTGCGACCAGCACCAGCGTCCAGTTCACCATGAGCGGCGGAGCCACCAGCAGGCACAGCGTGCGGCGCCCCACCTGCCAAACACAGCAGAACATGCCACCACGCCTGCTCTGCGACCAGCACCAGCGTCCAGCACCATGAGCGGCGGAGCCACCAGCAGCACAGCGTGCGGCGCCCCACCTGCCAACACAGCAGAACATGCCACCACGCCTGCTCTGCGACCAGCACCAGCGTCCAGTTCACCATGAGCGGCGGAGCCACCAGCAGGCACAGCGTGCGGCGACCCACTGCCAACACAGCAGAACATGCCACCACGCCTGCTCTGCGACCAGCACCAGCGTCCAGTTCACCATGAGCGGCGGAGCCACCAGCAGCACAGCGTGCGGCGACCCACCTGCCAACACAGCAGAACATGCCACCACGCCTGCTCTGCGACCAGCACCAGCGTCCAGTTCACCATGAGCGGCGGAGCCACCAGCAGGCACAGCGTGCGGCGCCCCACCTGCCAACACAGCAGAACATGCCACCACGCCTGCTCTGCGACCAGCACCAGCGTCCAGTTGACCATGAGCGGCGGAGCCACCAGCAGGCACAGCGTGCGGCGCCCCACCTGCCAAACACAGCAGAACATGCCACCACGCCTGCTCTGCGACCAGCACCAGCGTCCAGTTCACCATGAGCGGCGGAGCCACCAGCAGGACAGCGTGCGGCGCCCCACCTGCCAACACAGCAGAACATGCCACCACGCCTGCTCTGCGACCAGCACCAGCGTCCAGTTCACCATGAGCGGCGGAGCCACCAGCAGGCACAGCGTGCGGCGACCCACCTGCCAACACAGCAGAACATGCCACCACGCTGCTCTGCGACCAGCACCAGCGTCCAGTTCACCATGAGCGGCGGAGCCACCAGCAGGCACAGCGTGCGGCGCCCCACCTGCCAACACAGCAGAACATGCCACCACGCCTGCTCTGCGCCAGCACAGCGTCCGTTGACCATGAGCGGCGGAGCCACCAGCAGGCACAGCGTGCGGCGCCCCACCTGCCAACACAGCAGAACATGCCACCACGCCTGCTCTGCGACCAGCACCAGCGTCCAGTTCACCATGAGCGGCGGAGCCACCAGCAGGCACAGCGTGCGGCGCCCCACCTGCCAACACAGCAGAACATGCCACCACGCCTGCTCTGCGACCAGCACCAGCGTCCAGTTCACCATGAGCGGCGGAGCCACAGCAGGCACAGCGTGCGGCGCCCCACCATGCCAACACAGCAGAAACATGCCACCACGCCTGCTCTGCGACCAGCACCAGCGTCCAGTTCACCATGAGCGGCGGAGCCACCAGCAGGCACAGCGTGCGGCGACCCACCTGCCAACACAGCAGAACATGCCACCACGCCTGCTCTGCGACCAGCACCAGCGTCCAGTTCACCATGAGCGGCGGAGCCACCAGCAGGCACAGCGTGCGGCGACCCACCTGCCAACACAGCAGAACATGCCACCACGCCTGCTCTGCGACCAGCACCAGCGTCCAGTTCACCATGAGCGGCGGAGCCACCAGCAGGCACAGCGTGCGGCGCCCACCTGCCAACACAGCAGAACATGCCACCACGCCTGCTCTGCGACCAGCACCAGCGTCCAGTTCACCATGAGCGGCGGAGCCACCAGCAGGCACAGCGTGCGGCGCCCCACCTGCCAACACAGCAGAACATGCCACCACGCCTGCTCTGCGACCAGCACCAGCGTCCAGTTCACCATGAGCGGCGGAGCCACCAGCAGGCACAGCGTGCGGCGACCCACCTGCCAACACAGCAGAACATGCCACCACGCCTGCTCTGCGACCAGCACCAGCGTCCAGTTCACCATGAGCGGCGGAGCCACCAGCAGGCACAGCGTGCGGCGCCCCACCTGCCAACACAGCAGAACATGCCACCACGCCTGCTCTGCGACCAGCACCAGCGTCCAGTTCACCATGAGCGGCGGAGCCACCAGCAGGCACAGCGTGCGGCGCCCCACCTGCCAACACAGCAGAACATGCCACCACGCTGCTCTGCGACCAGCACCAGCGTCCAGTTCACCATGAGCGGCGGAGCCACCAGCAGGCACAGCGTGCGGCGCCCCACCTGCCAACACAGCAGAACATGCCACCACGCCTGCTCTGCGACCAGCACCAGCGTCCGGCACAGCGTGCGGCGCCCCACCTGCCAACACAGCAGAACATGCCACCACGCCTGCTCTGCGACCAGCACCAGCGTCCAGTTCACCATGAGCGGCGGAGCCACCAGCAGGCACAGCGTGCGGCGCCCCACCCTGTGCCAACACAGCAGAACATGCCACCACGCCTGCTCTGCGACCAGCACCAGCGTCCAGTTCACCATGAGCGGCGGAGCCACCAGCAGGCACAGCGTGCGGCGACCCACCTGCCAACACAGCAGAACATGCCACCACGCCTGCTCTGCGACCAGCACCAGCGTCCAGTTCACATGAGCGGCGGAGCCACCAGGCACAGCGTGCGGCCCCCACTGCCAACACAGCAGAACATGACACCACGCCTGCTCTGCGACCAGCACCAGCGTCCAGTTGACCATGAGCGGCGGAGCCACCAGCAGGCACAGCGTGCGGCGCCCCACCTGCCAACACAGCAGAACATGCCACCACGCCTGCTCTGCGACCAGCACCAGCGTCCAGTTGACCATGAGCGGCGGAGCCACCAGCAGGCACAGCGTGCGGCGCCCCACCTGCCAACACAGCAGAAACATGCCACCACGCCTGCTCTGCGACCAGCACCAGCGTCCAGTGTCACCATGAGCGGCGGAGCCACCAGCAGGCACAGCGTGCGGCGCCCCACCTGCCAACACAGCAGAACATGCCACCACGCCTGCTCTGCGACCAGCACCAGCGTCCAGTTCACCATGAGCGGCGGAGCCACCAGCAGGCACAGCGTGCGGCGCCCCACTGCCAAACAGCAGAACATGCCACCACGCCTGCTCTGCGACCAGCACCAGCGTCCAGTGACCATGAGCGGCGGAGCCACCAGCAGGCACAGCGTGCGGCGCCCCACCTGCCAACACAGCAGAACATGCCACCACGCCTGCTCTGCGACCAGCACCAGCGTCCAGTTCACCATGAGCGGCGGAGCCACCAGCAGGCACAGCGTGCGGCGACCCACCTGAAACACAGCAGAACATGCCACCACGCCTGCTCTGCGACCAGCACCAGCGTCCAGTTCACCATGAGCGGCGGAGCCACCAGCAGGCACAGCGTGCGGCGCCCCACCTGCCAACACAGCAGAACATGCCACCACGCCTGCTCTGCGACCAGCACCAGCGTCCAGTTGACATGAGCGGCGGAGCCACCAGCGGCACAGCGTGCGGCGCCCCACTGCCAACACAGCAGAACATGCCACCACGCCTGCTCTGCGGACCAGCACCAGCGTCCAGTTCACCATGAGCGGCGGAGCCACCAGCAGGCACAGCGTGCGGCGACCCCACCTGCCAACACAGCAGAACATGCCACCACGCCTGCTCTGCGACCAGCACCAGCGTCCAGTTCACCATGAGCGGCGGAGCCACCAGCAGGCACAGCGTGCGGCGACCCACCTGCCAACACAGCAGAACATGCCACCACGCCTGCTCTGCGACCAGCACCAGCGTCCAGTTCACCATGAGCGGCGGAGCCACCAGCAGGCACAGCGTGCGGCGCCCCCACCTGCCAACACAGCAGAACATGCCACCACGCCTGCTCTGGCGACCAGCACCAGCGTCCAGTTGACCATGAGCGGCGGAGCCACCAGCAGGCACAGCGTGCGGCGCCCCACCTGCCAACACAGCAGAACATGCCACCACGCCTGCTCTGCCGACCAGCACCAGCGATCCAGTTCACCATGAGCGGCGGAGCCACCAGCAGGCACAGCGTGCGGCGACCCACCTGCCAACACAGCAGAACATGCCACCACGCCTGCTCTGCGACCAGCACCAGCGTCCAGTTCACCATGAGCGGCGGAGCCACCAGCAGGCACAGCGTGCGCGACCCACCTGCCAACACAGCAGAACATGCCACCACGCCTGCTCTGCGACCAGCACCAGCGTCCCAGTTCACCATGAGCGGCGGAGCCACCAGCAGGCACAGCGTGCGGCGCCCCACCTGCCAAACAGCAGAACATGCCACCACGCCTGCTCTGCGACCAGCACCAGCGTCCAGTTGACCATGAGCGGCGGAGCCACCAGCAGGCACAGCGTGCGGCGCCCCACCTGCCAACACAGCAGAACATGCCACCACGCCTGCTCTGCGACCAGCACCAGCGTCCAGTTCACCATGAGCGGCGGAGCCACCAGCAGGCACAGCGTGCGGCGCCCCACCTGCCAACACAGCAGAACATGCCACCACGCCTGCTCTGCGACCAGCACCAGCGTCCAGTTCACCATGAGTGGCGGAGCCACCAGCAGGCACAGCGTGCGGCGACCCACCTGCCAACACAGCAGAACATGCCACCACGCCTGCTCTGCGACCAGCACCAGCGTCCAGTTCACCATGAGCGGCGGAGCCACCAGCAGGCACAGCGTGCGGCGCCCCACCTGCCAACACAGCAGAACATGCCACCACGCCTGCTCTGCGACCAGCACCAGCGTCCAGTTGACCATGAGCGGCGGAGCCACCAGCAGGCACAGCGTGCGGCGCCCCACCTGCCAACACAGCAGAACATGCCACCACGCCTGCTCTGCGACCAGCACCAGCGTCCAGTTCACCATGAGCGGCGGAGCCACCAGCAGGCACAGCGTGCGGCGACCCACCTGCCAACACAGCAGAACATGCCACCACGCCTGCTCTGCGACCAGCACCAGCGTCCAGTTCACCATGAGCGGCGGAGCCACCAGCAGGCACAGCGTGCGGCGCCCCACCTGCCAACACAGCAGAACATGCCACCACGCCTGCTCTGCGACCAGCACCAGCGTCCAGTTGACCATGAGCGGCGGAGCCACCAGCAGGCACAGCGTGCGGCGCCCCACCTGCCAACACAGCAGAACATGCCACCACGCCTGCTCTGCGACCAGCACCAGCGTCCAGTTCACCATGAGCGGCGGAGCCACCAGCAGGCACAGCGTGCGGCGACCCACCTGCCAACACAGCAGAACATGCCACCACGCCTGCTCTGCGACCAGCACCAGCGTCCAGTTCACCATGAGCGGCGGAGCCACCAGCAGGCACAGCGTGCGGCGACCCACCTGCCAACACAGCAGAACATGCCACCACGCCTGCTCTGCGACCAGCACCAGCGTCCAGTTCACCATGAGCGGCGGAGCCACCAGCAGGCACAGCGTGCGGCGACCCCACCTGCCAACACAGCAGAACATGCCACCACGCCTGCTCTGCGACCAGCACCAGCGTCCAGTTGACCATGAGCGGCGGAGCCACCAGCAGGCACAGCGTGCGGCGCCCCACCTGCCAACACAGCAGAACATGCCACCACGCCTGCTCTGCGACCAGCACCAGCGTCCGGCACAGCGTGCGGCGCCCCACCTGCCAACACAGCAGAACATGCCACCACGCCTGCTCTGCGACCAGCACCAGCGTCCAGTTCACCATGAGCGGCGGAGCCACCAGCAGGCACAGCGTGCGGCGCCCCACCTGCCAACACAGCAGAACATGCCACCACGCCTGCTCTGCGACCAGCACCAGCGTCCAGTTCACCATGAGCGGCGGAGCCACCAGCAGGCACAGCGTGCGGCGCCCCACCTGCCAACACAGCAGAACATGCCACCACGCCTGCTCTGCGACCAGCACCAGCGTCCAGTTGACCATGAGCGGCGGAGCCACCAGCAGGCACAGCGTGCGGCGCCCCACCTGCCAAACAGCAGAACATGCCACCACGCCTGCTCTGCGACCAGCACCAGCGTCCAGTTCACCATGAGCGGCGGAGCCACCAGCAGGCACAGCGTGCGGCGCCCCACCTGCCAACACAGCAGAACATGCCACCACGCCTGCTCTGCGACCAGCACCAGCGTCCAGTTCACCATGAGCGGCGGAGCCACCAGCAGGCACAGCGTGCGGCGCCCCACCTGCCAACACAGCAGAACATGCCACCACGCCTGCTCTGCGACCAGCACCAGCGTCCAGTTCACCATGAGCGGCGGAGCCACCAGCAGGCACAGCGTGCGGCGCCCCACCTGCCAACACAGCAGAACATGCCACCACGCCTGCTCTGCGACCAGCACCAGCGTCCAGTTGACCATGAGCGGCGGAGCCACCAGCAGGCACAGCGTGCGGCGCCCCACCTGCTAACACAGCAGAACATGCCACCACGCCTGCTCTGCGACCAGCACCAGCGTCCAGTTCACCATGAGCGGCGGAGCCACCAGCAGGCACAGCGTGCGGCGCCCCACCTGCCAACACAGCAGAACATGCCACCACGCCTGCTCTGCGACCAGCACCAGCGTCCGGCACAGCGTGCGGCGCCCCACCTGCCAACACAGCAGAACATGCCACCACGCCTGCTCTGCGACCAGCACCAGCGTCCAGTTGACCATGAGCGGCGGAGCCACCAGCAGGCACAGCGTGCGGCGCCCCACCTGCCATCACAGCAGAACATGCCACCACGCCTGCTCTGCGACCAGCACCAGCGTCCAGTTCACCATGAGCGGCGGAGCCACCAGCAGGCACAGCGTGCGGCGACCCACCTGCCAACACAGCAGAACATGCCACCACGCCTGCTCTGCGACCAGCACCAGCGTCCAGTTCACCATGAGCGGCGGAGCCACCAGCAGGCACAGCGTGCGGCGACCCACCTGCCAACACAGCAGAACATGCCACCACGCCTGCTCTGCGACCAGCACCAGCGTCCAGTTCACCATGAGCGGCGGAGCCACCAGCAGGCACAGCGTGCGGCGCCCCACCTGCCAACACAGCAGAACATGCCACCACGCCTGCTCTGCGACCAGCACCAGCGTCCAGTTGACCATGAGCGGCGGAGCCACCAGCAGGCACAGCGTGCGGCGCCCCACCTGCCAACACAGCAGAACATGCCACCACGCCTGCTCTGCGACCAGCACCAGCGTCCAGTTCACCATGAGCGGCGGAGCCACCAGCAGGCACAGCGTGCGGCGCCCCACCTGCCAACACAGCAGAACATGCCACCACGCCTGCTCTGCGACCAGCACCAGCGTCCAGTTCACCATGAGCGGCGGAGCCACCAGCAGGCACAGCGTGCGGCGACCCACCTGCCAACACAGCAGAACATGCCACCACGCCTGCTCTGCGACCAGCACCAGCGTCCAGTTGACCATGAGCGGCGGAGCCACCAGCAGGCACAGCGTGCGGCGCCCCACCTGCCAACACAGCAGAACATGCCACCACGCCTGCTCTGCGACCAGCACCAGCGTCCAGTTGACCATGAGCGGCGGAGCCACCAGCAGGCACAGCGTGCGGCGCCCCACCTGCCAACACAGCAGAACATGCCACCACGCCTGCTCTGCGACCAGCACCAGCGTCCAGTTGACCATGAGCGGCGGAGCCACCAGCAGGCACAGCGTGCGGCGCCCCACCTGCCAACACAGCGAGGCATCACTCGGCGTCTCTCTGGTGGGATTTCATCGCCCGGGGTCGGAGACAGAACACAAGCGGGACTAGAATATAGCTCAACACTCTTTGGGTATCCGCTGTGCACTGGCAATGGATGGCACCTTTCAAAATAGCTGAGAATAAAAAAAAAAATAAAAAAAAGTCTGAAAACATAAAGAACGAAACCAGGCGGGTAACCACACTAATATTAAGCTGCAGTTCTTGTTTTGCTTTTCATTTGTTCTTATTAATACGTCTGCCTCCTCGTCAACTTCACAGTATCTTGCAGAACAGGTCAGTTTTTTGTGTAATAAACAACCCGATATTTGCGGTAGGAGGACATTTTCTTATTTTGAAAATAGACATTTTCAAATTAATTCGACAGACAATATTTATTACAGTGACTTGAAAATTACTAAACTAGCTGTTACCCGCACTTTGCTACTGCCGTTTTCGACTTGTTTCACTCGCTTTCTGCTGTGTCCGCCGAATCAACGATATTGCCACGACATCCGGCTGCGAAATTTATACGTTCGCCTGTTATTCTATACAAATGTAATTTCAGTGGAACATTAGTTATAGAGCAATACATTGCTATCAGGTTATTTAGCAAAATTTTACCTCAAGTACCTTTAATTGGGGCTTCTTTAATCAATTTCTTTTAAAAAGTGCATTGAATGGTTTGTTAATTTAATGAACCACTATTAAGATTTTTTCCCTTAAAGTGAACCTAACGTTTTCTCTACACAATGGAACACTTAGCTGCATAACAACTGTTACAGTTAGGGTTTGCTAGCATTTAAGTCATATATGGGCAACCCCCGGCCCCCGGGCCGGATCCGGCCCTCCACCAGCTTCAATCCGGCCCGCGAGAGATGCAGAAATTTCAAATAAGCTTCAAACTCAAGTCTCTCATTAATTTACATTTGATTTTTCTATCTGATTTTGTTAATTTGATTGTTGTATGTTTGATTATGCTATTGTAATTCTAATAAATACAAAAATGTGTGAATTTTTATCGCCTTTTTATTCACTACTACCTACTTATTTCTTACCTACAGTCCGCGATTTCTTATCTACGGCCCGCGGCCTGATTAAGTCCCGAAATTACGCCCTCAGCTAAGCAAAGGTTGCCCATACCTGATTTAAGTGATCCGAGGGGCAATTGTTCTCGGCGCTGCTGGGTATCGTCAATAGTCCGGGCTGTTCGTCGGCAGTGTAGCTCTGTAGCAGGCCTACCGTTTCGCGAAAAAGAATCATTCGCATTGACAGCATAGATACCTTCTTTATTAACCCTGGAAATTTCTGGTATATGTATACACATAACTACAAAATTTTGTATATAAAAACAGATGTTATATATATATATATCCGAGATAAATAGACGTCAACACCGTTTGACCGATCACCTTTAAAGTTTGCACATACAATTATTTTTAACGGAGAATATTTCTGACGAAAAACATCAAAAAGCAACCCCTCACCTCCTTTACACCCTTTAATTTTTTCACAAATCTACATTTTGTATCTGATTTCGATGGAACTTTGCAGATGTATACTTTAAAATAAATAGAAAAATGCTGTCAACATTTGGTTTGCAAAACCCAGCTCCTCTCCCCCTTAGATTTTGTCAGCGTTGTTCACACAATACCACACTTGACACCGTTTGACCGACCCTCCATGAAAGTTGGTACATATACGAATTTATTTCATGGAGAAGGTTTCTGACAATATATATATAAACCAATTAATTATTATATAAACCCACAGTTTTTATCCGATTTCGATCTTTGGACACTTATGCTTAAAAGCAAAGAAAAAAATGCTGTTCATATTAGATTTGCAAAAATACTAATCTCTCTCCCCCCCCCCTTAACTATTAACAATGTTGTTTATACAAAGTTACTATCCGATTTTGAAGAAAATTTGCGAGAGTATACTTTAAAACAAAGAGAAAAATACTCTATCGATTAGTTTTTCTAAAACCAAACAACTCTACCCCTTAACACCCCTTTAAATTTTGTTCTTTATACATACCCATAGTTTTTATCCGAGATCAATGAAACTTTGCACACGTATGCTTTACTTCAAACAGAAAAATAGTATCTACGTTTGGTTTACATAGGCTAAGCCCCTTTGTCCCGCCACTTTTAATTTCAAATGTTCATTATAGAAACTCACAGTTTTAAATCGCGACAAAATCAATCCATCTATTTTTAAGTTATGACTGAATATTCATAAAATAAATGTATCCTACTGTCTCAACGTGTATGTCAGATTTTAACTTGCATGGTGATACCGAAACAAACAGATATATTCTAGGTACAGATTTACATATGTGGTATATATTAATGTTCAGATGTTACATGTTTTGATTATCAAGCAGCAATTTTAATAGATGTGATTAGGCTAAAATACAGCCAGGACCAAAATGTTCACTGATATTCCGTACCACATCATCCAATTCACCACGTTCTGGGAATTGTTCTGGTACTTCAATGTTTAGTTTACTTCTGAAAATGGCTGATGCCAAATTAATGAAAGTTGGCACACATGGAACAGTTGGCTTCGTAACAACTGTTGCAACTATGGTTTGCTAGCATTTCAGTGGTCCGAGGTATTTATCGAACCTAAAATAGTGTGCGGGTAAATCAGTCCCAATTAGACTGGATGCGCCGTATACTGTGCTAGTAACTTACAAGTCTTGACGCACAGGATAGAGCAGTCTCTTCTTGTTAGCAACAGACACGACCTTTGTTATTGAATTGAGAACTAGTGCTAACCATCACTGTGATTGCACTGTATTGAGTTACAGCCCGAGCGGTCTGATAGCTCAGTGATTCATTTCTACAGAACGAGTGCTACACATTATTTGATAAAACTTTTTGTAATTGAAATTGAAGTGGAAAGCTTTATACACACACACACATATATAAACAAAAAAAACTGAGAAAAAGTGGTTAAGACGCTTGCTTTCAAAACTTCGCTGGTCCAGTCCCTAGTCCAAATCCTGGTAGGCCCAGGAACTTTTGTGAGTAGTCTGTAGTAGTTGTAATATAGTCTGCAGGCCGGTCCATTGTTCGGATTCCTGGATAAACTGCAGCTCTCAGGGGAAAGGAACAGGTCGCTCTACATCTGACACAATGTCTTATTATGCCTCTTTCGTGAGGATCCTACCAGTCGTCGGATTTTGGAATAATTTAGTTCTTTTAGTTTTACGTTACAACTCAAAAGGTATAAAACTGTTTCACTTCGCTGTCAAACTCGGATGCGAGCCTATATTTATAATAACTGAGTGCAGGATTTAGTATCCTCGTCACATCTATAAAGCTGTCACTGTCTGAGTCACAGAGCCCAGATGACACAAGAGTGGCACAAGACGAAGCCGGGACAGAACCGAGAATCTTGGCCTAGTGGAACCACAGCCTGTCTGGAGCTATCGAACCTAAGCTGCCAGTAGATCATAAAATTACGGCAGTAGCTTAGTCTATCGGACAATCACTGAAACAGTCTATTATAAGCCAGGTTGGGATTGTTGACGCGAATACGAGTTTCGGGTCAGTTGATGTAAAATCCACTTCATCATTATTATAACCGTGGAGCCAGAAGATGTCACGAAATGTCAGTGACCAACTTGCCATCACTGTAAGGGAAAATGGAGGGCGATCAGTATTATACATATTGCACCTTATTGTCATATAGACAACGCGATCGCTTGTTATGATACAGCTTGCCTGCAGTGGTAGACGTTCCACCAACCAGTGTGACCTCACTCTTAGTTCGCATAAAAACACGACCGCTGCTATTATTAAGAGTCCCAGCAACTTTTGTGGAAGATAATAGCAGCAAGATACAGTAGGGCGCTAGTGGCAAATAGAAAAGAAGCACAGAAGTCGGTGTTACATTATTTTCCTTACCAATATAGGCATTCTCTTTTCAATAGCTCGAATCTGTTGATATGGTACCTGAATAAAACTTACGGTCAAAGTTCATACAACACACTTCGTTATAATACCATGAATCTCACAGTGGTTATACCACAAAATATGTTATTGTAACACTTGTATTGAGCTCTACATCAGATGCATAACAACCAGCAATCAAAAGAACTGCAACCATAACAAAGATACTGCCTACATAGTGCTAAATGGTATTCAATGTTGCCAGTAGCAGATCCAGCGATTAGCAATCAAACCACTACCGCATTACGGTGCAACGGTGAAATGGACTCCAGTCTCAAAGGATACCAGCTGCAAGAGGAGGGAGTGCCCCTGACAGCACTAAATTCATCAGCAACGCTCGGCACGGGTATTTTGGAGGACGTGGCTTCTTTTTTTAATCAGTATACTACCTACATTTCAATTTTCTGTAGTTTCCTGAATACACTCCATGTGAATGCTGGTATCGTTTCTTCAAGGGAACGTGATGACCGAACGCTTTCATGTTACTGTTTCCAGCACACTCCCTGCTCTAATGACCTAGAAGTCGACGAATCATAAACTACAAAAAAAAAACACTTTAAAAACTATGATAGATACTGCTGTCAAAGTTGGCATGGTACTCTATTACTAACTTGTATTACCTCTATAAAATCCGTTTATTACACATATATAATATTGCAATTTCCAATGTCATATTATGAGTGGTAAGCACTGGTGGTTGAGATGGTCGTGGTAAGATGTTAGTGGTAGCAGAATTTACTGTACCTCTTTGCCATCAGGAAGTTCTAGCTTGTAAGTAGCAGAATAGATCATCAAGCAATGTAAGTTCCATCTCACGGGATGTAAAAACCGCCACTTTGATTGTACTGAGACAGTAGTAACAGCATAGTCGCTAGCGACAAGTTGAAGCAGGCGGTATGATATGCGGTTCCAGTAACACAATATTCACCAACAATCATACAAATACAATTAAATTAACTATGACTGTACATGACACTGTAAAGATCACATAGCTTCTGATTATTCACTGAAATAGAAAAGGATGGACGTGCTTCTGAACTGACTGTCACTCTAATAACTTCGCCATCCCGCTACCAATCAGTGTTTAATTTAACTGCAATGGAGCATATGCCTCGGTAGAAATTTCACCATACACTCATTTCCACTTACGATTATATTATTTATTTGTTCACTTTAAATCTTAAATTCTTTGAGTGCAATTTAATCAGGCACTTACTTTAGACCCTCTACGAATTTCTATTTTAAGTTTTTTCAGTCAATCGGATGAGCTCTTCTTCACTTGGCTTGGTCCCCTTGCTACAAAAGAAAATTTTACCACTCCTTTATGGTCTGGTTTAAAATCTGTCTATATCGTATGTCTACGTGACCAGGGAATTGAGCAGAAAATGATAATTCATTCGTACCTAAAAGAGATGCCACAGTTCACACTGCATCTGAGATAAACACCCCTTTAAGAGATACCCTTCAAATAACACGCTGCAACACGTATAAACACTTCATCGTCTGATACAAGTACACTAACACTACCATAACCGTAACATTTTGGAATTTAATTTACAGTAAAGTTTACAAGTGTACCCTGTTACAAGTGTTTATGCTTTTCTACTAGAAGAAAAACAAAAGGCATAGGCATCACTGCGCTCACCAAGGTACGCGCGAGTAAGCAGCGGGAAAACGCTAGTTTGCTACCAATGGTGTTCTACAGTAAATTCCACAGACAAATCTAGTTTTCCTCCATCACTTATGTTTAATACCTAAAATGTGTATCCGATACTAACCTACCATGTTCGATCAGTGGTCCGATCGAGGTTTTGTAATCCAACCCCCTTATTTCCATGGCACATTACTTTATTTACTTTTCCAACAAAATATTACTTTTGAAACCTCTCACTATAAGGTTCTTGCAGGGAAATTAACAGACATTAACGTTAATATAAATTGCTTACGAGATTAACGCTACGTCCTCCTTCTTCTTCTTCCCGACGTTTCGACCAGGGCTTAGGTCGTCTTCAGAGAACTAGCCACCTACTGAATCTTCTAGAAACTGGAATCTGCTAGAGACTGGCGTGGCTGGTTGTTTTCGTATCTGTTCTGTGGAGATTCAACACTGTGGAGACTGTGGAGAACAAATACGAAGATAACAAGCCACGCCAGTCTCCAGCAGATTCCAGTCTCTAGCAGATTCAGTAGGTGGCTGGACCTCTGAAGATGACATAAGCCCTGGTCGAAACGTCGGGAAGAAGAAGAAGGAGGAGCATTTCAACGCAGCGTAAATCTCGTAAGCTATTTATATTAGTATGACGGTTCCGGAAACAGCAAACTCTCAGACATTAACGTTGCTGTTGCTTCGGTAGCCGCTAGTGAAATCTTGCCAATCGTTTGTCATCGTCTATTGCGGAATCATTGAGATAAAGCATCAAGATGTGGTTAGTAATTTGAGCGTAGTTTGTGTGAGTGGGCTGACCTTGGAGGCGAGCAGGCCCCAGAGAGGCGTGGAGAAGAGCGCGGAGAGGCAGTTGATGGATGCGATCCACGAGGCGTGCTCCACAGTGACGGGGGAGCCGGGCTGCGACTGCAAGTAGGGCAGGGCGGGGCTGTTCCAGCCCAGCGCAGTGCCGTACGCCAGGCTCAGCACGTTCACTGCAACCACACCAATCACCGCTGCGGTAGTAATTATTATGGAGGAAAGCTAGCAACGTTTATTCCATGTACAGCAATTTACCACTTAGCAGACACTTTCCGCTCTTTGTCGCAGTGCGTTACAAAAACCAAAGGCGTGATTTCTATGTTGGGCGCTTTCGTATCACTTTCCTAACTGTGGGTTGCGGTATGCTCTGTAGCTGCGTTGTCGATTTCCTAGTGCTGAACTGGAAAGCTTCTCTGATCCGGTCCACGTTCGCTTTCGGTAAAGGTGGACGCCCTCTACTTTCCCACTGCACAAGCGCTCGATTTCTACGAATAGCGAATAGAATTTTCGGAGGGTGGATCCTTCTCAAATATTTTCCTAAAATGACGATGGATCGAGCCTGATGAAATTCGAGAGAGCAAAAAGCTTCTTGCTGGCAGTTGAAGAACACAGATCACTCGCGGTGATAAATGTAACTACTGTACCGCGCCCCGATACTGAAAAAAACTCAATACTGTTTTTCTACCAATCCGGAAAATAATCTCAGAAGAATGTTTATTACTTCCCAACGACAATCAATTGCAATAACTGAATCTGTCATACTATGGATACAAAGAACATTATTGTCCTTTTGTTCGACGATCTGCTCGCATGCTTGTTTATTTTGCTAGTCGTTTTATCTATCAATTTTCAACACATGATTATAATTAAGTCTGTCATCACATGTTTTGTATCTTGCGTTATGCATTATATTATTCTTTAGATATTCAATACCTGGAAAACTGTCGCATTTGTACATTTTGAACGAATTAAATCTTCCATTTTCCAAGTAGTGTTCTAACTGGCTACATTGTATTGATACTTAAAATGGTTTAGGCAGCATATGACCACATAACTTAAGCATCCGAAATATCTCACTTGTTTTTTAGGGTAGAAAATATTTTAAACAATGTTTGGTTCAAAGAGGCAAATATCATAATAGGTGAAATATTTTTTTATATATATTTTTTCTGAGATTTTAGTGTTATTGAAGCTTCTTTAAATGTAACGACATAAGTTTGTTACCTCTGTATGCTAGCCGAAGTCAGAGCGTATAGCATCCATGACCTTACAGTGATTGTAAGTAGAGAAGTTCTTGAAATACGACCAATTGCTGTAAACAGTGAAATACCAATGCAAGAATAATTAATGACTAAATTCAAAGTAATGTCCATTAACGTCAACACATAATAAATGATTGACCTACCATTTTCATAATTTCCTCATTAATTTTGTTAGGTCCAGGAAACGGGCAGGCACCGCGACCGATTCTGCATTGTGGAGATTTTTGATTGAGTTCATTAATGGATTGTGTGCCGGGCAATCGTCAAGTTGAAGAATTGTTCGACATCTTTGTAACAAAGAAACTTTTTCCAGTATAGGAGGACGTGTATTTGTCCCAAAAAAAAAATCGGCGTATTTTATTTAATTTTAATGGCATTTCACTGTTTACATCGAGCGCTCAAATTTCAAGAATGTATGATACGTTAGATCATTGTTTTTGAGGTATTCGTCGTGGTTTCTGAGTGATAAACGTATTGCGTTCCAATTTTTATTCAAAGGATCCTATAACTTTGAAAGCTCAGAAAGCATGTACTTGAAACTTTTTAGCTATCTCGAACTAGCCAACATCGTCCATGATATATATGTATTTAAAAAAAAGAACGAGATATTTGAGATGCTGAAGTAGGGAGGGGAGCCGTATATATTAGAAGGTACTCGGGCACTGAGCCTGTGAGTTCCACTACTGGTACTAGCTGTGTTGCAAGGAGCAAACCAGTTCATCACTATGATACGCAGGCTAAATGACTGACTTCGGAATGCGAGTGACATGAATGTTTAGCTATACACAAAATATTAAAATAAAGGGTACCTATATTATTTCATTGTTTTAGTTATTTTTATTTGTAGAACAAATTTTTCTCGTGTACTCCATTAATATTAGGGCTTAGGCAGGGAATACCAACAAAGCCTCTATCGGACTGGCGGAGAATCGACACCAAAAAATACTTATCTTACTTAGCTCGATAGAATATACTTGAAATCCTCATCCATAATTAATCTTTTTTATATATAAAAAAGCAAGAAAAGCGGTCGAGTGAACCACTAAAAACAGACGCACAGAAGAATGTACGAGGGCGGATGGAATATAATCGAGCCTTTTTAAACTGAGCACCCGCCAGTAGCGTGAGAGGGCTTGGACAGTGGATGTGTTGACTTGGAAGGCAGTAACAACGTTGGCGTGCCATTTGCTTGTTACTCTCAGTAACAATCACGATGAGGGAAAAAGAGGTTCACCTTGCAGTTCCATAACGTGTTATTATTAAGTTTCTCGACGATGAAAATGTAAATGCGGCTGAAATTCGGCGCTGTTTACGCCGACAGTTCGTGGGCTCCGGTAAAGCAGTGGAGTAACCAATTTAAGAAAGGACGAGAGCGTTGGAAACATTGCCCACCCTGGCCGTCCCCGCGGAACACCGAGCCGTTCCAGAACTCATCGAAGGCGATCGGCTCACTGTTCTTAAAATCTCTCAGGAACTTCAGCTATGGAAGTGTACAATAAATCATTCGCAATTAGTTGGAATTCCGAAAAGTAAAGGTTCGATGGGTTCCGAAGTTACTGAGTACAGCACAGAAACCGTGAAATGTCTTGGAGGCTCCTAACGAGGTACGAGGGGGAAGGTGGCACTCTTGTGGAAAAATTCGTCACGTTGGGTCCATCATTACGTCACTGAGGAGCGGTACGTAGTGGCGGAAGACTAGCGAGGGTGTACCAAGGAAAGCGAAGATTCAGGGAAGCTCTTGGCCGTCATGTTCTGGGACTGTGAAAGAGCTCTGTTTGACTATTTTTTTTCCAGAAGTTCCGTTCAGTTACCATAACTGAATGCGTCCGAACACAGTGAAGGCACTGTCAAACTGCGAAGGAAGAACTACCCGCAAAAATTTTAATCTAAGCAAGAAAACCATTCTCAAAAATTTAATTATTATTACAATAATAACAATTGTAATAATTCATTTGCTAATCATACAATTGATCATGTTTCTGCGTATAGTTGGGTTTAAATAAATGCAATTCGGGACGTTTGTAACACTTTGTAGCCAAATAATGTGACTATATGTTATATATATAATGAAAAAGCCGAATACCATGCGTCAGTGCACCTGAGAAGGTACCTAGGCAACGAATGCCCGGGAAGGGTATGATGGAAATTAACACTCTTGACCACCCCTGCCGCCAAGCAGTGCCTCTCCAAGCCTGGTAGAGGGTTTCAAGGGACTGCAGGTCTCGTTGAAATCAGGACACTACGCGTGCGTAACAATTTGAGATATTCATAGTGACTTCGTGATTTAACGAAGAACTTCAAGGAACTAGTGGTAACTTTACCAGTAACAGTAAAACAATAACCAAAGAACAATGACCTCACACTACCCTTTTTCACTCAGGAGATATGGACCTCAAAAAATCGTTTCTGATCACAGCTCGCTGTTGAATTTGTGGAGAAGCTTGCAAAATCTGACAGCTATTCTGTTTGCATATAATGAAAAATACGGCTATGTATAAGAAGAATTTATTTGGAGGTGTCGACGACTAGAGCGTAGACTCTATTAAAAGGTTCCATCATGCAATGCGCCTGAAATGATTTCTGGCAATTATGGATAAACGGATTCCTAATGAGATGAATGATATTTTACTCAATTTATTCTGACATGGTCGTTGCATCATATCACTATTTTTTACTTTTATCTTAGTTTCCACTTTTTATAAAGCCTAACATGGTCCCGCAACTTCATGAAAAGGAAATGATTGCAGGTTTTGATGCGATATGTTTCGCCATAATATCATAGGAGGTTGTTTCAAAAACTGCAGTGGGCTAAAGTTTTAAAAAAAAAAAAAAAAAAAAAAAAAAAAAAGAAAGAAAAGAAAAGATAATTGGCTTGCTGTGAGAAACTAGCCAGTTCACAATGTTGGAGAGTAAGTACTTAAACACATTCCACTAGCTGGGTAAGTATTTTTATGGAAAAGTTTCTGCCATTCGCGATTGCTTATTCCGGTAGAAAATACAAGTATGGCAGTATAGGACACATAAATAAAGCTAAATGTTTTGAAAAGAGACTGACTTGAATGGAGAATCGCACTAATAGTAGTTACCGAAAACAGAAACATCAGATCATATGCATAGAACTACACGCACAGGGTTTACTTAACCTTGAAATGCTCTGTCTACTCTCGTATCTTAGTGACCACTTTGTAATGATTATAATTTGATTTTTGAGTTTAACTTATTCAATTAATTACTATGAAAATGATTCCAAGGGTGCCATTCCAAAAGAGGAAAATTAAGGGAACAGAGTTCTGCCTTACATTTGAATGTTAGAATGAGGAATTTATTTATAACCATCGAATTTTTATTCTAGCATAAACAATTGAAACATATTTAAATATGAAGTTTTACAAAATTGTCACACATGATATGTATACATGGATTCTGGAGTTCTGTACCAGAAGGACGCACATTCGTTTATCAATAATTCAACAAGTTTGCACGGCTAGCTCACTGAGGTCAAATATATGTTGGGAGACGCAATTATCAATTTTCACTGCTGTCAGGGTCGTACTGGGCTTTTAAATCACTATGGCAGCGAAATGTCAACACTTTTCAGTCAGTAGGGGTGGTACATTACCATGGGAAGTCCTCACTGTTGCTGCAGCATCCACACATACAAAAAATTAGACTTTTCACAGCAAACAGCCCTGCGCAGCCCCTGCCACGTTATGCCGCAATGTCCCCTCTAGCGGTTCTCTCCTCCCCCTCCAACTGTGGCCACCCTGTGTCGGCCTGGGCATTCCAAGGCCGCACTATTGTCTGCTCGGGCCGGACGATTATGTGGCGCCAAACTGGAATCCCTTCGTCACCGAATTCGACCGGTGTAGTCATGGTCACCCAATGCAAATTTTTGTGCATTTCAATCGTCTCTTCTAATAAAACATGTGGTGACTTTTTGAGATCACCACAACCTCTCCCGGAGTAGTATTACCTGCGAACGCAGCTAGATACTGCGTCATCAGAGCTCCCTTCCTCGAAGCTGGTCGGTCTGCGGACTGGTCCATGTCTCATAGAGGGTGTCTCCAAGGGCCTCTGCAACCAAAACAGACGAGCAAGTTAGGGTACAATAAGCAAGATCAAGTGACAACGCGTAAACAACGCAAGCGATAGCTCCCGCTCCGACTGCGATGCTAATTGGGAAGAGTAGACGCACCACTCGCTCTGAAGGAAAACAGTAAACAACCGTCTCGGGTGGAATTTTCCAAGGGTGCTTGCAGGGAATATGTAATATTATAGAGGCTGGAATGTCCCGAGTGAGTCATTTCGTACAGAAAGCTTTTGCCGTAAGTACACTGAAATGCCAAAAGTTATGAGATGGGAAGACGCATATGTTCAGATTATGATACCTCCACGAAAGAAATCTTTCAATGTGCCGTGCACTGTCGGACGTTTTCTCAAATGAATTAACAGACTTTGGCCGCGCAATGGATGTAGGAACTAGACGCATTAGCATTCCGTTTCGTAAATTATTCCTGATGGCAACCTTCTTCGATGACCAGTATCAACTGTGAGCCGTTACTATGTGATATCCGATATTACCTCCCAATGCTGTGTTTGTCCTCGTCTACTCAATAACCACGGCCAGCGACATCTGCGTCGAGGTGTCTGTTTTCACAGACTGGCAACACCACTGCAAAGAACAGCAACATTCGATATGGAACGTACGACAGACGAGTACATCCGAACAGTGCAGCGAAACTTGTCATTAATGGGACAGAAGTCCGACGCTAGTGCTGATATTAACAAAACGCCATCGACAGCAGCTCCTCTTGTGGGCTCGAGAACATATCCGTTCGACCCCAGATGTATAAAAAAAGTTTATTAGGTCAGATTAGTAACGATTCCGTTTGGTAAGAACTGATGGTAGCATTTGAGTGTGGTGCAGACCTCATGACGCCATAGACCCAGGTTGTCAGGAAGGCACTGTGCAAGCTGGTGATGGCTGCATCCTGGTATGGACTGTGCTAACATGGCATCGACTGGAAATTCTGGTGAAATTGAAGCTACCATTAACTGGGAATGCTTACATTCAGCTGCTTGTAGACCATTTGCAGACATTGATGACGTTCATGTTTCCAAACATTGATGATCTTTTCCAGTAAGACACTGTGCCATATCACCGGGCCAAAAACTTTCACTTTTGGTTTGAGGAACAGTCTGGACAGGTCCATCTACCTAGATTGCCAGACATTAATCCATTCGTACATATCTTAAATATCATAGAAAGTTCAGTATGCACACTGGTAAAACTTTCGCAATTATGACGGCTGTAGAGGAAGCATGGCAGGATATTTCTTCATGGGACTTCCGACGACTTCTACGTCTACAACTACATCTATATTCTGCAATTCACAAGTATTGTGGATGGCAGAGGATGTTAAGTACCAACCCTAATTCTGTGAATTCCAATTTTGAACAGAACGAGGAAAGAAAGAATATATAAACGCATCAGTCGGCATCTTATTTCTCTAATCTCATCCCTCCTGTCATTGCGACCTAAAGAGGTTGCCGGAAGAAGTATTTCATTGCATTCGTAAATTAAAGAATTTCGCATATCCTACAGTAAATTCAACCAAAATTAAGTCGTCTGTCTGTCAAACAATCCCAGCACAATTTATTTATCAATTCTATGACGTTTTCGTAAAGACTGTAACTAGCAGTCAAAAATCTCCTTTCTTGAAAACAGGAATCACGAGCGCTATTTTCCAGTAAGAAGGTACTTTTCTCTCTTCTAAAGACTTACGGAATATAACTGATAAAAATGGTTCTAATTCTTCAGCGTATTCCGAAAATTATTGGTATACCACCGGGACCCGGTGCTTTTCCCTATTTCAGGAGCTTTAATTGCTATACAATACCGACAATATCAATTTCTATTGAATCCATCTCGAATTCTAAAAGCCGTGGAAAAGCGGGAATGTTCTCCATATTTTCGTCAGTGAAAGAATTTTTTAATTCGCCGGTTAACATGGTAGCCTTTTCGCGGCTGTCGTTAACTTCCCGACAGCTTTGTAGTAGAACTGGCGTATTGCTGTCACTACAATTAACTTTTTTACATACGACCAAAATTTCTTTGGGTTTTTAGTGAGGCTCTTGGAAAGTGAATTGCAACGAAAGTCATTATCCTCGCGCATCGCATTCTTAACATATCCTCTTATCTCAGCTAACTTTTCTAAATCACTCCTATACCTCGTCGTTCTTGAACGTGCATGTATCTTCCTTTGCTTTTTAAGTAATCTTTTAACTTCACGTGAATACCACGGGGGATTATTTCCTTCCTTGATTGTCCGTTTCGGTATACTATATAAGTCCATACCTTCCCTGACTATACGCATGAATCGAAGCCACATCTCGTCAACTGAGCCTCTTGTTTATATGAAGGTAAGGTAATTATCCCTCAAATACGTTCTAAAACACTTCTTTTGGCCCTTTTCGAGTCTGCAAATGATCCTTTCTTGCAGTTGGGGATGCCACACGATAGTAGGAGGTATCCCAAGACTTTTGGCACTTAAGTGTTTATATATGCAGTGCAGAGTTTATGATATTTGGTGACTGTATTATTTCAAAGAAAAAAGTCGGTGGTGTGTTCTACTCGGATGATATCGACGTCAAGTAAATGTACCTGCAACTAACCTTCACACAGTTTATCCGTGGTCCGAGGTTCAAGGGTGAAATAAATAATAAAACAATTCTTTTGCAATAAAAAAGAGTGTTACTTATAGACGAAATTTGATAACGCTGCATAAGAACTTTGTTGTTGTTAGTCTAAGAGAGGAAAATTATACCAGAATGACACCAAAAACTAGAACATAAACATTCAGCTCAGCAACAAAATTTGCGACACTTACTTAACGTAAAAAGACGACTTTTTAAGGTGAAGTTGAGACATAGAGAACCATTTTAATTATTACAGAAAGGCCCATGAGATAGCATATAGCAGTGTTGTAAATCAGTATTTTAACAAGCTGCCTTAGTCAAAAAATTATGGACGGCAAGTCAAGCATTGGAAATTAACTGACTATGATGTTTAAAGTGAACAGAAAATAGTATATGTATTCAGTGATAATAACGAGATCGCTGGTGCCTACTGTCTGTGTTTGCAAGGCTGATTGTATCCGGGGAAATCCTTTTTCCAATCTATTTTTTAAGTGTCTCGGATGGCTGGAACAAATAAACAAGAACAACCTATAAAACCGGGAGGAAAAGGGGGGGCGGCAGGAGCACTTTCGGATGGCCACGTGCATTATGAATGACAGCGGGAACAAGTTTTGGAGTCACTTTGCAGTTAATTCACTCACATAGTGGTCTGTCGGTAATCAGTCAGTCAGTTTGGAGGAGGTCCACGGTCAGAGCTGAGAGACGGCAGTCAGTAGTTGAAAGCCTGCTACTGAACAACGTTAATCTTGCATTTAACAGTCAAGAATTAAAAGCCTGCTACTGAACAACGATAATCACGCATTTAACTGTCAGGAGTTGAAAGCCTGCTATTGAAAAAGGATAATCTTGCATTTAACAGTCAGGAATTAAAAGCCTGCTACTGAACAATGATAACCACGCATTTAAGTGTCAGGAGTTGAAAACCTGCTACTGAAAAACGATAATCTGGTATTTAACAGTCAGGAATTAAAAGCCTGCTACTGAACAACGATAACCACGCATTTAACTGTCAGGAGTTGTAAGCCTGCTATTGAAAAACGATAATCTTGCATTTAAAAGTCAGGAGTAAAAAGCCTGCTACTGAAAAACGATAATCTGGCATTTAACAGTCAGGCAATGCTGAGTAATTACGTTCACAGTTATTTAATCTTAATTTATTTTAAAATTATTGTCAGCGGAGTATAACGCCATACAGCCGACAAATTTCTTAGATAGAATATACATGTTCGCTACCATTATCTTTTGGACAATCCGTTAAAAATATGTAGAAATTGTGACAATGTGTCATATTTTTAAAAATTATACACCTCAAAAAACAAAGTAATGCGTTCTAAAGTAAGCCTTTGGCTTCTAACAACCCACATAAGTGCTACATTAGGCTATTTGACAGTATTAAAAATATATTATAAATTGTAGTCATTCTAGTAGATTAATGGTTCAGGTGCTAATTTTTTGAATTTTGAAATAAATAAAACGAAATAAAAATTAGATCTTTTTTACCTCTGGTCACGTGACACAAAACGCTCTAGGATTGGTGGTCGCTTGAGTGACTTCACACGTCTGTAAACGCTGCGGCTGGGAATGGAGCGTTTCCTATTATCCAAGTTTCCAACTATTTTTATTGTTTGTTGCTGGTCGTTTCTTGTTATTAATGAAATTTCATTTTAATAGAAAATCGAGAGCAATTTTTAAAAGCTTACAGCGGAAAAGTATCGAAAATAGACGCCTTATTTGGGGGCTAGCTATAGAAAAACCCCTGACTTTTATTCCGCTAAGCTTAAAAATGTAACAGCTTCCATTTGAGAATAATTTATATTTAAATTGAAAGTTGGAGATTGATTGTTTTGCGTTAGCAAACCATACGTCGAAAAATTCTGTACACGAAATTTGTGCAATCATGCTGAAAATAAAGAAAAGTTGTATGGTTTTCGCAATCATGCGCAAATTTCTTGTAGCTAATAAGAAGCTCTTTCTAATAATTATAGTAAGAGATCGGTATAATGTAGTATAATGAAATAAAACTCAACATTAAATTGGCTCAGTAGATTTTTTAAATTAAAAATATTCTCGCTCTGTTTTAATGATTCTAATGATTAATTTTAAAAATTTATTACGTAAAAATCATGCGTAAACGTACTTTGAGACTCGCCAAAAGCAACACAAAAATCACTACTAGCACGCAGAAAAACAGCGTAATCATCGACCAAGCTCAGTCGAATGGCGTGGCCGGCTGGAGCACTTGATCTGGGGATCATAGGAAGCCCATTGTTCAAACTATTTTTTCTATTGCTAGGCGCGAATTCGTGGAAAATAAACCTTTGTTCCGAGTAATATGGTTTATCTACTTTGAATATAAATAACTATTTTGCCTGCGTAGACTATTATAAAAATTGAATTTTGTCCCTCTAGATTTAGAAAATATCACACTTTGCGGCGTCCTCCAGAATGCGAGGCCAGAGCGTTAACCGCTCACTCACCACGCTCGGAACAACTGGATGTTGTGGGCCATTTTTCTTAATTGCAGATAAAAGATTATATATAAATGATATTTTTTGTTGTTAACGAAACTGAATTTGTTTGTTTATTCATTTCCCTACCTCGTTTCACTTCATCTCACACGAAGAAACTGTGATGTATTTACTATTAATATGAAGAGAAGCAACTAAGAAGTAGTGTCCGGGTAGCTACGTGATTGAAGAGTGGTAAGGGAATTCAGAAGGTCCTTCGTTCGAACCTTGGTTTAGATAATATTTTTTTCATGAATTTTTTTCTGTTTTTGTTTGCTGTTTTTTGCACTGCACAACCACGTTTTTATTTGAAGAATTCATAATGGTTGCTAAGCGTCATGCAAGCGTTTGAAAGTAGTTGCTACCATACAAGAAAACTTTTAATTTTTAAACTTACCATTGATAGAATATCATGCAAAAAATACATATGCACGGCCATGAGTAGTGGAATTTATTTTAGAAGTGACATCACTTGTAGAAATTTCATGCAACAGTTCCGGAATGCTTTGTGTCCCTTTTGTTGGAATTTTTACGTGACGATACAACTGCAGGTTACCTTCCTGACATAAATGCGTCTATTTAGGCGGTATTTACTTTTAATGTGCAGGTTATTTTTTTTAACTTTTTCGCTGTGCAAGTAACGTAAAATTCCCTGTTTGAAGTCTTCTTTGGTTATGTTTCAAATGGTTGTAATTCGCTTGTTATCCAAAAAGTTGTGAATCCTTCAGAAAAAAGAAAAAAAATTGATGTTTTGGTGGATTTTCGGAAAAAATGATTATGCGATGCAACCAACAACTAGTATCAAAAGAAAACGACAACAGAAAAAAAATTAAACATATTCCGAAAGCGAGGATCGAACCTAAGGACCTTAACTTTCATGTTACTCGCCTTAAACAATGTATTACATTGAACTCTACGAAATTGCGGTGTAAATGAGCTTCTCAGAAAATCATAAATGACTTTGTCGCAATATCAGATGGAAGTTGTTACATTTTTAAGCTCCACAGAATAAAACTCAGGAGTTGTTTCAATATTCAATATTTTTCCGCTGTAGGCTTTAACAAATTGTTCTCGATTTTGAATTCAAAATGAACTTCTATTAATAACAAGAAATAACCACCAACAAACAATAAAAATAGTTGAAAACTTGGGTAATAGGAAACGCTCCATTCGCAGCCGCAGCGTTTACAGACGTGTGACGTCACGAGTGTCGTTGCCCGCGCCAGTATGCAAAGGATCGTTTTGGCGGGCTTTTAAATACTTTAAATTTTAACTTTGAATTTTACGCAAAATAAGCATTTTCTGCAAAAAGTAAAAAGTACTCGGTGAATAACGTGTACCAATAAACAATTTAAATCCATTTTCAAGAAGTAGTCAAATACCCATTTTTGTATTGGACTGTTAAGCAATTATTAAAGGTGACTTAAATATTAGTTACAATTTATACGGAATGAATATTCTGAGAGATTTCGTAAGCGAGGGTAATATTAAAAGGCAGTGACCACAGTAATGAACACGGGTGAACCGAAGGGTTGTAAGCAACCATTTATTAGTGAGTTTGCACTAACAGTTTTTGATATTTTTCAATCAGCTAGCAAGCGATGACAATTATTTGTCGGTACTGTAAGGAATTTGCTGATTAGTAACGGGGGGGGGGGGCACGCCGGGACGTATAAAGCTGAAATTCCGATCCCCACTAAGCTTACGTGCGGTTCAGTATCGATAGATTCGGCTTCATTTGTCTGCAGACTAGCGAGGGATGACTATCCTTAGCCTCTGATAGCTAACTAGTATCAAACCTTCCGCCAATTCTCACTTGGTGCATTTCATCGTTTTATAAAAGATGTGCAACAGATTTGATATCATTGAGAAATAAACAGACGTTTGCAGTGTAGTATTTCTATTGTTCACGAATAATCCTCAAACCCGTAAGCCAATAAACCTGTAAACCCGTACACTCATAAACCCATAAACCCTCAACTGTAAATGCTGCCTCTCGTTAAATATATATATATGTAGTGAAGAGTCAAAGAAACTGGTATAGGCATGCGTTTACAAACACAGAGATATGTAAACACTCAGAGTAGGGTGCTGCGGTCGGCAATGGCTATATAAGACAACAGATGTCTGGCGCAGGCGTTAGATCGGTTACCGCTGCTACAATGGCAGGTTATCACGATTTAACTGAGTTTGAACGTGGTGTTATAGTGGGTGCACAAGAGATGGGACACAGCATCTCCGAGGTAGCGGTGAGGTGGAGATTTTCCCATACGACCATTTCACAAGTACACCGTGAATATCGGGAATCCGGTAAAAAAAAATCAAATCTCCGACATCGACGGAACCAACGACGACTGAAGAGAATCGTTCAACGTGACAGAAGTGCAACCCTTCCGCAAATTGCTGCGGATTTCAATGCTGGGCCGTCAACAAGTGTCAGCGTGTGAACCATTCAACTAAACATCATCGATATGGGCTTTCGGAGCCGAAGGCCCACTCGTGTACCCTTGCAGAGTGCACGACACAAAGCTTTAGGCCTCACCTGGGCCCGTCAACACCGACATTCGACTGTTGATGATTTGAAACATGTTGCCTGGTCTGACGAGTTTCGTTTCCAATTGTATCGAGCAGATGGACGTATACGATGTATGGAGACAACTTCATGAATTCATGGACCCTACATGTCAGCATGGGACTGTTCAAGCTGGTGGAGGCTCTGTAATGGTGTGTGGCGTGTGCAGTTGCAGTGACATGGGACCCCTGATACGTCTAGATACGACTCTGACAGGTGACACGTACTTACGCATCCTGGCTGATCACCTGCATCCATTCATGCCCATTGTGCGTTTAAAAGCATGGACGCTATTCGTATTGACGATGGTCTTTGGCTATGAAGTCTTATGTTCTCAAAACACAACTTCTTTTGTAAATGATGATCATTTACAGAAGAAATACGAATTACGCTCACGTGAAGCAGATAGGACGAAGGCGGCAGGGAATAGATAGATTGTTCGTCCACAGCTTTCCGAAGCTTCACCCTTCCATGGAGACACCGTATATTTATGAAATGGCGAATAGCTGCACCATTGACAGTAGTGTGTGTGAATTTTTCATCCTCCAGGTATAGTATAGAAAAAACACAATTTTAATAGCTTTACAGAATTGTAATAACAAAAGCTCTCTATATGTAAATTTAACAACCCCCCCCCCCCCCACACACCACACGTTCTCCAACAGTACACGCTTATTGGACAGTATGAGCAGCGCAGTTTCTTAGAATTCACTGTGGCGTAGGGAAAACAGTCGTTCGCTGGATTAATTTTTACAAGCTAATACTGAGGATATTTCGGAACACGGTATCTGCTTTCCGAAGCCTATTGGGAGCTCACCCTCGCATTGTCAGCTGGGGTCAAAAGACTGTAGCTGCAGACAATACCTGGCTAGCAAATATTCCGCTACCGACCCAGAAATTTCTTTCTACTACAAAGGAAGCGCCAGTTCCTCACTTTATCAATCTATATATTAATACGTGACGCGAAAACTTCGGATCCCTTTTTAAGAATATTGCGCGCATGGAGGTGTGTGAGATTTGGCATAGTTACAGTTACGAATACATTAAATAAAATAAAACATTCGTTGTTACTTTCAATTGTTTGTTTCTAATGGCAACGACACTTAGCGATTCTGCCAATGTCTGTGGTCTTTGGTCAATAGTAAAGAAAAAATGTAATAAGCATAGTTAATATAAGAGTTACAAATACATTATTAAATAAAAAAATAATTCGAGAGCGTGTATGTGCGTGAAATCTGATGGGAGCCAACTATCTGATGTGTATTCCCGGTAACCTGGTCTTTGGTGAAACAAAACAGTCGCATAATCTTTGAACTAATAAAAGGAACATTTCCAAAAGGAATATTTTCTATATTGCAGAGAATTCGAAATCCTAACGGACAATTTGAATTAACTTTTCTTCTTTTACAGTCAGATATTCGCACCTGTTTCCATTATGCCTCTACATAGAACATTATAATAATAGACCAAATTTAAATAGTGAACATTATTTTCATGGATACACTTAGATGGACACTAAATGTCATTCCAATAAATTTTGATAGCTTAGAATTTATAATGCAGGTTTTGCAATGCAATCAGAAGTCACTTCAGGTGAAAGGAGTGCATTCTCTTCATGTTGTCGTAACGTTAAAGCAGTTTTACCGGCCTTAAGTCAAAATGAATATTTTAAGTCACTGTATGATGGATTAAATTCAAATGAACCATCGATAAAAATAAAGCCAAAAAATTATTTTGAAAATATTCGTAAATACAATTCATCATTGGTATGTTCAGTTCAGAAGCTAAAATTTCGAACTTAGTCAGGCGTGGAGTGTATCATTTTAATTTTATAGGCATTGCAGGTAATTAAGGCAAACAACACAAGCTAAAAGCTAATGATGTATTGGTACACGTTCGCAGCCAAAGACGTTAATGCATACAGTATATAATATATCTATGCTAGCAGCAAACACAATAGAAAAAATTCAAAAAAATGTATGCAATGAATTTTACTCTTATACAGTAAAATAAATTAATGAATTAGGGCGAATTTCGACCCCTGGGCAATCACTAGTTTTAATAATGATGTTATCTGATTATCGTCTTTGTCGAATCACTTAGATATCCGTTTATTTGAATTTTGTAAATTTTTGATAATCATAATAAAAATCGTTAGTAGAGGTCAGTTAACTTGATATGTACCTGATTCGCATCAGCTCATAAGATTCCGATAAGTGCAATATTTATGAATATTGCTGTGAAGTATGCTTTTCCAGCGTATACCTTCTCCTTTCTCTTTTTTTGTTAATATAACCAGGCAACATTAGCATGTTGATATAAGTTTAAGTGCCTTATCAGATTCTTAGTGGTGACTTATATAATTATTATTTTAAAAATTGTTTCATTCTGCTTGGAAACGGGCAGGTGTAGTTTCTCAAGGACTCAGTATATCTTCTCTGATTTCTTTGCTATGGAAATAAAAAAACACACCAAACTACGCTTGATTTCGGTGCTGCGATATTCACATTAAAAACAAGGTCACAGTGATTCGTTCGTTTGCGATATATTGATAACCGACAAATATTTTGATAACTGTTAAATATACAAAGATGTATAAAGTAAGGAAATATCGCATGCAACGAAGGGCTGTTACCTTAACCTATAAATATTTTTGGCTTCATTTTAAAACATCCACAAATATTCGCTTCCTACTGGCCATAAGACTAGGCTAGAAACACAACTGAGCTTACCTGAAATCCATTAATACTGGTTTTATTTCCTACTAAAGTTCTCACCCTTTAAATCTTAGTAATACAAAGGAACAAATGTAAACAAAGACCACTAATATAATCATAGGCACTTACTAAATTAAATAAATCGAAATATTATGTTATAGAGTGATTAAAAATTTATTCGGTACTTATTTTCAAGATTCAAAAAACAGATAATTACCGGCATATTTACTAATAAATTAGATAAATTTCTGTAGTGGTGGTGAAAATGTATATCGCAGTAGATAACCAAAGATGTTAGTTCGAAGGTGAGAATAAGTGAATCGATATGAAGCATGAAAAGCGTTGTACTTTCTAAACATTCATATAACATTTTTTCTGTGTTCATTACAACTGAATCAGCTATGTAGCACCTTTTTTTGGCTTGTTGTGTGAAGATATTGCAAATCGTAATCTACGTAAAATCAAATATATTTGGTTAGATCATTCATGTCATACAATGATATTAGACGCTACAGATTTACGTAAACCAGTAAAACAATAAAACTTTTAGCAGCATGTTAATTTTTTATCGCGGACCATTGCCTTGTTTCATAACAGTGAAAATGATCGTAACATAATTAATTAATGCCTATGAAAAAAATAAAACAGCATAGAATTAAGTACAGTTGTTTGAAGTTAATACTCCCATTATTGCTACAACCGTATTTCACTTTTAAAAAAATATAATCAGGTAGAAACAAAGACAAAACAACAATGAAATCAACGTAATTAGTTTCAGAATATAAGAGCGACTGAAACCACATAATTTTAATTCATCGGTTCCTAAATCAACTTGTAACACTTGCGAGATTGAATAATTTGTTAGTTCGAAAAATGAATTAAATAAGAAAAATGCATATAAAAATAGCAGTTTATTAATGGCGGAGCTGTTCCTCGATTTATTTGTTTCTTGATTTTTACTATTTATAGTGTGTATCGCATTGCAACAGCAAATTAAGAAAGATCGCCAATTTTTTTTAGAGTAAATATGACGGAATTATAGAATAATACTGCGGTTAATTTGGATGAAAAATTTGCGATACATGTAAGAAATGCATTATTTTTTAAGGTTTTTTTAGTTTCTTCCAAGTAATAGATTTTTTTGCTTAGACTAAGCAATTTAGCTTTATACTTACTGTTCTATCGAATGGTGACCTTACGTTTTTAATATCAATTAATGTCAACGATTAACATTTAGCATGGAACAATCAGTACCGGGTGTAGGGAAAAGGGGGGAAGGGCAAACTGCGGCACTTGCCTCGTGCGGCAACTTCATCTCATAGTTTTTGACACCTCTCGAAAAATCCTTATATCCGTCACTAGGAACAATACTGTACAAGAGATTTTGTTTAGAGGATTCGTGTCATACAAAGATATTAAACGCTATAGCTATACATATAATGGAGGAAGGAATATATGGAGACAACGCAAGGGACCTTCACCACGCACTGGAGTGAAACCGGGTAGAGAGAAGTGGGGTGGGGAGGCCGCCATATTGCTTGGCCGTAGAAATACGGGTATAGACACAAAAACTTCAAGGGAATCATAAGACAACCTTGACATAGCAATTTGATGATGGATTATTATGTAACTCGACGAGACAGATCAAAAAGGGAGGATAAAATGGTTTATATCGTGCTTAGTTCTCGAGATATACTTTCTCAAGAGAGAGGAGTTTCGGGTTAAAATTCGGAAGAAAAATTTCGCTAAGGGCAAATTTGATGATAGATTCTTATGTAACTCGAAACTGAAGAATATATCTCGCTTAGTTCTCGAGATAAGCTGTCTCCAAATTGGGGTGGTTAGGTAAGATTAAGTCTATGTTTTTTTTTTTTTTAATTTAACCCTTCAAAAGACCTCATAACTTCTGAGATTACTCAGAAGCTATTGTACTGTTAGTGCCCTATGTAACTTTGAGAGCAACATCAGTTGATTTATCTTCTTACCATGCATCAAAAGTCAGTTTACATCGCGGTACACATTGCGTCACTAACATAGTGCTCATGAAATTAGTAACTAATAATAAATAAATTGTTCGTACCCTTCTGGTATACGCCGCATTACAATCTACCCACATTTCCATTAATATTGCCGCTGCCAATCAAACTATGTGGACAGATCTAAACTCATGAAATGCATCGCGAACTACATTTCGGGTAACAACAACGTTTGCTTCATAAAGTTTAGTAGTTCACACAGCACAAATTATCTCAGTTAATTTCACCGTACACTTTCAGTGTAATCTGAAACTGGACTAAAGTACTCACATTCACTGTATCGCGCTGTAAACTTGACCTGCTTAAATTAGACTTTCAATACTTGTTTCCAATAAGGCTAGACTTTTAGGTGCAAAGTAGTAACGTATGCTGATTGTCTACACTACACCAACAAACAATTGAGAACGATATCTGAAGTGAACTACACTTAATGGTTCCTTGAGGTTTATTACTATGTACACAAAACACTGGTAAACAATAACAAATGTGGTACAGTTAGCGGATGACCGTCGAGAAATTTAGCCTGGTCCTGATCCGGGGTAGAGAGAGACGGCTTCTACTTCTCGCGAACTTCCGGTGGTCTTCTGTAGTTGAAGCTGGTTCCGCGGTCAGGCCGGAACTGGCGGTGGAGCGGCCGGCTACACTTATATAGGCGGCCTGGCGCAGGAATTCCGTTGTGTGGTAGTACGGCGACCTCTGTAAGAAATAGTCCCACTTAGCTTCTAGATGATTCTATTTGTTTTCCTGGTTTGTTTTGATGTCTCTGCGCCTGTTTGGAGTCGTATATGTATCCCGGCGTGCAGGCGCGTTGTGTGTGAGGTCTGCCTGGCAGGGGCCTTTACTGGCAGACTGAACATACCTCCCTCCCGGGGGGGGAGGGGGGGAAGCGATGTCTGCGACGTCTGCGAGGTCGTCTGCCGCGGCGCCCTGGAGCAGACTATGAAGGCTACCTCCAGGGGAGTACGGAGCTGTTCCCCTGGCGATGCGAGCCGACCTGCGTCGTGGTGCAGGTTGTGGTGGAGGTACTTGTGGAGCTAACGGCATCGGTTCGTCGGCGTCGATGGCCGGGGGCTGTACGGGGGGCGCTGAAGATGGTCCCCGCAGGTGGTCGAGAGGCTGCGGCTGAAGGGTGTCGGAGCGACCGACAGGTTGTGGCGTCGTTGGTGGCGCTGTAACTGTCCCTGAGCAACGGTTAGACGGCAGGAGTGGTGGAGGTGGCAGGGAAGGAGAGGAAGAAGTGGATGGCCGTGCCGTGGTGGAAGAGGACGGTGCCGTGGGGTAGCGGGGACGTAGTTGGTTTCGACGGCGTCGCACTATCCGGCCATCCAGGCTGACGTCGAACAGTTGGCGGCCCCGGGGCCGCTGGATGACCCCCGGAAGCCAACCGGCCCGGGAGCCAAACCCGCGGGCCCAGACTAGGGAGCCCGGGGTGAAACGGAATGGGCCCGAAGGTACCTGTA
>CM061919.1:51267602-51356368 GCA_031002005.1 Vandiemenella viatica | reverse complement strand
CCTGCCAACACAGCAGAACATGCCACCACGCCTGCTCTGCGACCAGCACCAGCGTCTAGTTGACCATGAGCGGCGGAGCCACCAGCAGGCACAGCGTGCGTGCCGCCCCCACCTGCCAACACAGCAGAACATGCACACCACGCCTGCTCCTGCGACCAGCACCACGCGTCTAGTTGACATGAGCGGCGGAGCCACCAGCAGGCACAGCGTGCGGCGTCGCACCTGCCTACACAGCAGAACATGCCAACCACGCCTGCTCTGCGACCAGCACCAGCGTCTAGTCGGACCATGAGCGGCGGAGCCACCAGCAGGCACAGCGTGCGGCGCCCCACCTGCCAACACAGCAGAACATGCCACCACACCTGCTCTGCGACCAGCACCAGCGTCCAGTTGACCATGAGTGGCGGAGCCACCAGCAGGCACAGCGTTTGGCGCCCCACCTGCCAACACAGCAGAACATGCCACCACGCCTGCTCTGCGACCAGCACCAGCGTCCAGTTGAACATGAGCGGCGGAGCCACCAGCAGGCACAGCGTGCGGCGCCCCACCTGCCAACACAGCAGAACATGCCACCACGCCTGCTCTGCGACCAGCACCAGCGTCTAGTTGACCATGAGCGGCGGAGCCACCAGCAGGCACAGCGTGCGGCGCCCCACCTGCCAACACAGCAGAACATGCCACCACCCGGCTCTGCGACCAGCACCAGCATCTAGTTGACCATGAGCGGCGGAGCCACCAGCAGGCACAGCGTGCGGCGCCCCACCTGCCAACACAGCAGAACATGCCACCACGCCTGCTCTGCGACCAGCACCAGCGTCCAGTTGACCATGAGCGGCGGAGCCACCAGCAGGCACAGCGTGCGGCGCCCCACCTGCCAACACAGCAGAACATGCCACCACGCCTGCTCTGCGACCAGCACCAGCGTCTAGTTGACCATGAGCGGCGGAGCCACCAGCAGGCACAGCGTGCGGCGCCCCACCTGTCAACACAGCAGAACATGCCACCACGCCTGCTCTGCGACCAGCACCAGCGTCTAGTTGACCATGAGCGGCGGAGCCACCAGCAGGCACAGCGTGCGGCGCCCCACCTGCCAACACAGCAGAACATGCCACCACGCATGCTCTGCGACCAGCACCAGCGTCTAGTTGACCATGAGCGGAGGAGCCACCAGCAGGCACAGCGTGCGGCGTCCCACCTGCCAACACAGCAGAACATGCCACCACGCCTGCTCTGCGACCAGCACCAGCGTCTAGTTGACCATGAGCGGAGGAGCCACCAGCAGGCACAGCGTGCGGCGCCCCACCTGCCAACACAGCAGAACATGCCACCACGCCTGCTCTGCGACCAGCACCTGCGTCTAGTTGACCATGAGCGTAGGAGCCACCAGCAGGCACAGCGTGCGGCGCCCCACCTGCCAACACAGCAGAACATGCCACCACGCCTGCTCTGCGACCAGTCACCAGCATCTATTTGACAATGAGCGGCGGAGCCACCAGCAGGCACAGCGTGCGGCGCCCCACCTGCCAACACAGCAGAACATGCCACCACGCCTGCTCTGCGACCAGCACCAGCGTCCAGTTGACCATGAGCGGAGGAGCCACCAGCAGGCACAGCGTACGGCGCCCCACCTGACAACACAGCAGAACATGCCACCACGCCTGCTCTGCGGACCAGCACCAGCGTCCTAGTTCGACCATGAGCGGAGGAGCCACCAGCAGGCACAGCGTGCGGCGCCCCACCTGCCAACACAGCAGAACATGCCACCACACCTGCTCTGCGACCAGCACCAGCGTCCAGTTGACCATGAGCGGCGGAGCCACCAGCAGGCACAGCGTGCGGCGCCCAACCTGCCAACACAGCAGAACATGCCTACCACGCCTGCTCTGCGACCAGCACTAGCGTCTAGTTGACCATGAGCGGCGGAGCCACCAGCAGGCACAGCGTGCGGCGCCCCACCTGCCAACACAGCGGAACATGCCACCACGCCTGCTCTGCGACCAGCACCAGCGTCCAGTTGACCATGAGCGGCGGAGCCACCAGCAGGCACAGCGTGCGGCGCCCCACCTGCCAACACAGCAGAACATGCCACCACGCCTGCTCTGCGACCAGCACCAGCGTCTAGTTGACCATGAGCGGCGGAGCCACCAGCAGGCACAGCGTGCGGCGCCCCACCTGTCAACACAGCAGAACATGCCACCACGCCTGCTCTGCGACCAGCACCAGCGTCTAGTTGACCATGAGCGGCGGAGCCACCAGCAGGCACAGCGTGCGGCGCCCCACCTGCCAACACTGCAGAACATGCCACCACGCCTGCTCTGCGACCAGCACCAGCGTCCAGTTGACCATGAGCGGCGGAGCCACCAGCAGGCACAGCGTGCGGCGCCCCACCTGCCAATACAGCAGAACATGCCACCACGTCTGCTCTGCGACCAGCACCAGCGTCTAGTTGACCATGAGCGGCGGAGCCACCAGCAGGCACAGCGTGCGGCGCCCCACCTGCCAACACAGCGAGGCATCACTCGACGTCTCTCTGGAGGGATTTCATCGCCCGGGGTCGCCATTCTCGGAGACAGAACACAAGCTCATCACTCAACACTCTTTGAACGAAAGCAGGGGGTTAACCACACTAATATCAAGCTGCAGTTCTTGTTTTGCTTTTCATTTGTTCTTATTAATAGGTCTGCCTGCTCGTCAACTTCACAGTACCTTGCAGAACAGGTCAGTCTTTTGTGTAATAAACACCGCGATATTTCCGGTAGGAGGACATTTTCTTATTTTGAAAATAGATATTTTCAAATTAATTCGACAGACAATATTTATTACAGTGACTTGAAAATTACTAAACTAGCTGTTACCCGCATATTCCTACGGCCGTTTTCGACTTGTTTCACTCGCTTGCTGCTGTGTCCGCCGCAATCAACGATATTGCCACGACATCCGGCTGCGAAATTCATACGTTCGCCTGTTATTCTATACAAATGTAATTTCAGTGGGACATTAGTTATAGAGCAATACATTGCTATCAGGTTATTTAGCAAAATTTTACCTCAAGTACCTTTAATTGGGGCTTCTTTATTCAATTTCTTTTAAAAAGTGCATTCAATGGTTTGCTAATTTAATGAACCACTATTAAGATTTTTTCCCTTAAAGTGAACCTAACGTATTCTCTACACAATGGAACACTTAGCTGCGTAACAACTGTTGCAGTTAGGGTTTGCTAGCATTTAAGTGGTCCGAGGTGCAACCGTTCTCGGCGCTGCTGGGTATCGTCAATAGTCAGGGCTGTTCGTCGGCAGTGTAGCACTGTAGCAGGCCTACAGTTCCGCGAACAAGTATCATTCGCATTGACAGCATAGATACCTTCTTTATTAACCCTGGAAATTTCTGGTACCAATAAAAAGTAAACAGTTAATATATATGTATACACATAACTACAAAATGTTGCATATAAAAACGGATATTGGTACGTCAACATCGTTTGACCGATCACCATTAAAGTTTGCGCATACATTTATTTTTTAATGGAGAAGGTATCTGACGAAAAACATCCCACTCTCCCCATTTACACCCTTTAATTTTTGCACAAACCTACATTTTGTATCTGATTTCGATCGAACTTTGCACATGTATACTTTAAAATAATAATAAAAAATGCTGCCAACATTTGGTTTGCAAAACCCAACTCCTCTTCCCCTTAAATTTTGTTAGCGTTGCTCTCGCAATACTTCAGTTGACACCGTTTGACCGACCCTACATGAAACTTGGCACATATACGAATTTTTTTCATGGAGAAGGTTACTGACAATATATTTACATAAACCAATTACTTATTATATAAACCTACAGTTTTTATCGATTTCGATCTTTGCACACGCATACTTTAAAGCAAAGAATAAAATGTTGTTCACATTAGATTTACAAAAAAACTAATCTCTCTCTCCCTTTCCACTCCCTTAATTATTAACAATGTTGATTATACAAAGCTACTATCAGATTTTGAAGGAAATTTGCGCACGTATACTTTGAAACAAACATAAAAATACTGTCTACATTTGGGTTACAGAAATCCAACCTCTATCCCCCTTCCCATCTCCTTATTTTCGGGCATGTTCTTGATACAAACAACAATTCTTATCAGATTTAGAAGGAAATTTGCACACGTATACTTAAAAACAAAGAGAAAAATACATGTGTATCCGATACTAACCTACCATGTTCGATCAGTGGTCCGATCTAGGTTTTTTAATATAACCCTCTTATTTCCATGGCATATTACTTCATTTACTTCTCCAACAAAATATTACTACCTAAACCCCTTACTATAAGGTCCTCTCAGGGAAGTGACCAGACATTAACGTTAATCTAAACTGCTTACGAGATTAACGTTGCGTCGAAATGCTCCTCATTCTTCTTCTTCCCGACGTTTCGACCAGGGCTTAGGTCATCTTCAGAGGATTAGCAGCCTACTGAATCTTCTAGAGATGGCTGGTTGTTTTCGTATTTGTTCTGTGGAGATTCAAAACTATGGAGAACAAATACGAAAATAACCAGCAACGCCAGTCTCTGGCAGATTCCAGTCTCTGGCAGATTCAGTAAATGGCTGGACCTCTGAAGATGACCTAAGCCCAGGTAAAAACGTCGGGAAGAAGAAGGAGGAGGAGCATTTCGACGCAGCGTTAATCTTGTAAGCAATTTATTTTGGTATGCCGGCTCCAAAAACAGCAAAATCTCAGGCATTAACGTTGATGTTGCTTCGGTAGCCGCTAATGTATTCTTGCCAACAACTTGTCACCGTCTATTCCGTGAGATAAAGCATCAAGGTGTTGTTAGTAATTTGAGCGTAGTTTGTGTGAGTGGGCTGACCTTGGAGGCGAGCAGGCCCCAGAGAGGCGTCGAGAAGAGCGCGGAGAGGCAGTTGATGGATGCGATCCACGAGGCGTGCTCCACAGTGACGGGGGAGCCGGGCTGCGACTGCAGGTAGGGCAGGGCGGGGCTGTTCCAGCCCAGCGCAGTCCCGTACGCCAGGCTCAGCACGTTCACTGCACACAACAATCAGTCTCAGATACAACATATAATTACTGTGGAGAAAAACTAGCAACGTTTATTCCATGTACAGCAAATGCTCCCTATGCGCGTATTTTGGCACTTAGCATACTTTTCCGCTCTTTGTCGCAGTGCGTTACAAAAACCCAAGGCGTGATTACTATGTTGGGTGCTTCCGTATCACTTTCCTAACTGTGGGTTGCGGTATGCTCTGTAGCTGTGTAATCGATTTCCTAGGGCTGAGCTGGAAAGCTTCCCTGATCCGGTCCACGTTCGCTTTCGGTAAAGGAGGACGCCCTCTACTTTCCCGTTGCACAAGCGCTCAATTTCTACCAATAGCGAATAGGATTTTCGGAGGGTGGATCCTCCTCAGATATTGTCCTAAAATGACGATGGATCAATCTTGATGAAATTCGAGAAATCAAAAATCTTCTTGCTGGCAATTGAAGAACACAGACAACTCGCGGTGATAAATGTAACTACTGTATGGCGCCCCGATACAGAAAAAACTCAATACTGCTTCTCTACCAAATCCGAAAAATAATCACAGAAGAATGTTTAATACTTCCCAACGAAAATCAATTGCAATAACTGGATCTGTCATAGTATGGATGCAAAAAAAGTTATTGTTCTTTTGTTCGACGATCCGCTCGCATGCTTGTTTATTTTTGTGTATATTGCTACTCGTTTTATCTATCAATTTACAACATATGATTTTAATTAAGTCTATCATCACATGCTGTGTGTTAAGCGTTATATTTTTCTTTAGGTATTCAATAACTGGATAACTGTCGCATTTGTACGCTTTGAACGAATTAAATCTTCCATTTTCCAAGTAGTGTTCTGACTGGCTACATTGTAGTGGTTCTTATAATGGTGCAGGCAGCATATGACCACTTAACTTAAGCAGCCGAAACATCTCACGTGTTTTTTAGGGTAGAAAATGTTTTAAACAATGTTTGGTTGAAAGAGGCAAATATCATAATATATTGATACGCAGGCTAAATGACTGACTTTCGGAATGCGAGTGAGATGAATGTTTAGCTTTACACAAAATATTAAAATAAGCGGTACCTATATTTTTTCATTGTTTTAGTTATTTTTATTTGTAGAACAAATTTTGCTCGTGCACTGCTTTAATATTAGGGCGTAGGCAGGGAATACCAACAAATCCTCCATTGGACTGGCGGAGAATCGACACCAAAAAATACTTATCATACTTAGATTGATAGAATATACTTGAAATCCTCATCCATAATTAATCTTTCTTATATAAAAAAGCAACAAAAGCGGTCGAGTGAACCACTAAAAACAGACGCACAGAAGAATGTTACGAGGGCGGATGAAATATAATCGAGCCTTTTTAACTGAGCACCCGCCAGTAGCGTGAGAGGGCTTGGACAGTGGATGTGCTGACTTGGAAGGCAGTAACAACGTTGGCGCCCCATTTGCTTGTTACTCTCAGTAACAATCACGATGAGGGAAAAAGAGGTTCACCCTCCAGTTCCAAAACGTGTTATTATTAAGTTACTCGTCGACGAAAACGTAAATGCGGCTGAAATTCGGCGCTGTTTACGCCAACAGTTCGTGGGCTCTGGTAAAGCAGTGGAGTAAGCAATTTAAGAAAGGACGAGAGCGTTGGAAACATTGCCCACCCTGGCCGTCCCCGCGGAACACGGAGCCGTTCCAGAACTCATCGAAGGCGATCGGCTCACTGTTCTTAAAATCTCTCAGGAACTTCAGCTATGGAAGTGTGCAATAAATCATTCGCAATGAGTTGGAATTCCGAAAAATAAAGGTTCGATGGGTTCCAAAGTTACTGAGTACAACACAGAAACCGTGAAATGTCTCGGAGGCTCCTAACGAGGTACGAAGGGGAAGGTGGCACTCTTGTGGAAAAATTCGTCACGTTGGGTCCATCATTACGTCACTGAGAAGCGGTACGTACTGGCGAAAGACTCGCGAGGGTGTACCAAGGAAAGCGAAGATTCAGGGAAGCTCTTGGCAGTCATGTTCTGGGACTGTGAAAGAACTCTGACGATTTTTTTCCAGAAGTTCCGTTCAGTTACCATAATTGAATGCGTCCGAACACAGTGAAGGCACTGTCAAACTGCGAAGGAAGATCTACCCGCAAAAATTTTAATCTAAGCAAGAAAACCATTCTCAAAAATTTAATTATTATTACAATAATAACAATTGTAATAATTCATTTGCTAATCATATAATTGATCATGTTTCTACGTACAGTTAAGATTAAATAAATGCAATTCGGGACGTTTGTAACACTTTGTAGCCAAATAACGTGACTCTATGTTATATATATATATATAACGAAAAAACCGATTACCATGCGTCATTGCACCTGAGAAGGTACCTAGGCAACGAATGCCCGGGAAGGGTATGATGGAAATTAACACTCTTCACCACCCCTGCCGCCAAGCAGTGCCTCTCCAAGCCTGGTAGGAGGTTTCATGGGACTGCAGATCTCGTTGAAATCAGGACACTACGCGTGCGTAACAATTTGAGATATTCATAGTGACTTCGTGATTTAACGAAGAACTTCAAGGAACTAGTGGTAACTTTACCAGTAGCAGTAAAACAATAACCAAAGAACAATGACCTTACACTACCCTTTTTCACTCAGAAGATATGGACCTCAAAAAATCGTTTCTCATCACAGCTCGCTGTTGAATTTGTGGAGAAGCTTCCAAATCTGACAGCTATTCTGTTTGTAAATGATGAAAAATACGGCTATGTATAAGAAGAATTTATTTGGAGGTGTCGACGACTATAGCGGAGACTATTAAAAGGTTCCATCATGCAATGCGCCTGAAATGATTTCTGGCAATTATGGATAAACGGATTCCAAATGAGATGAATGATATTTTACTCAATTTCTTCTGACATGGTTGTTGCATCATATCACTATTTTTTACTTTTATCTTAGTTTCCACTTTTTATAAAGCCTAACATGGTCCCGCCACTCCATGAAAAGGAAATGATTGCAGGTTTTAATGCGATATGTTTCGCCATAATATCATAGGAGGTTATTTCAAAAACTGCAGTGCGCATAAGTTTTATTTTTGTGGCTTTAGAGTTCGTCGAAACCTAATTTGCAATTCTGTTTCAGCGTAGACAGAGGTCAGCGGTAATACTGAATTCCGATTGACCACTAAGAACATTCAAACTGAAAAACTGAAAATCTGAAAAAAAAATTAAAAAAAAAAATTGGTTGGCTGTGAGAATCTAGCCAGTTCACAATGTTGGAGAGTAAGTACTTAAACACATTCCACTAGCTGGGTAAGTATTTTTATGGAAAAGTTTCTGCCATTCGCGATTGTTTATTCCGGTAGAAAATAAAAGTATGGCAGTATAGGACACATAAATAAACCTAAATGTTTTTAAAAGAGACTGACTTGAATGGAGAATCGCACTAATAGTAGTTACCGAAAACAGAAACATCAGATCAGATGCATAGAACTACACGCACAGGGTCTACTTCACCTCTCCCGGAATAGTATTACCTGCGAACGCAGCTAGATACTGTGTCATCAGAGCTCCCTTCCTCGAAGCTGGTCGGTCTGCGGACTGGTCCATGTCTCATAGAGGGTGTCTCCAAGCGCCTCTGCAACCAAAACAGACGAGCAAGTTAGGGTACAATAAGCATGATCAAGTGACAACGTGTAAACAACGCAAGCGATAGCTCCCGCTCCGACTGCGATGCTAATTGGGAAGAGTAGACGCACCACTCACTCTGAAGGAAAACAGTAAACAACCGTCTCGGGTGGAATTATCCAAGGGTACTTGCAGAGAATATGTAATAGTATAGAGGCTGGAATGTCCCGAGTGTTTTCGTACAGAACGCTTTTACCGTAAGTACACTGAAATGCCAAAAGTTTTGAGATGGTAAGACGCATATATTCAGATTATGATACCTCCGCGAAAGAAATCTTTCAATGTGCCGTGGACGCGCCCTAAAACTTAAACAACAACAACAACAATTTGCCGTGCACTGTCGGACGTTTTCTCAAATAAATTAACAGACTTTGGCCGCGCAATGGTTGTAGGAAGTAGACGCATTAGCATTCCGTTTCGTAAATTATTCCTGATGTCAACCTTCTTCGATGACCAGTATCAACAGTGAGCCGTTACTATGTGATATCCTCCCAATGCAGTGTTTGTCCTCGTCTACTCAATAACCACGGCCAGCGACATCTGCGTCGAGGTGTCAGTTTTCACAGACCGGCAACACCACGGCAAAGAACAGTAACATTCGATATGGAACGTACGACCGACGAGTACATCCGTACAGTGCAGCGAAACTTGTCATTAATGGGACAGAAGTCCGACGCTAGTGCTGATATTAACAAAACGCCATCGACAGCAGCTCCTCTTGTGGGCTCGAGAACATATCCGTTCGACCCCAGATGACTAAAAAAGCTTATTTGGTCAGATTAGTAACGATTCCGTTTGGTAAGAACTGATGGTAGTATTTGAGTGTGGTGCAGACCTCATGACACCATAGACCCAGGTTTTCAGGAAGGCACTGTGCAAGCTGGTGATGGCTGCATCCTGGTATGGACTGTGTTAACATGGCATCGACTGGAAACTCTGGTGAAATTGAAGTTACCATTAACTGGGAATGCTTATGTTCAGCTGCTTGCAGACCATTTGCAGACATTGATGACGTTCATGTTTCCAAACATTGATGATCTTTTCCAGTAAGACACTGTGCCATATCACGGGGCCAAAAACTTTCACTTTTGGTTTGAGGAACAATCTGGACAGGTCCATCTATCTAGATTGCCAGACATTAATCCATTCGTACATATCTTAAATATCATAGAAAGTTCAGTATGCACACTGTTAAAACTTTCGCATTTATGACGGCTGTAGAGGAAGCATGGCAGGACATTTCTTCAGGGGTCTTCCGACGTCATCTACGTCTACAACTACATCTATATTCTGCAATTCACAAGTATTGTGGGTGGCAGAGGATGTTAAGTACCAACCCTAATTCTGTGAATTCCAATTCTGAACAGAACGAGTAAAGAAAGAATATATAAACGCATCAGTCGGCATCTTATTTCTCTAATCTCATCCCTCCCGTCATTGCGACCATAGGTTGCCGGAAGAAGTATTTCATTGCACTCGTAAATTAAAGAATTTCGCATATCCTCCAGTAAATTCAAACGAAAACGAAGTCGTCTGTCTACCAAACAATCCCAGCACAATTTATGTATCAATTCTATGACGTTTTCGTAAAGACTGTAACTAGCAGTCACAAATCTCCTTTCTTGAAAACAGGAATCAACAGGGCTATTTTCCAGTAAGAAGGTACTTTTCTCTCTACTAAAGACTTACGGAATATAACTGATAAAAATGGTTCTAATTCTTCAGCGTATTCCGAAAATTACTGGAATACCACCGGGACCCAGTGCTTTTCCCTATTTCAGGAGCTTTAATTGCTATACACTACCGACAATATCAATTTCTATTGAATCCATCTCGAATTCTAAACGCCGTGGAAAAGCCGGAATGTTCTCCATATTTTCGTCAGTGAACGAATTTTTTAATTCGGCGGTTAATACGGTAGCCTTTTCGCGGCTGTCGTTAACTTCCCGACAGCTTTGTAGTACAACTGGCGTATTGCTGTCACTACAATTAACTTTTTTACATACGACCAAAATTTCTTTGAGTTTTTTGTGAGGCTCTTGGAAAGTGAATTGCAACGAAAGTCATTAAAGGCCTCGCGCATCGCATTCTTAACATATCCTCTTATCTCAGCTAACTTTTCTAAATCACTCCTATACGTCGTCGTTCTTGAACGTACATGTATCTTCCTTTGCTTTTTAAGTAATCTTTTAACTTCACGTGAATACCACGGGGTATTATTTCCTTCCTTGATGTCCGTTTCGGTATACTATATAAGTCCATACCTTCCCTGACTATACACATGAATTGAAGCCACATCTCGTCAACTGAGCCTCTTGTTTATATGAAGGTAAGGTAATTATCCCTCAAATACGTTCTAAAACACTTCTTTCGGCCCTTTTCGAGTCTGCAAATGATCCTTTCTTGCAGTTGGGGATGCCACACGATAGTAGGAGGTATCCCAAGACTTTTGGCACTTAAGTGTATATATATGCAGTGCACTGAGACATTGCCGACTACGGTAAGAGTTTATGATATTTGGTGACTGTATTATTTCAAAGAAAAAAGTCGGTGGTTTGTTCTACTCGGATGATATCGACGTCAAGTAAATGTACCTGCAACTAACCTTCACACAGTTTATCCGTGGTCTGAGGTTCAAGGGTGAAATAAATAATAAAACAATTCTTTTGCAATAAAAAAGAGTGTTACTTATAGACGAAATTTGATAACGCTGCATAAGAACTTTGTTGTTGTTAGTCTAAGAGAGGAAATTATACCAGAATGACACCAAAAACTAGAACATAAACATTCAGCTCAGCAACAAAATTTGCAACAGTTACTCAACGTTAAAAGACGACTTTTTAAGGTGAAGTTGAGACATAGAGAACCATTTTAATTATTACAGAAAGGCCCATGAGATAACATATAGCAGTGTTGCAAATTAGTATTTTAACAAGCTGCCTTAGTCAAAAAATTATGGACGGCAAGTCAAGCATTGGAAATTAACTGACTATGATGCTTAAAGTGAACAGAAAATAGTATATGTATTCAGTGATAATAACTAGATCGCTGGTGCCTACTGTCTGTGTTTGCAAGGCTGATTGTATCCGGGGAAATCCTTTTTCCAATCTATTTTTTAAGTGTCTCGGATGGCTGGAACAAATAAACAAGAACAACCTATAAAACCGGGAGGAAAAGGGGGGGCGGCAGGAGCACTTTCGGATTGCCACGTGCATTATGAATGGCAGCGGGAACAAGTTTTGGAGTCACTTTGCAGTTAATTCACTCACATAGTGGTCTGTCGGTAATCAGTCAGTCAGTTTGGAGGAGGTCCACGGTCAGAGCTGAGAGACGGCAGTCAGTAGTTGAAAGCCTGCTACTGAACAACGTTAATCTTGCATTTAACAGTCAAGAATTAAAAGCCTGCTACTGAACAACGATAACCACGTATTTAACTGTCAGGAGTTGAAAACCTGCTACTGAAAAACGATAATCTTGTATTTAACAGTCAGGAATTAAAAGCCTGCTACTGAACAACGATAACCACGCATTTAACTGTCAGGAGTTGTAAGCCTGCTATTGGAAAACGATAATCTTGCATTTAACAGTCAGGAATTAAAAGCCTGCTACTGAACAAAGATAACCACGCATTTAACTGTCAGGAGTTGTAAGCCTGCTATTGGAAAACGATAATCTTGCATTTAACAGTCAGGAATTAAAAGCCTGCTACTGAACAACGATAACCACGTATTTAACTGTCAGGAGTTGTAAGCCTGCTATTGGAAAACGATAATCTTGCATTTAACAGTCAGGAATTAAAAGCCTGCTACTGAACAACGATAACCACGTATTTAACTGTCAGGAGTTGAAAACCTGCTACTGAAAAACGATAATCTTGTATTTAACAGTCAGGAATTAAAAGCCTGCTACTGAACAACGATAACCACGCATTTAACTGTCAGGAGTTGTAAGCCTGCTATTGGAAAACGATAATCTTGCATTTAACAGTCAGGAATTAAAAGCCTGCTACTGAACAAAGATAACCACGCATTTAACTGTCAGGAGTTGTAAGCCTGCTATTGGAAAACGATAATCTTGCATTTAACAGTCAGGAATTAAAAGCCTGCTACTGAACAACGATAACCACGTATTTAACTGCCAGGAGTTGTAAGCCTGCTATTGGAAAACGATAATCTTGCATTTAACAGTCAGGAATTAAAAGCCTGCTACTGAACAACGATAACCACGCATTTAACTGTCAGGAGTTGTAAGCCTGCTATAGGAAAACGATAATCTTGCATTTAACAGTCAGGAATTAAAAGCCTGCTACTGAACAACGATAACCACGCATTTAACTGTCAGGAGTTGTAAGCCTGCTATTGGAAAACGATAATCTTGCATTTAACAGTCAGGAATTAAAAGCCTGCTACTGAACAACGATGACCACGTATTTAACTGTCAGGAGTTGTAAGCCTGCTATTGGAAAACGATAATCTTGCATTTAACAGTCAGGAATTAAAAGCCTGCTACTGAACAACGATAACCACGTATTTAACTGTCAGGAGTTGTAAGCCTGCTATAGGAAAACGATAATCTTGCATTTAACAGTCAGGAATTAAAAGCCTGCTACTGAACAACGATAACCACGTATTTAACTGTCGGGAGTTGAAAACCTGCTACTGAAAAACGATAATCTTGTATTTAACAGTCAGGAATTAAAAGCCTGCTACTGAACAACGATAACCACGCATTTAACTGTCAGGAGTTGTAAGCCTGCTATTGAAAAACCTTAATCTTGCATTTAAAAGTCAGGAGTTAAAAGCCTGCTACTGAAAAATGATAATCTGGCATTTAACTGTCAGGCAATGCCGAGTATTTACATTCACAGTTATTTTATCTTAATTTATTTTAAAATTATTGTCAGCGGAGTATAACGCCATACAGCCAACAAATTTCTTAGATAGAATATACGTGTTCGCTACCATTATCGTTTGGACAATCCGTTAAAAATATGTAGAAATTGTGACAATGTGTCATATTTTTAAAAATTATACACCTCAAAAAACAAAGTAAGCCTTAGGCTTCTAACAACCCACATAAGTGCTACATTAGGCTATTTGACAGTATTAAAAATATATTATAAATTGTAGTCAATCTAGTAGATTAATGGTTCAGGAGCCAATTTTTTGAATTTTGAAATAAAAAAAAAAACGAAATAGAAATTAGACTTTTCTTACCTCTGGTCACGTGACACAAAACGCTCTAGGATTGGTGGTCGCTTGAGTGACGTCACACGTCTGTAAACGCTGCGGCTGGGAATGGAGCGTTAAAAATTTATTACATAAAAATCATGCGTAAACGTACTTTGAGACTCGCCAAAATCACTACTAGCACGCAGAAAAACAGCGTAATCATCGACCAAGCTCAGTCAAATGGCGCGGCCGGCTGGAGCACTTGATCGCGGGATCATAGGAAGCCCATTGTTAAAACTATTTTTTCTATTGTTAGGCGCGAATTCATGTAAAATAAACCTTTGTTCCAGGTAATATGGTTTATCTACTTTGAATATAAATAACTATTTTGCCTGCGTAGACTATTATCAAAATTGACTTTTGTCCCTCTAGATTTAGGAAATATCACACTGTGCGGCGTCCTCCAGAATGCGAGGCCAGAGCGTTAACCGCTCACTCACCACGCTCGGAACAACTGGATGTTGTGGGCCATTTTTCTTAATTGCAGATAAAAGATTATAGATAAATGATAATTTTTTTGATAACGAAACTGAATTTGTTTGTTTATTCATTTCCCTACCTCGTTTCACTTCATCTCACACGAAGAAACTGTGATGTGTTTACTATTAATATGAAGAGAAGCAACTAAGAAGTAGTGTCCGGGTAGCTACGTGATTGAAGAGTGGCAAGGGAATTCAGAAAGTCCTTCGTTCGAACCTTGGTTTGGATAATATTTTTTAATGAATATTTTTCTGTTTTTGTTTGCTGTTTTTTGCACTGCACAACCATGTTTTTATTCGAAGAATTCATAATGGTTGCTAAGCGTCATGCAAGCGTTTGAAAGTAGTTGCTACCATACAAGAAAACTTTTAATTTTTAAACTTACCATTGATAGAATATCATGCAAAAAATACATATGCACGGCGATGAATAATGGAATTTATTTTAGAAGTGACATCACTTGTAGAAATTTCATGCAACAGTTCCGGAATGCTTTGTGTCCCTTTTGTTGGAATTTTTACGTGACGATACAACTGCAGGTTACCTTCCTGAAATAAATGCGTCTATTTAGGCGGTATTTACTTTTAATGTGCAGGTTATTTTTTTAAACTTTTTCGCTGTGCAAGTAACGTAAAATTCCCTGTTTGAAGTCTTCTTTGGTTATGTTTCAAATGGTTGTAATTCGCTTGTTATCCAAAAAGTTGTGAATCCTTCAGAAAAAAGAAACAAAATTGATGTTTTGGTGGATTTTCGGAAAAAATGACTATGCGATGCAACCAACAACTAGTATCAAAAGAAAACGACAACAGAAAAAAAAATTAAACATATTCCGAAAGCGAGGATCGAACCTAAGGACCATAACTTTCATGTTACTCGCCTTAAACAATGTATTACATTGATCTCTACGAAATTGCGGTGTAAATGAGCTTCTCAGAAAATGACTTTGTCGCAATATCAGATTGAAGTTGTTAGATTTTTAAGCTCCACAGAATAAAACCCAGGAGTTGTTTCAATATTCAATATTTTTCCGCTGTAGGCTTTAACAAATCGTTCTCGATTTTGAATTCAAAATGAACTTCCATTAATAACAAGAAATAACCACCAACAAACAATAAAAATAGTTGAAAACTTGGGTAATAGGAAACGCTCCATTCGCAGCCGCAGCGTTTACAGACGTGTGACGTCACGAATGTCGTTGCCCGCGCCAGTATGCAAAGGATCGTTTTGGCGGGCTTTTAAATACTTTAAATTTTAACTTTGAATATTACGCAAAATAAGCATTTTCTGCAAAAAGTAAAAAGTACTCGGTGAATAACGTGTACCAATAAACAATTTAAATCCATTTTCAAGAAGTAGTCAAATACCCATTTTTGTATTGGACTGTTTAGCAATTATTAAAGGTGACTTAAATATTAGTTACAATTTATACGGAATGAACATTCTGAGAGATTTCGTAACCGAAGGGTTGTAAGCAACCATTTATTAGTGAGTTTGTACTAACAGTTTTTGATATTTTTCAATCAGCTAGCAAGCGATGACAATTATTTGTCGGTACTGTAAGGAATTTGCTGATTAGTAACGGGGGGGGGGGGCACGCCGGGACGTATAAACCTGAAATTCCGATCCCCACTAAGCTTACGTGCGGTGCAGTATCGATAGATTCGACTTCATTTGTCTGCAGACTAGCGAGGGATGACTATCCTTAGCCTCTGATAGCTAACTAGTATCAAACCTTCCGCCAATTCTCACTTGGTGCATTTCATCGTTTTATAAAAGATGTGCAACAGATTTTATACCATTGAGAAATAAACATACGTTTGCAGTGTAGTATTTCAATTGTTCACGAACAACCCTCAAACCCGTAAGCCAATAAACCTGTAATCCCGTACACTCATAAACCCATAAACCCTCAACTGTAAATGCTGCCTCTCGTTAAATATATATATATATATATATATATCTATAGTGAAGAGTCTAAGAAACTGGTATAGGCATGCGTTTACAAACACAGAGATATGTAAACACACAGAGTAGGGTGCTGCGGTCGGCAACGGCTATATAAGACAACAGATGTCTGGCGCAGGCGTTAGATCGGTTACCGCTGCTACAATGGCAGGTTATCGCGATTTAACTGAGTTTGAACGTGGTGTTATATTCGGCGCACGAGAGATGGCACACAGCATCTCCGAGGTAGCGATGAGGTGGGGATTTTCCCGTACGACCATTTCACGAGTGCACCGTGAATATCGGGAATCCGGTAAAACATCAAATCGCCGACATCGCTGCGGCCTGAAAATGATCCTGCCAGAACGGAACCAACGACGACTGAAGAGAATCGTTCAACGTGACAGAAGTGCAACCCTTCCGCAAATTGCTGCGGATTTCAATGCTGGACCGTCAACAAGTGTCAGCGTGTGAACCATTCAACTAAACATCATCGATATGGGCTTTCGGAGCAGAAGGCCCACTCGTGTACCCTTGCAGAGTGCACGACACAAAGCTTTAAGGCGGCTACACACGAGGCAATTTCGGTCCCAATCGACAGGGACAATCCGGCAGAGGCCCTGCAGATTGCCGCGTGAGTAGGCTAATTGGGCATGTTGCTCCCGATATCGGGAGATAGGCAGAGCCCGACCAAACAATTTACAGATTGTCCCTGCAGACAGGGAGCAAATTGAGACGTTCGTAGCGCGATTGAGACAATTTCGGCTCAGTCGGCTTTGAGCAGCGAACGAGTGCATTTCGTGCCATTGGTTGTGTACGTAGTCAGAAATGTCTGAAGAGAAAGAGGTGTGGTCTAATTTTTTGAAGTTTATAAAGATATGCCCCAGTAATGGGACAAATTCAACAAAAATTACATGAACCATAACATGCGGGAAGAAGGATTTAGAGTTTTGCTAGAAAGTTACAAAAAATTGGACTAGGAACCAACAGTTGCAGTTCTGAAAAAGAAAATATGCGAACAACTTACTCGCGTGAGTTAAAATAGGTAAGTAAAGGCTAAAATACCTAAATAATTATTGTTTTATGAAATGTAAATACATCATTATATTTATAGCAGATAATAATTCTTTGAGGAACATAAGGGTAATAGATAAAAGAACAGAAATAAATAACTTTTGCTATAAATGTTGTTCAATTTAAATTATTTTAAAGGAAAAGTAACAGATTTATTTTTACAAATTGATTTCATAGTAAATTTTATTTATAGAACAAAGTCTCCAAAACAGATTGTATAGAACTAAATTCTGCCTTAACTGAAATTTGAATAAAAAATATAATTTCATTAATAATGAGTTTTGCATTTACAGATGAAATCTTGTATGCAAACGGTAAGTGGCACAGAAGACATGTATGTACCGTCCCTTTGGTAAGCACTTGAAAATCAAAAAGAAGCAGCTCAAGCACAAGAAAGAATTCTATTTAAAAAGAAGAAACCAAGAATAAATATTGCCATGAAACAAGAAGAGGTCAGAGATTCTGCCCAATGATTATTAAATTCAAAAGAAGATGAATGGGAGATCGTGGGAAAATCAGTCGGCATTAAATTAAAAGACCTTAATAAGGACCAGATAGCAATTGCCAATAAACGTGTATCAGATGCTATTTTTTATGCTAAAGCTGGAAGATTAACTATGGAATCTTGTATCTATTTAGAACTACCTAATAGCATATACAAAGTTCAGTCATCTACGGAGCGATTTCGGTAACCTCCTGAATTATCTCCACATTCATCATCTGATTCGCCGCCCTTGTAATACTCAGTTCAAAACTATCATCCAATATCACTACTACGTGTGTCACAAAAGCCACCCTCCCAATTCTCTTCCCAGTTTTCATTTCCAGTTGAAGCTATGATCTATCCTCATTAAGTTCTGGTGATATTACGCGTAATAATGAAACACCTGTTATTGCACAAGGCAATAGTTTCCAGATGAAAGATTTTTTTAATCATCAGACATAGAAAATAAATATTAACTTCGGAAATTTACTACTATATAATTTTGAATTTGTTGTACTTCCAAGATTAGATTCCTACTTTTTTGTTTTATTTAATAATACTAGTTTCTGTATTAAATCACAGTGTAAATAGTAATTGTTATATAAAGGTTTTGCTTATACAGGGCGTTCGCCGGAAAACGCTACCCTCCCAGTCTGTTGCCGTCGGCAACTTCCTCGGTCATTGGAGCCAGCAGTTTCCGCCACGCGGCACCGTGAATCACCGCACTGTTTTAACACCTCCGCTGCCCCAACAGTGCAGTGCAGTGACCCTTACATTGTTAAGAACGGTTTCTTTGCATTGTAGATAGTTTGTGACTTCAGTCTCTTATTAATCAGTGTTGTGAATAAACGTTTCTTTGCGGTTTGGCTGGTTTGGGGCTTCATACTCTTATTAATCTGTACCGTGTTTGAGTGTGAGTAAAATTATGGTACGTTACAGTTTGCAACAAAGAATATTTCTCTACGATACATATGTGAAGAAGAAGTCGTTTAAAAAGTGTCGCAGTAAATTTCGTCGCGAATTTCCTGGCGCTTTACTGCCAGCTAAATCAACAATTCTGCGTCTGGTTAAAAAAGTAAGAGAAACGGGTTCATTTTTTAACAAAAAGAGACTGTCGGTCAACCGTATTCTCACAGAGGAGAAAATTGACGATATCGCTTTTCGACTAGAACAGTCACCCAAAAAATCATTAAGTCAGTTAGGGCAGCGTGTGTCTCGAAATATGTTCAGAAGATGTGAAATGTGCATTACACAAGAGGGTCAACACTTCCAGCATCTTTTATAAGGTAAGCTAATGAATTACGTCACATTTAAATGCTTAGCACACAAGTTTATGAAGTTTATGAAGCGTAATTATTATGAAATAGTCCGCGGCCGACGGTCGAACAATGCCGGAAACTGAACGCTCGCTCGCCGGGAGCAGTTTCTTCCTTGTAGCGCTAACAGTGGGTTGCGTTTCCCGGCGAACGCCCTGTATATACTACTACTTTTCTTCTTATCTTAATGTAGTGTTTCAGACATTTGTAGATACGCCAACATGTTTCGGGAATAATGTCCGAAAGCATTTGTGGTGAAGTCAAATCTTCACTTATTTTTCCACTTACTAAAAAATACAGAGTAACGTTTAATCGTTCTCTGGCACTTATTTTTTCGCGCATTAATGTATTTTTTACTATTTTATATAAGGGGTCACTAGTCTGAGTATCTCTGCAAAACTTTCAGAATTCACTCCCAGAAAATTCGTAAAATCTTCCGGTTCTAGACTCCTCAAAATTTTCATGTGGGATAGATTTTTCCTTAAAAAAAAAAAAACAGCCACCTTTTCACCCAATATCTTCTTTTTCATTTTGTACAAACTGTAGGAGGTACAGGCTATTGTTAATACCATGCCAACTCTTTGTTGTTTTGAAATAAAATGAGCCATTGTTAAGCGCTTACGTCTTGCAACCACACGATCCCAATGTAAACTAAAATCGGGAGCGAAATTGTTACGTGAGGAGGAAAGACCCGTATGATTGCCCGACGGGTTTCCCCTGTAGATTGGGACCGAAATCGGGTCGTCTGTAGGCACCTTTAGGCCTCACCTGGGCCCGTCAACACCGACATTGGACTGTTGATGATTTGAAACATGTTGCCTGGTCTGACGAGTCTCGTTTCCAATTGTATCGAGCAGATAAAAGTATACGATGTATGGAGACAACTTCATGAATTCATGGACCCTACATGTCAGCATGGGACTGTTCAAGCTGGTGGAGGCTCTGTAATGGTGTGGGGCGTGTGCAGTTGCAGTAACATGGGACCCCTGATACGTCTAGATATGACTCTGACAGGTGACACGTACTTACGCATCCTGGCTGATCACCTGCATCCATTCATGCCCATTGTGCGTTTAAAAGCATGGACGCTATTCGTATTGACGATGGTCTTTGGCTATGAAGTCTTATGTTCTCAAAACAAAACTTCTTTTGTAAATGATGGTCATTTACAGAAGAAATACGAATTACGCTCACGTGAAGCAGATAGGACGAAGGCGGCAGGGAATAGATAGATTGTTCGTCCACAGCTTTCCGAAGCTTCACCCTTCCATGGAGACACCGCATATTTATGAAATGGCGAATAGCTGCACCATTGATAGTAGCGTGTGTGAATATTTCATCCTCCAGGTATAGTATAGAAAAGACACAATTTTAATAGCTTTACAGAATTGTAATAACAAAAGCTCTCTATATGTAAATTTAACAACCCCCCCCCCCCCCTCCCCCACACACGTTCTCCAACAGTACACGCTTATTGGACAGTATGAGCAGCGCAGTTTCTTAGAATTCACTGTGGCGTAGGGAAAACATTCGTTCGCTGGATTAATTTTTACAATTTACAAGCTAATACTGAGGATATTTCGGAACACGGTATCTGCTTTCCGAAGCCTATTGGGAGCTCACCCTCGCATTGTCAACTGGGGTCAAAAGACTGTAGCTGCGGACAATACCTGGCTAGCAAATATTCCGCTACCGACCCAGAAATTTCTTTCTACTACAAAGGAAGCGCCAGTTCCTCACTTTATCAATCTATGTATTAATACGTGACGCGAAAACTTCGGATCCTTTTTAAGAAAATTGCGCGCATGGAGGTGTGTGAGTTTGGCATAGTTAAAGTTACGAATAAATTAAATAAAATAAAACATTCGTTGTTTACTTTCAATTGTTTGTTTCTAATGGCAACGACACTTAGCGATTCTGTCAATGTCTGTGGTCTTTGGTCAATAGTAAAGAAAAAAATGTAATAAGCATAGTTAATATAAGTGTTACAAATACATTATTAAAAAATAAAAATAATTCGAGAGCGTGTATGTGCGTGAAATCTGATGGGAGCCAACTATGTGATGTGTATTCCCGGTAACGTGGTCTTTGGTGAAACAAAACAGTCGCATAATCTTTGAACTAATAAAAGGAACATTTCCAAAAGGAATATTTTCTATATTGCAGAGAATTCGAAATCCTAACGGACAATTTGAATTAACTTTTTTTTTTTTTTTACAGTCAGATATTCGCACCTGTTTCCATTATGCCTCTACATAGAACATTATGATAATAGACCAAATTTAAATAGTGAACATTATTTTCATGGATACACTTAGATGGACACTAAATGTCATTCAAATAAATTTTGATAGTTTAGAATGTATAATGCAGGTTTTGCAATGCAGAAGTCACTTCAGGTGAAAGGAGTGCATTCTCTTCATGTTGTCGTAACGTTAAAGCAGTTTTACCGGCCTTAAGTCAAAATGAATATTTTAAATCACTGTATGATGGATTAAATTCAAATGAACCATCGATAAAAATAAAGCCAAAAAATTATTTTGAAAATATTCTTAAATACAATTCATCATTGGTATGTTCAGTTCAGAAGCTAAATTTTCGAACTTAGTCAGGCGTGGAGTGTATCATTTTAATTTTATAGGTATTGCAGGTAATTAAGGCAAACAACACAAGCTAAAAGCTAATGATGTATTGGTACACGTTCGCAGCCAAAGACGTTAATGCATACAGTATATAATACATCTATGCTCGCAGCAATCACAATAGAAAAAATTCGAAAAAATGTATGCAATGAATTTTACTCTTATACAGTAAAATAAATTAATGAATTAGGGCGAATTTCGACCCCTGGGCAATCACTAGTTTTAATAATGATGTTATCTGATTATCGTCTTTGTCGAATCACTAAGATATCCGTGTATTTGTATTTTGTAAATTTTTGATAATCATAATAAAAATCGTTAGTAGAGGTCAGTTAACTTGATATGTACCTGATTCGCATCAGCTCATAAGATTCCGATAAGTGCAATATTTAGGAATATTGCTGTGAAGTATGCTTTTCCAGCGTATACCTTCTCCTTTCTCTTTTTTTGTTAATATAACTAGGCAACATTAGCATGTTGATATAAGTTTTTTTTTATAACTATGTTTTATTTAAAACGTCCAGCAGTTACATTTTTGCTAAACAGTTTTGTGATCTTAAAGTTATTGATTACATCACTGATTACATCGCCTGGCCTGAGGTCAGTCCAATTGGATTCCTCTGTAACTGAATTATTATTATATAACATGTAAAAAAGTCAGGTATTAGTTAAGATATTGAAAATAATAATAATGGTAATATAATTTAACATGTTTTACTAGTAGTATGAGAGAAAAATGGGTATAAGAACTTTATACTGTGTTAAAGGAGAGTCAGATGGCATCTTGCCCGTCGTCGCTTAAGATGTCTTGCGGTAGACGATACGATTTTAGACGTGGTTGCATCGTTGATCGGCGGCCTAGATTGTAGTACTGTGCTCCAGGAGTTGCTTCTAGGCTATTTATAAAGATTTTAGCAGAGTTCATAATAAACGTTTTAATGATTTGGAGTCCAGTTTCCCTGTGAGTTTCGAACGAACCATGGTGCTTTTAAGATAGTGCGGAGAAGTTTGTTTTGTAGGGACTGTATTCTCTGTAGTTTGGATGGAGCGGCTGTACACCATACGGGCGATGCGTAAAACATGGCGGGTCGGATCATTGATTTGTATAGTAACAACCCACTCTCGATTTTAAGAGAGCTTCTCTTATTCAGAAGAGGATAGAGTTTGGAGATGCGAATATAGGGTTCGGATAGTTTCTGATTAATGTGGTAGTTCCATGTAAGTCTGCGATCCAAGTGTAGTCCTAGATATTTTATTGCTTTATCTGCTGGATGCCATTCTATTTCATCGTCGTTAATTTTGAGTTTTTTGGTATTTCTCGGATGGCGGAGTGTGAAGATTTTGGCCTCGCATTTGGTAGTATTCAGCTTGATGTGCCATTTTTTCAGCCAGTCGGAGAGTATATTAAATGACTGTTGGATTTTTATTACTACTACGTCGATATCAGTGTGTGAAGTGAAAATCACGGTGTCGTCGGCATACATGGCGGTACAAACAGTGCGGAATGTCGGGATGTCTGCCATGTATAAGTTGAATAATAGGGGTCCTAAGATGGAGCCTTGTGGGACACCTGCTTGTACAGTTTTTCTAGCAGATAATGTATTGCCTAAGCGTACGGAGAAGGTACGGTTTTTGAGAAAGCTCTCAATGGTGGTAAGCAAGTACAGGGAGTATCGAGCTTCTTTAGTTCGTAGAGAATTCCTGGATGCCATACTCTGTCGAAGGCTTGGGCGACGTCAACAAAGAGGGCTACTGTATGCCTCTTGCTTTCGAAGGCTTTCAGGATATGTTCAGAGAGGCGTTGCAGCTGATGAACACATGAATGTTTTGCTTTGAATCCGAACTGAAAGGGTGGTATTGCGGAGATTGAGTCTAGGTAATTTGAAAGCCGTCTCTTGATTATATTTTCCAGTAGTTTAGAACAAGTTGTTAGTAGGACTTATTGGCCTGTAACTTGATGGGAAGTGTTTTGGTTTACCTGGTTTGTGAATAACAGTAATAACTGCATGCTTCCATGTGGAGGGAAAGTAGCCAAGTTTTGACATTGCGTTTGAATAATGTTGCCAAGAATTGGAGGCCGGTTTGTGGGAGATTTTTGTAAATCAGGTTCGGGATGTTATCAATACCTGGTGATTTCCTAATCGGAAGACGTTAGTAAGGATAGCTCTCTTGCTGACATGTACTTGATGGGACGTTGGACAGTAGGAGCGTTTTGTTTGAGAAAAGCCAGGACAGGTTCATCATCCACGTTTGGATCCTCGTTCGGCTTATAAGTTTTTTTTCCAGGTGATCTGCCATAATGTTTCTTCATCTGTAACGTACATGTCGGTGCCTAGCTTTAACGGGGGCATCGAGGAGTACTCTCTCACTACTCGTTTGGTTGCGTGCCACAGACTTGTGTAACCGGGATGTAAATTCGATAAGTACGACTGGTATCGTGAGTGTCGAAGCTGGTCGAGTCGATGTTTGACAATGCGTGTAAGACGATTTAATTCTGTGCGTTGCCATTCCCTCTGCCACAGTCTGCGAGTATTATGTTTCTCGTGTATTAGACGGGCATGTCTGCTGGGAGATATTCTTTATGATTTGGGTGAGCGAAATTTCTATAGGTTGCTTGGTGTACGGCAACTTGTATTGTGTTTGTAAAAGTCTTAACTGCGCTGTCAATGTCCGCAGGTTCTGATAGTTTTCATATTGTTGTCTAGTGCATTCTCAAGATGAAGCTGAAATTTCTTCCAGTCAATGCGTCCCGTAATTAGCTTTGAGGGTAGCTGATTGTAGGAAGGTGCTGATTGACATTTCATTACGACCGGGCAATGATCAGAATCCATTTCGGTTAGAACATCCAGTTCAAAAGGAACAGTGATAAGTTTAAGTGCCTTATCAGATTCTTAGTGGTGACTTATATAATTATTATTTTAAAAATTGTTTCATTCTGCCTGGAAACGGGCAGGTGTAGTTTCTCAAGGACTTAGTATAACGTCTCTGATTTCTTTGCAATGAAAATAAAAAAAACACACCAAACTACGCTTGATTTCGGTGGCTGCGATATTCACTTTAAAAACAAGGTCACAGTGATTCGTTCGTTTGCGATATACTGATAACCAACGAATATTTTGATTAACTGTTAAATATACAAAGATGTATAAAGTAAGGAAATGTCGCATGCAACGAAGGGCTGTTACCTTAACCTATAAATATTTTTTAGCTTCATTTTAAAACATCCACAAATATTCGCTTCCTACTGGCGATAAGACTAGCTAGAAACACAACTGAGCTTACCTGAATCCATTAATACTGGTTTTTATTTCCTACTAAAGTTCTCACCCTTTAAATCTTAGTAATACAAAGGAACAAATGTAAACAAAGACCACTAATATAATCACAGGCACTTACTAAATTAAATAAACCGAAATATTATGTTATAGAGTGATTAAAAATTTATTCAGTACTTATTTTCAAGATTCAAAAAACAGATAATTACCGGCATATTTACTAATAAATTAGATAAATTTCTGGAGTGGTGGTGAAAATGTATATCGCAGTAGATAACCAAAGATTTTAGCTCGAAGGTGAGAATAAGTGAATCGATATAAAGCATGAAAAGCGTTGTACTTTCTAAACATTCATATAACATTTTTTCTGTGTGCATTACAACTGAATCAGCTATGTAGCACCTTTTTTTGGCTTGTTGTGTGAAGATATGGCAAATCGTAATCTACGTAAAATCAAATATATTTGGTTAGATCATTCATGTCATACAATGATATTAGACGCTACAGATTTACGTATACCAGTAAAACAATAAAACTTGTACCAGCATGTTAATTTTTTATCGCGGACCATTGCCTTGTTTCATAACAGTGAAAATGATCGTAACATAATTAATTAATGCCTATGAAAAAATAAAACAGCATACAATTGAGTATAGTTGTTTGAAGTTAATACGTCCATTATTGCTACAACCGTATTTCACTTTTAAAAAAATATAATCAGGTAGAAACAAAGACAAAACAACAATGAAATCAACGTAATTAGTTTCAGAATATAAGAGCGACTGAAACCACATAATTTTAATTCATCGGTTCCTAAATCAACTTGTAACACATGCGAGATTGAATAATTTGTTAGTTCGAAAAATGAATTAAATGACAACAAGAAAAAAATGCATATAAAAATTGCAGTTTATTAATGGCGGAGCTGTTCCTCGATTTATTTGTTTCTTGATTTTTTACTATTTATAGTGTGTATCGCATTGCAACAGCAAATGAAGAAAGATCGCCAATTTTTTTAGAGTAAATATGACGGAATTATAGAATAATACTGCGGTTAATTTGTATGAAAAATTTGCGATACATGTAAGAAATGCATTATTTTTTAAGGGTATTTTAGTTTCTTCCAAGTAATAGTTTTTTTGCTTAGACTAAGCAATTTAGCTTTATACTTACTGTTCTATCGAATGGTGACCTTACGTTTTTAATATCAATTAATGTCAACGATTAACATTTAGCATGGAACAATCAGTACCGGGTGTAGGGAAAAGGGGGGAAGGGCAAACTGGGCACTTGCCTCGTGCGGCAACATCATCTCATAGTTTTTGACACCTCTCGAAAAATTCTTATATCCGTCACTAGGAACAATACTGTACAAGAGATTTTGTTTAGAGGATTCGTGTCATACAAAGATATTAAACGCTATAGCTATACATATCATGGAGGAAGGAATATATGGAGACAACGCAAGGGACCTTCACCACGCACTGGAGTGAAACCGGGTAGAGAGAAGTGGGCTGGGGAGGCCGCCATATTGCTTGGCCGTAGAAATACGGGTATAGACACAAAAACTTCAAGGGAATCATAAGACAACCTTGACACCGCAATTTGATGATGTATTATTATGTAACTCGACGAGACAGATCAAAAAGGAGGATAAAATGGTTTATATCGTGCTCAGTTCTCGAGATATACTGTCTCAAGAGAGAGGAGTTTCGGGTTAAAATTCGGAAGAAAAATTTCGCTAAAGGAAATTTGATGATAGATTCTTATGTAACTCGAAAGTGAAGAATATATTTTCGATATCTCGCTTAGTTCTCGAGATAAGCTGTCTCCAAATTGGGGTGGTTAGGTAAGATTAAGTCAATGTTTTTTTTTTTTTTTTTTTTTTTAAATTTAACCCTTCAAAAGACCTCATAACTTCTGAGATTACTCAGAAGCTATTGTACTGTTAGTGCCCTATGTAACTTTGAGAGCAACATCAGTTGATTTATCTTCTTACCATGCATCAAAAGTCAGTTTACATCGCGGTACACATTGCGTCACTAACATAGTGCTCATGAAATTAGTAACTAATAATAAATAAATTGTTCGTACCCTTCTGGTACACGCCCCATTTCAATCTACCCACATTTCCATTAATATTGCCGCTGCCAATCAAACTATGAGGACAGATCTAAACTCATGAAATGCATCGCGAACTACATTTCGGGTAACAACGTTTGCTTCATAAAGTTTAGTAGTTCACACAGCACAAATTATCTCAGTTAATTTCACCGTACACTTTCAGTGTAATCTGAAACTGGACTAAAGTACTCACATTCACTGTATCGCGCTGTAAACTTGACCTGCTTAAATTAGACTTTCAATACTTGTTTCCAATAAGGCTAGACTTTTAGGTGCAAAGTAGTAACGTATGCTGACATTTGAGAACAATATCATCCTATTGAGAGCAATCAATAAATTTTGTAGTGATATGCTCTAATCTTGAAGTTATCTATTAAACACTTCAAGAACAATAATTACAATGTGATTTAGTTACGAAAACGTTATTCCAGGTTGTTTCCTATCTTGTTTGTTTGTGCAACCGTATGCAGCACAACTTGTAATTATAAAAAAACTTTGAAATGTTAGAAAATTAAATGTTCATAGGATCATACACAGTGCAAACAGCCCAATGTTTTGGGGTGATTCCTATGGCCGCCGCACATGCGTAGTAGGAGAGGAGTTTTTATGAGGTTTCACCGATTTGGCGTTATTTCGTCTCCTTATATTCCTTCCTCCATGATACATATCCTACCAGTACACAAAGATGCAATTCATTATGGTATATTTTCCTCTTAAAAATGTAAAAATTAATGTACTCAGTGTTTAGTCAGGTAGCAAAATGATGCTTGTAGAACTGTCTGAGATGAATGCCAATGATTGTATCCGCTTAGAATGCAAACGAATTTAAGTTAGAGTAAAAGTACCTCTAAGAATGTAAATGCTTCTCTGCTTCGATCCTCTCAGAGAGCCTCATGAATTTTCACGCTACGTGGCTCCTGGAATAGAACGCAGAGAGGTGGAAAAGTACCTTCCGACATGGAGTGCTGAAAATTAAATACCTAATTTCATTCCTAATTCTTCAATTTAAATGATACCAACTGCGAAGATATTTGCAGTCTGTACTATGCCACATATATCTGAATACAAAACACATATTTCTGTTACAAAAAAAAACAAATAATCTTGGAAAGTGCCTAAAAGAATACTTTGTGAGAAACTAAGGCCACTTTCACTGTTTGACAGCCCGGGGCCGATATGTCCCTCTACTAAGAGAGATTTTCGCACAATTTTGCGTAGCCAATAAAATGAGTTGGCTGGTTGCCTTAGACTTAGAGGGATTTTCCATAGTTGTGAGGAGTGGAAGTTTCGTTTAAAGGATGGCTGGGTCAATAGTCGAAGTCGTTAACTTTTGTGGTTTAATTTTCATTGGTTACAAAAAGAAATTATGACTTGGATGGTGTGATAAACAAGTATGTGCTGATGTGGGCAAGCGGCTTTGGTTAAGGGATCACGAAGGGAGGAATTTCAATGCAAGGATGTAAAGAATTGGTTTCAGTGGGTTTTGTGTTATGAAATCCTCAGATCTAAAATTGTTATCAGTTCACGGACAAGCGCGAATGATGTAGAACCTGTAAAAATAGTGAATGCGAAAGTTGACGCTATTGTCTCATTTAAAAAGCTGAGTGGTGAGCGTTGGTTTATTGCTAAGCCGATGGTGTCAGCAGAAGATAATTCAGCATAGAGGTAGAAAGAGATGACTGGACGTTCCGAGGCCCGTTGTAAGGAGTTGGTTTCCTTGCAGTCATCTAAGTGTCCTAACAGTGCACGCAACAAACGTTACCATTACAACCGAATGACGGGGTAACATCAATAGTGTAGTTGTTGTTTTTAATGTAAAACTAGCTTTAGTCTGCAGCTTCGCTGGCATGAATCAAATGTGTGAAAGATTATTTTTAAGCTGTTATCAAGTCCGACCAGCAACAGAACCAAGACAGAACTCACTGACAGGTGATCATCAAAATACAAGTGCTAAAATGATATTATCTAAAATGTTTGCTCCCTCCTAACTACTGTGTAAAGTATGGTTCAGGTTTTCCGTATATTTTAACGTATTATGTTTCAATAACCTTAACAAACAAATAGTTACAATTACCAAACTAGCAAAACCAATACAAATGGCATTACGAATGTCCGTTATTTGGAAAAGTCAACTTCAACAAAGATACCAAATATTATGAAATTATTTATATGTTTCTGAGTTGAATGGTTAACGCCTACGCTTTGAATTATGTTTCTATGTGATACTAATATAGTATTTGAATTTATTATTCTTCTGTTTCATTTGATCGTTGTGTTCATATTCCAATATTAGTACATTCCACAAAATTATTTCTGTCTCTGAATTAAGTAGTTAATTTTCAACTGTTGAGAGAAGCACTGCTTCAAGAGGCGTCTAACTCCTGATGTAATGCTAATATAGTCTTTTATTTTGTTTCTTTTGCACCTTGTGTATTAAATCCATCTTTTGCTACCTCTTAATTTCATTCTTTTTGTGTTTCATTTGGTAATAGTGTTCACCTTCCATATTAATACAGTCATTTATTTCGTTCATCTTTTGTTTCCTGTTGATAACATAAATATTATTTTCTCCTTTTCTTTAAAAGTATGCAGTATTGAATATCAACATTAAATCCATTTTTTTTATATTGGACCTTCGGGTAAAATTTGAACGTTCAACCGTTTGGTTTTATTTAGAGAGCAAACAAACAAATTCTCTCATTTACAAGTGCAGAGATATAGCATAATATATGGGTTTGTCAGTAGAGATACTTCATACCAGCCAAAAAAAGAAAAAAATTAGATAGGAATTTTTTCAATCACGACGAAATTTGAATAGCTACAGAGCATATCTTTGACAGAGGGTACGGGTCATCAATCCATTGTTGTGCTGAAATTATCCCAGCCGCGAAAGCCGTGTGCTCTCTTTTTCTGTCTGTCTCGGCGAAACCAGTTTGTTCTGAAGCGGACTGCCTTTTGCTCCACGACAGAAGGTGGCAGTCGTCTACGACTCCGAGCTTCTGTATTTTTGCCGCAATTGCAGAGCGTCAGTGTTCAGCCACAATAACCAACTAACAAGTCCCACAATCAGCGCAGAAATGAAGTTCCTCTCTCGCTTACCCACCAGTTCCGCCTGGAGTTCCCTCGAAGACTCCGCTCCTCCGATGCCAGAGCTTTGGAAACTCTCGCTGTCTTGCGATTGGTCCACGCATAAAAAATGGCGAACGTTATTTCTTGTTCAAATTGAAGACTGTGATCGATTAAGGTATCAAACTACCCGTTCTCATTTCTTCCACGTTCTGAGAAAAGCTACCTCATCTATCGATACTGACTTTAGGCGTTTTTAAAGGATTTCACATGGTTTGTCTCAGCTCTCAAAAATTCACCCTTTTTTAAAAATCTTCACGTACTGAAGATCTGATTTATTGCCGGCCATTTCCACTGTAATGCACCGGCCACACGCTCCGTCTTGCATGTACAGTTAAATCTTTAGGAAGTCAACGATTGCACAAGCCGCTCTTTCCAGTTTGCACGCGGTACCGCGTTGCCTTCCACACGTTCCGTCTTGCATGCGCAAACTACTTTGTGTAGCTACGGGCGCACGCAAGACGGAGCGTGTAGCCGGGCATTAATCCTACTCCTTTGCCATTTTGAATTCCCTCCGCCGACCCGTATGATTGTTACCTACTGATTCGGATGGCTCAACTAATCCCTCTGCCACGTCAATAAAGGCTGGCATGAACACCTTCCTTCCAGGCATAGCTAGCAGCTCAAACACTGCGTCGAGGGTGGTGGGTGAGCGGTAGCTTTCTGGCCTCGCATTCGGGAGGGCGCCGGTTCGATATCCCGTGCCTGCATCCAAATTTGGGTTTTCCATGGTTTCCCCAAATCACTCCATGTCAATGTTGGGATGCTTCCTTCAAGATGCCATGGCTGAATTCCTTCCCGTTCCTTGCTCCCCAGTCATTTTTCTGCTTTAATGATCTCGAAGTCGACGTGGCGTAAATCAATTTAAAAAAATTGACAGTCATTGGGGACTGCCAACAGAAGTGAAAACTCATACGCTCAACACGTCGTACTTACAGCTACAGATATACTAAATAATAATAATTCCGTGTGGACGTAATGGCCTGGTGACATGGTTTCTATTGGCTGCACTTTCCGTCCCTGTCTTAGCCGCCTTAAATTAACCGGGTAGTTCTACCAGGTACAAGAGACCTACAGTTACGTTGAACCATGGAAGCGTTCTGGCGTACTTCACATTACACAGCAAGCTGTGCCAGAGGTGAAAATCGGGTTAAAGGTCTAAGAAAATCCCCGTCGAGAGAGAGATTCAAATCGGGGACCTTACATCCCCAGTCATACACCTCAACCACTGAGCCACCAGACCGTAACAGATATGTCGGTACCCATTCAAAAATCGTCAGAGACGAGAAGGCTGATTCCTTTCTTCAGGGGCCTACAGTTTAAGGTGGATTCAGAACCACGGAACATCCCGGCGTTGCTCATATAATCAAATACAACTCCTAAAAATTCCTACCCACCGCGGGATTTGAACTTGCGTCTAGAGAGACAACTTTCGGAACTAAGTGCCTTAACCGCTGAGCTACCAGACCTCCTTGATTTGAAGTATTCGTGTGCTAACTACTGTCAAATTCAGATAAAAACTGTGTGTTTGTATGAACAACGGTAACAAAAATTAAGGCGAGGGGGAAATGGAGGAAAGGGTTTAGGTTCTTGAAAATCAAACGTAACCAAAATTTTTCTATTTGTTTTAAAGTATATTTATGCAAAGTTCCATCAAAATCGGATAAAAACTGTGTGTTTGTATAAAGATTTTGCGAAAAAGCGTCCAACGCGCATATCATACGCATTATAGGTGGAATCTCGGTGACGTGACGTCACGAACTCACAGACTAACCCCCGTCCAAACATTGCGTAACGCACCTACAGAAGTTTTCACTTAGAAATAACGAAAACTACATGTTATAAGCACTGCCAAAATTAGAAGAAAGAATCCAACTATAAAATGAAAATAAGTTCATTCATAATAATCAAATTTTCAAGACCTTAACTTACACCTTAAAAATCGAACTATCGAGAACATTTATTTTCGGTCGCTTCCCACAGCGTTGATTCTAAATAAGACGAAATTGTCTTGCCATTGAGCAAGCTGAAGTTGTGGCATGTGAGTTTATAAAGGGGCAATTTACTGAGTAATATATTAAATCATTTGGGAGATTTCCTGGGCATAAAGTTCATATGATCACAGTACATGGCGCTATATTTTTAAGTGTCATGAACCTTATGCCTCAGTGGCAATGTCCTTACAAATCTATTTGAATTAAAGTAGTGTTTAGAATTTTTTACTATAAACTCGTTCAATGTTCAACACATGCATCTGTAATTTGTTCCAGTCACTGACTCATTTACCTACAAATAACCTACTCTGTCATTCAATTATAACTAAATTCAAGAGCTAATTTGTGTTCATACGCATATCTTTCCTTTCAGATACTATACCAGATTCTTTATTTAATACCTTCGTCAACAATATAGGAATTATACATCCCTATCACTAGTTAACTCTTCCAAAGTGTTACAACACAGGTTTCTTTTATCACGTTTTATGCCATAATTTCCGAAATAATGGGACTCATAATGAGATTCCTTAGTCAGGTGATAATCTGGCCAAACATTTTTAGCCCAGTACCTTCACTTTCATAGTATATACTTTCATTAGCTTCTTTAACAAGAACTTCACTTCCACAATGTGTCCCGCAAAACTGAACTTGTTAGATAATTATCGATAAGCTTACACTTCACTCCTTCTAGAATCAATTACTCCTCAATCTTATATCCATACAAATATTTTTCTATCTGCGTGCGCAGTACACAGGAGTTTTTTTTTTTTTTTTTTTTTTTTTTTTTTTTTTTTTTTTTTTTTTTTTTTTTTTTTGCCAATTTTTTACCTCGTTCTTACTTATAACTGTTACTATGCAACATTATTTCATCCGCATGTATCCTAACTTATCACAACAAATCTGCAGCAGAATTATTTATTGAAAAAACTGACATCAATGGTCCAGTTCACCATTTCGTTGTACGTTGGTATCTAGGTTAAAAAGCAACAAAAGTAATCACAGGAAATCACCTACTATGCCAAGTGTGAATCATGAACTGAAAGGAAAATTTTAAGGTTCAGAAAAAAAGTTTAAAAAAAAGTTCAGGCGGAGCGTGGTGGGTGAGCGATTAACGTTCTGTCCTCGCATTCGGTAGGACGCTGGTTCGAATTCCCGTCCGGGCATCCAGATTTGGGTTTTCCATGGTTTCCCCAAATCACTCCAGACGAATGCCTGGATGCTTCCTTCAAAAGGCCATGGCCGAATTCCTTCCCGTTCCTTGTCCCCAGTCCCATCCCACCTCCTATAACCTCGCCGTTGATGAGGCATATATATATATCAGTTATATGAAGGTTTTGTGTGTGGCGTGGCCGACAGTTCTCTCTGAGCAAAATCTCTTCTCTCTCTGTGGAGTAATCCGATGACATCTGCCAGAGGGAAGCCTCGCACTTCTTACTGCTCTCAGTGAGCAGGTGTCACCGCCTCGCCTGCGGTATTACGTTGTCAGACCCTGCAGCGCGTCCTTTAAGAGGATTGAGAGGTTCAGTGCAGACCAAACAACGCCGGCATCCTCACAATTATAAGAAGTCTCCGGCTATGTTAAGAAATCTTCTCGAGCACTGTTGGATTAAATTTAATCGGCTAAAACCATATTGAATGCCACTCAGATTAAAATACGACACCAATATGTCGCTGTGCGTTATATATGATTAATTTCGTGAGATCTGATTTTATTCAGCAGCTAATTAATAAATTTAAAACTGCATGCAATGGTTTGTACATGTTAATATGAAGGAATAAACCTAGTCAAATGTTGGTTGAGCCTCGCGAAATCAGGGTTCCGTGCTAAAATGACCTTTGTAGGTATGGCTATATTAGGTCAGGGGGCAGTTGATTGTCGAAAAAATCAGTGCGTTTGTTCGTCCGGAAGGGCAGGCGTAATACATATTTCTGAGCGATATGTTGCTGAATATTTCGTAACTAGCTGTTCCCCTCAAACTAGATCACTTTCACTGTTAATGTACGGACCTATATCACAAACCAATTATATCAAAGTTAACAGTAGAAAACGAAATAGTCATATGTGAAGTAGATGTGGAACATGGGAAGATTAGACCGAATTTCGGAGAAATGAAGAAAAGAGGCATGAACATTAAAGCTGCTGACGGGAAACCTCTTCTAAGCCCGCAAGATAGAATTTCCGATAGTTGGAATACATAGAGAAACTATAAGATGGAGATGATCTGAATAACAATGAATTGGAGACAGAACGCGACATCGATGACTTGAGGACACTATTTGACAGAGCTTTGAATGATTTGAAAACAAACAAGGAAGCTGCTATTAATGAAATTCCTGCAGGATTCTGAAATCCCTAGGAGAAGAAGGAATCCAAAGATTATTCATACTGATTTTAATAAAAGTATCATATTTACACTTCCGAAAAAATCACAAGCTGACAACTGTGTGAGCTATCACACCATAGGTCTAACAGCACATGCTTCAAAATTAATAATAAAATAATATACAGAAGAAGGAAAGGGTAGTGGAAGAAATAGTAGGTGAAAATGAGTTTGAGTTTAGGAAAAACCGCGGAACATGAGAAGCGATTCTGGCTTTAAGATTGGTACTTGAAGGGCGGATCAAGAAAAACTACTTTTATGGAGTTCATTGATTTAGAAAAATACTTTTGATAATGTTAGACGTGACAAGTTGTTCAAAATTTTAAAGAAGTTAGACCTAAAATACCGAGATAGAAGAATATATTCTATATAAGAATTAAGTGGCTATAATAAAAGTAGAGAATCATGAGATACATGTATCAGTTAAAAAATGTGTGAGACAAGGTTATAGTATATTTTCATTTATATTTAACTTGTATGGAGAGGAAGCAAAAAATGAAATGAAAGAAAATTTGACTGTAGAATGAGGGTTCAAGGAGAAAAAATCATTGTGCTGACATTGTCCTGTTAACAGAACAGGCTGAGGTTATATTGAGAAGTTACTGAATGGCATGAAGAAATTCAATATAAACCAAAGCAAGACGAAAGTAATGAAATGTTGTAGAAACGATAGCAATAATAGTATATTAAATATAAAAATTGGGTCAGGTGTGATAGGAGAAAGATTCTGCTACTTAAGAAGCAAAATTGCAACTGATGGCGGAGTTAAAAGCAAAATAGCACTAGCAAAAGGAGCCTTCATGAAAATTAGAAATCCTTTAGTTTCAAATATTTATTTAGGACTCGCAAAGAAATTTTGAAAACTCTATGTCTGGAGCATAGCGATTTATGGCAACGAAGCGTGCGCTTTTAGGAATACCAGAAAGAAGGAAAAATGAAGCATTTGAAATGTGATGGTATAGTAGGATGCAGAAAATTAAGTGGACAGATTAAGCAAGAAATGAACGTGTTTGGAAATGATGGGTGAGGAGACAAGTTTGTGGAAGAGTCTAACAGAAAGAAGAAATAGGATGGTGGGTCATATTTTGAGACATGCAGGACTGGATAATTTAACAGAGGGAAAAGTCGGAGGGAAGAATTGTGGAGTAAAGCAGAGATTAGAGTAAGTGAAGCAGATAACTGAGGGCGAGAGTTGTAAGGGGTATGTTGAGATGTAGAGGCCAGAGACTAAAGGCAGAAAAAAAAAAAACTTTGAGGAAAGTGATGACGTTCCGGAAGTTTGCTGAGCAGATAATAACTGTTTCATACAAAAAGTATTCTCACTGTCGTCAAATATATTTTGGGAAAAATATGGCTGTTTGCTTTGATAATTGCAGCTTCCATTTCAAGCATTTCTTCTGTAACAGATTAGTAACCAGAACTAAGTTATGAGTTGTCTTAAAACGTTAAATAAGCGATACATAGATTGTCAACACAATATGAAATTTCCTATTACTTTTTACAGTTGCCGCATAGATAGTTTACGGCATTGTAGTAGTATTACCAACCGTAAATATTTTTTTATCTAGATAATAATGTTATTATTAAACTTTTATAAAATTTGAATTATAATAGTTTTTAATCAATACATTTTTTTCTGTTCGTATAAATCCCACTGCTACTGGTTTTTTTTTCTGTAACTCAGCATTTATCACACTTATAACAAAATTCTCAATTCTTGTTTTTTACAGTCAATGTAAATACTTCATTCACTAAATTTACTTTTCAAATTCCTCACCATTTCTCACATATAAAATTAAGCTAATCGGTTTCAATAAAACTTCAGTCACATGATGTAGTACGTTGCTGATAATGATTATTGTTGTTATTAATATTAGTTTATATTGCTATTTATTATTATTAGTAGTATTCTAATCCCGTTGTATTTGTTGAATTTGAATCATTTACCTCTGGTTTCTTACTCGCGGAAGTTGTGAATTGATACCAGCTCTTTTAAACTACTTTTAATATTAAATAACGTGTAGAAATATTTGTCTGGTGGTGTATTTAGCGAATTTGAGTGTAGTAACACTGTGTAGTAAAAGTATCATAGTTTAAGTAGTTGAAAAAGGTTTTGGTTCGACAAGTTTGAAACACGTGTGTCTTGTTTACATTATACTAATACCCGTTAAAGGGAATTGATATCAGTGAAGGAAACAAGGAGTTACTAACAGGTTTATTGTTAAAATTGGTTTGCTTGCGTGGTAAAAGGAGAAAGGTGTGCCTTGTGCAAATTATATTGCAATGTAAGGAAAGGTATTTATAGGTTAAGTTTCAATTCTCTTCAAGGGCTCATATTTTATTTTGTTTTGTATAATATGTCAATGAGCATGAAGTGTGGTGGCTGTCGCAGGGTTGTAAAGCAGGGAAACAGCTGTAATGATTGTGGAGTTCGTTTTCATCCGAAATGTTGCTACATGGAAGCTGAAAATGCGCTTCACTCCCCTTGGAGTTGTTCGACTTGCAAAAGTAGCAAGGAAAAGAGGGAACTAGAAAGTAGGATCTCTTGTCTCGAATCCACATTGGCTGAATTAACTAAAGAACTCAATGTTTTGAAGGCTGAAAAAGCAGCATTAAATGTTAAGGAATTAGAGTGGATTACAGCCAAAACTGGAGGGAAACACCAGGACCTGCATTCTACAAATTTTCAGTTGGAAGTTTCGAATGCTTTTGGGGTGTTGGAGAATCTAACTGAGGATGTATCAGATACCACAGCAGGGCTGTCTCATTGCAACAAAGCTGTAAAAAAACATACATTGTGCAAAGCTCGTAAAAAGAAATCCAAGAAGGTGTTTTTGCTTGGAAGTAGTCACGGTAGAGGCTTTAAGTGCAATATTACAGTCAAGCCTGGGCTCTGATGTTGAGGTGTGCAGTATATTTAAGCCTAATGCAGAACTTGGCAATGTTGTGGATGAAATTTCAAACCTGGGGAAAGATCATACTAAAGAGGATCATATAATTATTGTTGGGGGTCCTGGAAATAGTCTATCCAGAAATCTCAATTATTGTGTTGAAACAGACATTGACAACATTGCTAAAAAACACCACTCACACCAATGTTGGTTTTGTTGACCTCTTCAAACGTTATGATTGACCCTGGATGCGTGGTCATGTACAGCATACACAGGCAGATCTGAAGCGTGCATTGTGTCAGGCTGACCGAACACACATTGGTCTGATAGATGTTTCTTGCATAACACGGAGTGACCATACCTCCCATGGACTCCACCTGAATGTTTGGGGCAAGCAGAAGCTAATGCAACTGATTGCCAGTAGCATCAGGAGAGGCAGGTTGGATGTGAACCCCATCCCAGTGGTAATTGGTGGTAGGACTCAGTCTTTTTTAGGCCAAACGTCAAGAGTAGGAAGAGTTATTTAAGAAATGTACATAATGACATTACAGTCAAAAATAAAGAATGTCAGTCTGAAATAGCTTTGTTCCATCAGAAAATTAGGGGTATCTCAAGCAAACTTGATGAGTTGATAATATCTATAGAAGAAACCCAAAAATCATTGAATATTAACATAAATATTGTATGTCTGACAGAACATCATCTGAAGAATTCTGAAATATGTCTCCTCCCATTTGTTGGATATAGATTAGCTTCATGTTATTGCAGGTCAGAGATGAGAATGGGTGGTGCAGCAATATATGTAACAGAAAATACTGAAACAAAATCATTAGATGTAAGTAAATACTGTATAGAACAAGATTTTCAATGTTGTGCAACACAGTTAGAATTAGAAAACAAATATAGTGCTGACAGTTTATAGGGCTCCCACAGGAGACTTCAGTAAATTTTGTAATAAACTTGAAGCGGTTCTACTAAATTTATCACGAACTAAAAGGGAAATTATCCTCTGTGGAGACTTCAACATAAATTTTGCTGTAGAATGTAACCAGACAGATTATCTTCTAGGAATGCTTAGATCATTCAATCTCTATCAAACTGTAAATTTTCCAACTAGAATACAAAAAGATAGTAGTACCATTATTGATAACATTTTTGTAGAGCACAATAAATTAGAAATAAATGGAACAATTCCAATGGAAAATGGTTTGCCAGACCATAATGCTCAAATAATTACTTTGGATATTGTGGGAAATGAAAATAACAAAAAGAAAGGATTTGTCAGAGTTAGGCCATTAAAGAACAATTCAATAAAAACATTAAATGATGAACTTCTCAATGAGGACTGGAGCACTGTTTATAAATTAAAAGGGGTAAATAATAAATTCAATTACTTTCACCAAAGGTTTTTGGAAATTTACGAAAGGTGTCTCCCTACAAAACTAGCTCCAATTGGTCAAAAACGAGGTAAACAAAAAATGGGTTACAGTTGGTATCAAAACATCTTGCAGACATAAAAGGGAATTGTATGTAAAAGTTAGGAATACTGATAATATGCTTCTCAGACAACATTACAAAACATACTGTAGAATTTTAACCAAACTAGTAAAAGAAGCTAAACGTTTGGCCATAAACGATGAGATTAGTAGTTCAGATAATAAGATAAAAAGTGTTTGGAACATTATTAAAACAGAAACAACTGTATCATCCCTTGAACATAAACCTATATCTATAAGCATTAATGATAAACTTGTAAATGACCCCTCGTATGTAGGAAGTGCTTTCAATAAATACATCTTAACAGTTGCTGAAAAAATAAAAGGAAAATGTATTGGGAATATGGATGTTATAGCAATACTTAAATCCTTGTCACCAAAAGCAGCACCTATGTCTCTATTTCCCACCAGTAAAAATGAAATTGAAAAAATTATTAAATCCCTCAAAAATAAAAATTCATTTGGTTATGATGAGGTTTCAACCCATGTAATGAAACAATGTAACACCAGCATTAGTAGAGTTATTAGTCACATTTGTAATAGTTCTTTTGAAGAAAGTATCTTCCCTGACTCACTCAAGAAGTCAATAATCAAACCGCTTTATAAAAAGGGTGATACCTCAAAGATTGAGAATTACAGACCAATATCACTTCTACCAGCATTTTCAAAAATATTTGAAAAAGCAATGTACAGAAGGGTGTATGCACATCTACAAAAGAATGACCTACTCAGTAAAGTACAGTTTGGTTTTAGAGAAGGCGTTTCAACAGATTCAGCAATTTTTGCTTTTGTAAACAACATACTGGAATCAATGCATAAAAAACTAAATTCCCTAGGTATATTCTGTGATCTTGCTAAGGCTTTTGACTGTGTTGATCATGATATTCTACTAGGTAAATTAGATCACTATGGAGTTAGTGGTAAGCCAGGACCTGGAAAATAGAAAGCAATGTGTATCACTGAAAGATGCTAATACAGGAGATGTTATAAACTCAGAATGGGGTATAGTTAAATGTGGTGTGCCTCAGGGTTCAATTCTTGGCCCTCTGCTGTTCTTAATCTATATAAATGATCTTCCACATATACTAGGTGATAATGAACACATAGTGCTCTTTGCAGATGATACTAGCATATCGTTGAAAGATCCATCAGCACAAAACGTCGAAAACATAGCAAATGATGCTATAAAGAAAATTAATAGGTGGTTTAATGCCAACAAACTAATACTTAATGTAGAAAAGACACAGTTACTTCAGTTTGTTACAAAAAATAAAACAAAGGACAGCTATAATGTGATATCAGAAGGGAAAACAATCAATGAATGCAGTTTCACAAGATTCCTGGGTGTATATATAGATAACAAATTGAACTGGAAACAACATATTCAACAACTTCTTAAAAAACTGAATTCTGCAACATTCTCACTGAGGGTAATATATAGAATAGCTAATATAGAAACCAGAAAGTTAGTATATTTTGCATATTTTCATTCCGTGCTCACTTATGGCATCTCATTTTGGGGAAACTCGTCACAAGAACAAAGGGTATTTAAATTACAAAAGCGTGCTATAAGAACTATTTGTGGAGCAAACCCATGGACGTTCGTGCAGAAATCTGTTTAAAAACCTGGGTTTTCTAACCATGCCAGCACAGTATGTATACTCTGTATTATCATTTGTAGTGGAAAATCCTGAACACTTCAATCTTAATGCTGACATACATAGCCATAATACTAGGAATAAATATAATATTCACAAGGATTACAAATCACTGTCAATTGTACAGAGAGGGTTAACATTTACTGGAGCTTCCTTATTCAGTGTCTTACCAACAGAAATTAAATGTTACCTACAAAAACCCAACTACTTTAAGTCCAAACTGAAAGAGTTTCTGCTTCAGAACCCATTTTACTCTGTGAAAGAATTTTCTTCTTGGAATTTGGTAACTAAGAATGACTGATAAAATAGTATATATGGTGTATGGAAGGGGAAGGTGACAAAATTATCCACAATTACTAAAATGATATATGGTTTTTCTTTCTGTTGAAACTTTTGACAAATGAACTAATTACACTGTTTACAAAATTTCACTCATATATAGTAACTAACATGGGATAGCATGCATTCAAAAACTGCTGTGAAAAATTATCATACTAACAGGTTGTTAAGTAATTGACTGCTTATGAGTTGTTGGTAATATAATTGATATTGTTAATAAGTGTGTGTACTGTTCCACATAAATAGCAACTAACATGATATAATATGTAGTCGCAAATTACAGTGAAACTTATCATGGTTACTGGTTGTAAGAAAATAACTGATTATTAGATGCTGGTAACAAGTGTATACACTGTTACACATAATAAGTATTAATTAACTCGGGATTGTATTTGTAGATAACAGGAGATATTGGTTATACTAATGGGTTGTAGCTAACTTGTTGTCAATATATAATAACATTATCAATTATATAGTAATATTGACATTACAAATAAGTGTATGTACTGTTCCACATCCCCGAGATTATTCTCACATGGGATCAAAGTGAACATATCTATCTATCTATCTATCTATCTTGTAATCAAAGGTTTATAGGAACTAAAAAAGAAAATATTTCAATTCTCAGGCTCCGGCGACCACTTTGTTAATAACAACTGGATTTCGCCGAAATGCTGCGTTATTTATTTGACAGTCAGCTTTCGGTTGCGTTCTGCCGAAAGAAGGAGGCACCAGAAATTTTAAAGAATACGAACAATTTCAACGTCATAAATAAATTACTAGTAACTTCCAAACTAAGCATAGGAACAAAATAAAATTTAAGGTATTAGCTAACTATATATAAATACCTTAAATATGTTGTTTTACCAAACATATAAATAAGTGAAAGCCAAGATATCCCTAGCTCTTTTTCGAATTTGGAAAGTATATATTATGCCCTCAATTTCATATAAATTAGTGGCCAAGTCATCAATTTTTTTTTAATTCTAAATAAAATATCCATGACACCGAAAGAAACCATTCTGGTTCACAAAGTGAATTGAATACACACTCTAAAGTGTAGACCTCGCCCAGAAGAAGATCTCATAACTTTTTGTCTACACGAACACGAGACTTGTCCTATTTTTACAAGAATTGTTTTTGTGAGATCTCATTTCGTGAAGTACTGTAATTTTATCGCTTATTCTGAATCGCCACTCAAATGTAATGATTCCATTTTAAAATCGATGAATAAGAACATTTCAGAATTGAAGATATCAATATACTTTACAAACAATGCTCCACTGTCTGCCGAGCAATGAGGATTGCCGCTGGTTTAACTACCACTATAAATAAATTACTAGTAACTACCAAACTAAGCATAGGAACAAAATAAAATTTAAGATATTAGTTAAACTTGCTGATCTCTATGCATTAAAATATTTCTCAGTAATGTACCTTCATCCGGAGCAAAGCAATTAAACCGCAAATACGTGACAGAATTTTCCATGTTTTGGATTGTAATTACGGGAAAAAATTCCAATATTAGACTTTTCTTATGATTTAGGGATGAAACCATATATGTGTTCCGAATTACTTGTTTCGGGGATTACTGGAAGTACAGTGGAATTTTGATGTCGGGGAATTTCAACAACTTCCAAAGTAAGAAAAGGAAAGAAGTAAAACTTAACACATTATCTAAACTCAGTAAGCTCACTCTACAATGAAAATCTGAGGTGTATAAAGTTATTAGGGTAGAATTCGATTTCACGCTAGGGGTGGGTAATGGGTAGATATATGGAAATTTACGAGTTTCAGACTTTTCTTATAATATGTGGGTAAAATTTCATTTGTGTACCAAATTTCAGTTTTCTACGGCTACGGAAAGTACCTTAGAGTTTTGATGATCATCAGTCAGTCAGTCAGTCATCCCAGCAGTCGCTTCAGGCGAATGCTGGGATGGTTCCTCACAATAGCCCATGGGCGCCACCTGCCATATCCCGTATATCCCTTCCAAACCATTACCTTTCCTGATAGGTGTAATGCACCCTCCGCCAAACACTTTTAATGAATCGCGGAGTAATAGTAATAGTAGTAATAGTAATGAGTGAATTACAAAATCTCTTAAGTTTGCTACCGAATAACATACAGTAAACAAATAAAATTTAGTATATTTGCTAAAATTGCTGATATTTATGTATAACAGAAATTTGAGATATGTAGCATGAATATGACCAAAGACATTGAGGTTCAAAAATGACCCGAATAACTTCCAGAGAAGGGCAGTGCTCCGCCGTGCACCCAAATAACGCGGCATTCCCCCAAAATCTAGATATTATCAAAAAATATATTTTTCGCATTTAATATGATCCACGTATATTGTGAAGGATCCATCAATTGTCGTATTAGATTTATTGGTTGAAATTTGTGGATTACTTTACAAGATAAATTAAAGTTATCTCATATATGTTCAGCCAGCTTTGTCTAACGCAAAATTGACATTAAAATCTTGACTAAAAATCATAGGTATTTTGTACTACATTATGAAGTAATACAGAACTTTGTATCCGGTAATAATAAATGTTGTAAATAATGTTTAGGAGAAATGTACACTGCTCCAATCCCAAAGGTTTTCTTCTTTCCAATTTGACATTGAACCATACACAAGTCGCCAAATGTTGCCATTAAACCATAAACATTGGGTTCTGCGCATGGGCAGAACGTTGCGGCGCATGCACAGAAACCAAGTAACGCATAACATAACCCGTAACTCGTAACGCGTATCGATCACTAATTTATCCCTAATGCGGCCAAAGAAGTTTCAATCCAAAAACTGACGTCTATGGACTGACTTCGCACGCTCTTATTGGAGTTTCGCCTCACTTGACTAACGACTGTATTATCAAAATTTATTTTATTAAAAGTAATACATTTTCAACTCGTATTTAACAAATGAAGTTGATTTTCTGTATCCTTGCATCTTAGTCTGTCATCTACAGCTCTCGTTTCAGAGTCAAGTACCTTATTGTACTAAGATGCATTACCCAATATCTAAGGTAAAGTTAATGTTTGTTTTAATGCTGAGGTCAGTTTGAATGCTGTTTGTTTCTCACATACAATCATCACATCGTTACAATAATAGAACATTGAGTTTGGAAAAGCAAAAACAGTTCAACATCAATTCTGTCGTTTAGCACATTACCACATTACATTATAACCAATTAAATCTAAAGCCCATGTTTGATCATTGTACTGTATTTAAATGTTCCACGATGAACATTGGCATTTATTTCATTTGTTAATACACAGGCTTGATTGAGTTCTATTTGCACCTGTGAGAAGGTGACACTGTGTGTAGTTCTCTGATGTGGTGATTGTTTAAAATGTGTAAAATGCTTTACAGTCCAGTGCCTGTTTTGATTTAAATTCACTTCAGTTCTCAAAATAAACACTGGCCCAGCACAATTTCTGTTACAGTTGTTTGATAATTGAGCTACACAAACGGAATAGACCATTAAAAACCATGATAAACACAACAAAAATCTTAATACGATACATCATTTCTTTCTGAAGGAAACATGAAAATGTTTTATACGAAATTATTTGCTAATGTAATTTCATATTTCTAAATGGCTTAAATTTACTAAGAATTTAAATATTGGTGTTCTGGTAACAAGGAATCCTCAATACCTTTTCTTTGGCAACACTGTCCTTAACTGTTTCTTTGTCGTTAATACTAGAATATGTTTTATCGTCAATAATTGTAGGAATTCATCGGTTGGTATTAAAGATACTGGTTAGAAGACGATATAATAGAGTGGAAACGGTTTGGGGTATTTCTGATACTGGAACCAACATTTATTTTCTCTCAGAAAAGTTCATATTGATGCATCACTTGTACCGTGTTCTGCAAAACTCGAAGTATTTCCCATACCACTCATCCCAAAAGCCTATCAGAAATAAAACTCGTCTTAATGGCGTCAGGCTTCTTACAATATACTACAATTTCGCTAAACTGAAATTGGTATAAATCTCAGCTGCGGTTAAGATTTTTAAATGCTAGGAGGAGTATTTCCTAACATGCTCAGAATGCACGATAAAATGCTTGATTACTCCAAAGCCGGAAATGAGCGACCAGCTTCGTATATGACAATATTATCTAAAATCATAGTAAGTTGCTTCATCTTGTTTCATGAGATGTGTTGGTCGTTCGTTGTATTTAAGTTGGTTGAATATGGACATGGTTCGGACGAAAGTTTCTGGATATCTACTAGTTCAAATTGAGATCAACTGCTGTCTATATTATGCTATCACGTACGCAATAACAATAAAACAAAATAAGCTAGTGACGTTCCAGAGATGTTATTACGTAGTGGTACAATATTTTCGGTGTGCTTTTTCCATGACAACATAAAATGCATTTACACACTTCGTTCAGTCCATCTCTGTTTATATTCAATTGATGTTAAACATCTCTTCTGCCTCCCAGACTATTTTATGGGATGACCTAATATTGTAAGACACTAGTGTTCCTTGATTCATGTTTGTATAGGCCGATAGAATTTCATATAAACAGAGCCTGTTATTCGCATACAATGATTTTTCTGCAATTTAATCAAAAATAATTTACAGTGAAACTTGATATTGATACTGTTTCGATAAAGTAGTAGGCTGATCCATAAATGATGAATATGCGGTTGGAAAACAATGTCATACAGTTTCCACTTATCGGCGCCCCGATTTTCCTAACAGTGTATAGTTATTATTAGGTATAGTGTCGGAAGTATGACTCATATTGGACATTGGGTACTGGGGTATGAATAATATTGGATAGTGGGTACTGAGGTAATGAATCATAGAGGCTACTGGAATGTGACTCATAGTGGACAGAGGGTATTGAAAGTATGACTCAATTTCCATAGGAGGTATTAGTAGTATGACTAATTGGATATGGTGTTTTGAAATTGTGACTCATATTGGATATAGGGTACTGGAAGTATTCATATTCGAAGTATAGTATTTTATAATTGACTATGACTCGGGGTTCTTAAATTACAACTTAAAGGATGCATAGATTTTATAAACTGGGATAACTATATATTTTATTAATGTTCATTCCGGTCTCGGTTTTGGTATACAACCATGACGAAATCTTCCAAAGCGCAGAAGGTTTAAAGCATATATGGGCAACCCCCGGCCCCCGGGCCGGATCCGGCCCTCCACCAACTTCAGTCCGGCCCGCGAGAGATTCAGAAATTTCAAATAACGCTTCAAACTCAAGTCTCCCATTAATTTTCATTTGATTTTTCTATCTGTTTTTGTTAATTTGCTTTTTGCATGTCTGATTATCTTATTGTAATTCTAGTAAATAAAAAATGTGTGAATTTTTATCGCCTTTTTATTCACTATTATCTACTTCTTTCTTACCCACGGCCCGCGACCTGATTAAGTCCAGAAATTACGCACTCAGCTAAGCAAAGGTTGTCCATACCTGGTTTAAAGGAATGTGATCTGGTAGTGCCGCTTGTATGTGTTGAAGAAATCTTCGTAGGTATCACAGCGTATATATTTCATATAAAAGAACCATAAACTATTTAATGTCATTGCTGAAAAAATTATTTATAATATGCATAAATTATTCATCAGATTGCCTATTTTAGAAAGGGACATCAATTTATTTTTACCTTGCTTACTTATTTTCGGTGTAAAAATAATATTTATTATCAAATCTACATTGCCAATCGTAAACCCAAAGAGCTTCAGCTTCACAATTAATTTTTTTTGTAGAATTATTTTCATCTTGGAGTTTGGAAAGTATTTTGATTGTTGTATGTGATATAAAATACGTTATAATGAGTAATATTTCAAGTAAGTGAGGAATTATATACCTTACACCTGTTTGTGTGGAACAGTCGTTAACATTTAATGACGTCTTATTTATAGTTTTAAGAATAATTATTCCTACCCCTTACACATTACAGTATTGCAATAACCATTATTGAACACTTTGTATTATTCTGAGACAGTGAAAGTCATTTCAGTGGTTATAGTAAATTAAATTCATGAAAAAATGAAGTCTCCTATTTCATCTCTGGATTGAGTAGCGATATGAATAGAATTCTCCCATGGCAACAGTTTCAGCGATATCTAGTCTTTAGTACTAAGATACCCACCACAAGCAGAAATTCTATTTTTTATTGAAGTTATTAGTACTGTTTTTAATCGCGTGAGAAACATCATCATGAAATTTGGTTTGGAAGAACTACATGCAAATGGATGATCAGTTTACCTTTGACCAACTGCAGCCATGAAATATCAAAAGCGTCGCACAGCGGATCTAATGACTACAATCTAGTCATTACAACCCATCATTGGTACAGGAAGAGAATGGCAAAATTTTACAGGTCAACATTTATGTAGCTAACAGCAATACACTACTTGAACCATATGTTGTTTTAATGCTAACGTTATGTTTAGAAATTTTGTGGTGTTAAAATTTTTTGCAGATTTTATTTCTAACGTTTTCAGTTTTGTGCAGTCATATACGTAACTTATTCAGGGCAATGTAAAGCAAACTGTTGTGGAACTTGCAGAAGCAAGGAAGACGAGCTGCCTATCGCTGAGGGGTCAGCCGATAAACATTGAGGTTAGTGGAGACAACAGCTGTATTTCTACAGCTGTCTATTGAAAACATTCTGTTATTTAAGGACCACTGGTTGCTAAACATTGCTGCGTCATAGTGTCTATTATAAATACAGACAAGAAAGACATAATTACATATGCCATCCCAGTGTGTCACCAAGTTTAAAAGATATTTGGGAGGCAATTTCGAAAAGTTCGAAGCCCAATAACGAAAAACGAGTTAGAAATATGTAAATAACTTTTATTTTACAACATAATTTCTCTCAGAATCATTTCACTGAATACATCAGTGTTCCTGGGCTGTCATCAGATCCCTGTTTTATCAGATTTTCATTATATAGCGTAATTGTCTCTTGATTTTTAATCTAATGAGGGGATAATTGTTTTCCAGTGAGGTGGATATTTAGTTCTGCAATGAGGAGGAAGTGATATGTTGGCAAATCTGGGGAACAGACTAGATATCCTAACAATTCGTAATTTAAATCCACTATTATTCTCATTAAAGAAAAAAATCTTCTAAGTGTAAATGCGTCGTTATGTAGAATATTTTTTTTTTCTATTTGTCGCTTTAAAAATTCGGATTAATACCACGAGGCTGATTTTTTAAGACTTTGAAGGTGATAAAAAAAAAAACAAATAGGGTACCCAAACAACCCCAAAACTCAGATGATTATAGGATTTATTTGAAACGAGAACAATTTGTAATTCTGGGCTGAAGAATGTAAAATTGTACATTGGTTAGATTCTTGTGTTAAACGGTGAATACAAGTCTTAACAATAATTACAAAATCGAAGTACAACACTAGTTTTTTTTATTTTATTTTACGGCTTTACTCCTACTTGTTGTCGAAGTTATTAGAGGCTGGAAACGACTGGGGACAAGGAGTGGGCAGGAATTCGGTTATGACTTTTAAAGAAACCATTCAGGCAGGCTGGTATTCAATGCTGGACAGCTCCTCCGGGATCCGTAGATTACGGTGGAATCGTAAACACGCAGTGTCAACAGAGTAAAAAAAAAACCCCGAAGATATATTTGCCGCAGGGAACATATCACATTTAGGGCCCAGCGAAGTTCATTTTACACAACAAGCCCGCTGGGTATTGGATACCAGACAGCTCGTCATATCTGCATTTCAATGTTTTGTTCAAAATTTTCAAAATCGTAAAAACGAAACTGTATACAAACAAACAACTAATATATACAAGATATATATAAGCCCACCATCATCCAAATTCTTGCTCCCAGCGAAGATAAATATAAATGTGACCACTTCCGAATTTGTACAGTGAGAAAAGTAGGTGCCTTAAATGCATGACAGGAAGTTGAAGAATTTGAGAGGCATTAACGTGTGAAGGAAAAGATGTGAATATTGGATCTATAAATGGATTAACTAATTGTGAGGTGCCTAAAAATACCTCTTTTTTTGCTTGTTGTCACCTGTCTAGAATATTTTCAGTTTTTAAGGTCAAAGATTATGATAGGTTGACCTGATCTGACCAAATACGAACTTGACCTGTGTTTCATCCTTAATGTGAGTAAAATGTCTAGAGCTTGATGAACTCAGAAGTATTAATAGATGTATTAAACGCGGACAGAGAAGATCGTGCTATAGTATAATTGTTTCAATGGTCGTGGTTGCTAGATCAGAACTTGCTGAAATACAAATCTGACTCGAATTTGACACTAAGAGCTCACTCTGCAAAATTTGAAGATTTTTTGTTTTTTGTTTTTTTGTTTTTTTTTGTTTAAACGGAGTGCTCAATTGCGTCGAAAGCATCACGTTGTTTTTGTTAGAGTCTGGGAAAAAATTAATAATGTAACCTGTGGACAAATTGTTCGTAAAGGTCAGAGAACTTAATACCGATTGACGATAATCAAATAGTTAGGTTACTGCGAAGAAATGATTTGCCAGAATACTCGATTCTGTAACACGTATGAAGTCTGATGTCCACGTTAAATACTCTAATAACACACGTACAGTGAGCATAAAGAAAGACCATTAACGAAAGTGATCAGTAAAATACGTAAAAAGACAACAAACCGTAAGGTATAAACTGTGCTCAAGCAGCAACATTAGCGAATGCTGTAATTAAATTTCATTTTAGCCTACGGCGGAATGACGATTGGCATTCGTCGTTATTGCCGCGTCTATGAGTAATTTAAGTTTTTTTTGTTACTTTCATTAGTGACATGTTACTGAAAAGTACTCCGAGTTCAACATTTTTTCAGCCGTAAAGATTTTCTATAATTTTTTTTTTTGTATGAAACGCTACGAAAAGCAAACTTAATGAACGTATTCTCGCACTTAATTTTATAGCAGTTGCTTAGCTATTAAACTGTGCAATTAAACTCCAATTCAAAAATATTTCTGGTCTCTGTTAATTTGCGAGATAAGGCCGGTTCGTGACGTCACCGTTCTGCAGCCAATAGCTATAGAGGTGAGTGAGTGAGGGAATGCGTGAGCTTAGAAAATTATTAGTAGAAGATACGTTTTCAGCATGTAGCTGGATACTTACAAAATAAACAGAGATTCCTCAAATCCACAAGCAAAAATAATAAAGAAAATACTCACTATGAGGAAATCAACAAAAAGTACACCCTCAGTATCCACTGGTAATAACACTTGCATCGTCTCTCACCTTGACCTTCCTGGCGTGGCTTTGAGGTTTCCATCGGAAGATTAGTCGAGTGATTAGGAATCTTACATGGCAGATAGGATTTATTTACCGAATCTATGACATTCGGATGGAAGCTAAATTAATTGATGGTAACACAATTAGGAGCTTATATGTCTCTTTGTTGGATGAAATGTTTGCTAGCAAGGGAGAAATATATTTAAACAACATTGCTTGGATGATACTACAGTGTAGATAAAATTAAAATGATTTCTTTGAAGATAAATAAGAAAACAACAGAAATATGTAGCTACTTTTATTATGAATGCGAAGAAAACGTGGAAATATCGAGCCAAGTTGATGGTTTTCTCAGAATCTCTGGATATCACTGAAGTGTCGCTCTTTCTCTGGGGGGTTTAATTACACGAAACAGTCTGCTTGTGTTCTACTGATGAGCCACTGCCATCGGATTGTTTCACAGCATCCGGTGCTGAAGTTATCATGTAAACCTCCCCTTTTCACTTCCTGGGTACTATCAAATAATAACTAATCACAACTCCTGATAATAGTGGGTAAGCTATTTCGTAGTAATCCGACAGAACGTATAGCTCAACTGATCGGGCGACTGACTATAAACAGAATGACTGGGGTTAAGAATACGAAGTGACAACGGATTTTTACCTTCTAGTTAAACAGCCTCAAAGATAGCCGTCTATCAGATAAGAACCTTTCGGTTCTTTCGTACACTGCAGTGGGTTTTCTCTTATGTTATAGTGACGTAACCATGAAACAGAATGCAAAATTCTACCTTCCCCGATTTTATTCTCTTACTCAGCAAGGGATTCAGTTTCAGCAAAGCGGGATCCTGCATATGTTAAGAGTCTGGCCGATCCTGTACAAATTTACGTGGATCCATAGTTGGTAAAATGGCGCGTAAACGTGTTACAGTTTGCGCGACGTTTCGTCCCGTCATCGGTTTTCCGACTCGGCTCGGGTTCAATCGGTTACAATGGCCTCACTTGTCCCTATCTTTCCAGCTGACAACGATTCATGGATGAGTCAGTGAGAAAAAAAAATAGAAAAGGTGCAGACATGAGTCCAAATTAATCCTGAGCCGTCGAAGAAAACTATTCACAATAATTATGATGACAGGATGTACAGGGATGCTTATAGGTTCTGACGTTTAAAATACGCCATACTGAAAATCTCAAGCGCTGAAGTTTCATTAACTTAAGAGAACAAATACATAATATCGTCAAGACAGCAAGTCATTACCACAGTACCAGAAAAAAGTTGCATTTATATGGGTGAAAACAAATAACGGTTTTACTGGCGACGAGATAATTAACGAAGTACAAAAAAAAAAAAAAAAAAAAAAAAAAAAAAAAAAAAAAAAAAAAAAAAAAAAAAAAAAAAAAGCTGCAATAAATGAGGAAATTGCCCGTTCTGGCCACACTGCTTAGTATCGTGCACGAATAATCGAACAAAGAATGGAAACCATCGTCCACTATGCCAGGATATATCCGGACATCCTTGCCAAATGCGCTTCAGAAAATTCGTTGCAGCAGTAAGCACGCTTAAATTTATCCGTGTGGATTACAAGAAACACATATTCCTATTTGACCTCTGACCCACCCGCGTGTGAGAAGGACGCCAACATTCTTCGCAAGAAGCTACAGCTGCCAACTAGAATAATCAGTTATTTGTAAGAATTCTTTACTATTAGACCTAAGCTGTATGGCCATTGCGTAGAGCCCACTGACCTGAAGACGGAACGTGCTTCCCAGACGGCTCCCTGCGTGTCACTGATAGCCCCGGGTCATCCGGTGGAAGGCGATACCACAAGTCTCACCGCAACACACAATTCCCGCGCCTTTAACCACGTCGCTGCAACGATTTCCATCTCAAAATCATTCACGTCTTCTCAGAACAGCACATCGTTAAGATTCAACAATGCATACCTGAAGAGGATAGCAATAGATAGGAGGGAATGGACGAGAGATTGGCGGTCTCAGAGCGTGAATTGTAGAAGACTTCTCGCTTTGTTTATGTGTAATAACGGTTCTGATGCAGGTCTCCTTCACACAGTAGCGTTACCACTTTCGGTTAGGCGCTCTCGATAGAAGCGGATTGTACGGCTGACTGAAAATGTCCCACTTAATACTCGCGACCTAAAACATTCCACAGTCCATTATGACTTATGAATTACTACTGCTACCATTAATACTGCCGGACAATGTTAGCTCTTAAACTTCGAAGGGAAAAGGACAGAAAAGTTATCGTGATTGGGAGAATGAAACGATGACCTAAAACAGTGTCAAATCAGTTATGAAAATACGGGAAAGGGAAACGTTACTGAACGAAAACTGAGGAAGTGTAAAGCTGCAGAAGGCAAATCGTTCAGAAGGGAATTTTTTATCTCAAGTAACGGCAATATCGACCCACCAAATAGTGGCGAAAAAAAGTTACTTCAACAGCGAAAAAAAGTTCGATATCTGTAGGTTATAACAAAAAGGAATAAAACAAAACAAATAATAAATTGGGTTCATTACAAATATGAACATTAAGAGCTACGTTACAAGAAAGAATCGAGCAGGCACAAAGTTATAAATACATAGGTGACTGAACAGAACCGAACATAACAGGTAAAAAGGGTCTGCAACAACAGATCGCTCGATCTCCACAACGTCGAACTCAGATAGATAGAAAGATCTTGGAAAAATCTTTGAATTGATCAAAGAAAGTTGAGTGTACAGAAGATGTCAAAACCACGAACTAAACAGACTCGATGAAAAGATTAAACACAAGATTATAGAAAGAAGAATTGTCCTTTATGGTCACGTGACACGAATCGGTTCATTAATGCTGACCAACCGAATCTTCAGCTATTTTCTGGACAGGAAAACCAAAGAGGGCGTGGATCACTGACTTGGAATTGGGTTTACAGAAATTGGGGATCACACGTGAGGACACCCAAGGGTGTGATTGTCATTAGAAGAAAAGCAAATCTAAGCACAGGCAAGACGTTGACTGAAACAAGGAAGGATGAACACAAATGGGGAGACAGGATATATATCACATTGTAAGTGGGTACGCTTGGAGGTGGTCCGTGTAATCACTGTAGTTGGTAGATATAACGGTGGAAAATTCTTACGCTGTTCTGCGAAAATCTGCGAGTGCACGGCCAGTCAGTGAGGAAAACAATGGTTGTGAGTTACCTGTAGAACTAAAATGTTGTGTTTTTACACCCACATGACCAATGGCGAATGACAAACAGTTTCCCAGACGCCGTGATTGGGTAACATCATCCCCTCCTGCGACATCCCGGCAACCCGAAGCTGACTTCGAGAGAGATTTTTTTTTTTCCCCGACATCAGTCTCTCAGCTGACAATCCTCTATACCTTGCTATCTCTACATAACCCTTACAACCAACGTCCTTAATTATCTGCTTCATATATTTTAATCTCTGTCTTCCTTTACAGTTCATGCCTTCGACTTTAGTCTCCACTTACAATTTAACCAATTAACTTTTGACCCACCATCCTATCTTTGAATTCTGTAAAACTCTTCCACAAGCTTCTTTCTTCACGTATCATTTCCAAAACGAGAATAATGAAACTGATTCTACCCTCGGTCTTTGAGGTCTGCTTAAAGATTTTGCTTGCACAAATTTTCTAAAATTTCTTTCGAGGTTGATGGAGGTTCTGAGTATATACTGGATCTGTTGACAGCGATAGGATAGAACCTATCATTGGGTTAATCTGGTGTTTGACCTGATGGGAGATCGGGGTATACTACGCCGCAAATGATGCAACGATTCACCAGTTCCAGCCAACATTTCAAAGCCCGTGATCCACAGTAATCTGTAAAGTACGCCGACAAGAACATTGTACACTTCAAACGAACGTTTTCTGTCGTTGTAAAGACCCTATTTTGATCCACGTCAATTATAGTGTCTCGTGGACAAATCTGTTCCATTATTCCTCACTTATATTTTGAAGATCCACTCTTATGTCTTTCACTAACAATTCTGAACTAAAAACCCAGGTATTAACTTACATTTGTTTTTTGAGTTTTAATTTACAAAATTACTATCCCGAAATAGAATCCCCATTTTTTATGGTATCTTTTTTCAGAATATTTATCATATGAATACGAATCTGCTTAAATTATCCCCTGGTCTCCATCCGACAGATCAATCTCTTCCGTATCTTGTCTCTAGATAAGCATTGCGTACAGGTTTCTGATTCATTTCAGGCAATCGGTGATTATGAATGGTGCACCACCACTTCTCCTGCCCTTGACGGCCATTATTCTTCCAGCACTGGGCTTCGAGCCCGCTAATACCGCGTCAGATGCCGGACACCACCATCTAACGCAACCAACTTTTTTGTTGTTTTTTTTTTCATGTGTCTTTACGCCTCGTCGATGCGGAGTTATCATAGGGGAAAGGAGTGAGGGCAACGAACGGGAATCAGTTCTGTGTAGCATTTTGAATGAACCATCCCGACATTTCTCAAAACGAAGTTTTCTGTGGGCTGGAGGGCGATTCGAACCCACGTCTTCCGAAATGAAATGCTCGAGCATTAATGCTCATCCACCGGCATCGCTACAGGAAACGGAGTCAACGGGGCGGGTGTATGTACATTAAGCACGAATAATTTCTAACAAATTAGAAGAGCCAAAGACTGTGAGAAAAAAATAGTTATAGTCACTAAATAGAGCTACACCACAGACCACCGTGGAAGATGGGACGCTACAACAGTCCTCTGACTGCATTATAAAAAAAAAGAAAAAAAAGTGCCTTCCTTCTTTTAAAACCATTCAATCTGGTTTACAACTTTTTTAATGATCTCGTAGTTTCTATCAATTTTATACCAATTCTGTAAGTATTTGTACATTATTTCCCAAGTATTTGTATCCACAACATTGCGGACTACACCAGACAAACACAACATTTAATTAAAAGCCTGAGGCAGGATGACCCCCGCAATGCGAGGTCTGATGCAAACTCCTGTACTGCCGGGGCCGGCTGGATCAGTTTCAGAATTTACTCTCGCTTTGGGTAGTAATGATTTTTTTATTACTCTCTTCATCAACAATAAGCAGTGATTTGGTGACTAAGGAATTAAAAAAAGCTAGTCAATCGCTGATTGGAAAATTGTGACGCTCCCAAACACAAGTATTGCAGATTTGGATTAAGAGTGAAATTGCCCTTTCCCTTACTCAGTGTATCTAATTTATATGCTCTTGTATCTATTAAGTGTAATCTGTTGTTTGTGGAAGAAGTTTAAATCTGGTGTCTTCTCTTAAGTCCTACTCTTCTAGAATTCTCCTTACCAGACAGACGAGTCTCTTTCTGCTGTAGTATGCCGTCGCTGTTTACACACCGTATAAGGAGTGAGACTCAACTCAGGCTTTATGTACTCAATCTGGCTATTATGAAGTGTTCAATAGCAAACTTTCCCAAGTGCCGGAAAGTGAAAATTTCTTCCTTCGCCCGGGCTCGAACTAGCTACTCCACTGTCGAGAATTAGAAACTGGCAGTTTCTTAGCTACCACCATCACTAGCCGTGTTGGAGTGGATTTTAAGTCCCACATTAAAAGTATAAAATTAAAGTTACCGGTTGATGATTATAAAATCTGTAATCAGTTAAGTGAAACTAAATATTCTGTACTGAAGAGTTTTGCCGCTATACAGAGCGCGGTGACTGCTGATTTAACTGCAGCTAATTTTGAGTGTTACGTTACAAGGTGATGACGAGACGGTTTGGAGCCTCAGGCAGTGATATACGGCGGGTATAAACAATGTTGAGACAACACGCTGCGTTTGATAACAAAGAGGCCATGTTGGAGTCACTTCTCCAGGTGCTACAGTCATTAACTATGTGGATGCACAAGTTAAGTATTGTGGCTTGTATGCGGCTACATCTTTTTGATCAGGTTTCACTTTCATATATAGAAATTCATTTGCGTTTCTTTCAGAAAATCTTAAGGTGCGTATACACTAGGCCAACCAAGGTGAACGAACGACAGCCAATGTTGGCCGCCAAAGCATTAGTGTTCGGCCTCACGTCCTCATCAAACCAACGGGTTGGCGCCAAGCGATTGGGCCATGTGGAATGGCAATTGGCTCTAAAACCTCGTCCAAGTTGCTAGCTTTTTTATATTATAAAGTAATAAGTGACGTTTTAATTACAATTTCTTAAGCAAAATATCATCTAATGGTTACGCACCTCCTGGTACTTTTGATGAAGATGATGCAGGAGTAACAATACAAGGAACATGGGAACAGTGAAAAATAGCGAGCACAATATTTTCTTCCTTTATCAAAAAGACTAGAAAAATTCCAGCAAGCAGTGAAAGAATGAGGGAGGAAATCGCCGATTACTTTTATTCGGAAGTAGTAGAATGGCAGGACTGCATTTGATTTCTTCTCTCTGTCTTCCACGGCGAAACGATGTTCTTCACATCTTGCACATTAATTTCTAAAGCTCACTTATATCCCTCCAAGCGTCTAATCTCCTCAGTTTGTTTTTATAGTCACAGTTCGTTGGACTCCATAAACATTACTGTTCACGATAAAAATCGATCAATTTTAATGTGGTCTCATTATTCCACTCCATACTCAACATAATAATAAGAAATTTTAAACACACACACGTGACGAGCCACTAAATAATGAACCTACGTTGGTTTTGCATCTACACCAGGAGGGTGCCCCAAGGCCAACTTAGCACCAACCCTTTGATATTATCGCCAATAGCCCGAACCGTAACCAAGGCCAACCGCTTCTATCAACGAAGCGGTTGGTCACCGTTCGTTGGCCGTGATTTGCCTAGTGCAGGGATGGCGAACCAGTGGCACGCGTGCCGATGATGGCACGCGATCAAATAATTTGGGCACGGTGTTAATTAAGCAGGTACCTAACCGATATAAGTAATTTATTTTCTTGTCTACATAATTCAATAACATAGTAGCAAAGTTCATCGTAAAAGAAACTATCGGTGCCGGAATGAATACAGATTGCGCAAAACAGGAGGATTTTCTGACCGATCGGATCGAGTGAGCAAACTCAGGTGGCGCGGCGGCGGGAGGAACGGTAAGCTAACTTATTCGCTTCTTTGTTTTTGTCGACGACGTTGACTGCTTTCACCAATTACACATAGTTCTTGCGGTTATTAAACTGATTTCGTTAACACAGCAGCTTATTTAAGTTTGAGTTATATTTACAAGCATTCATCATGGTTAGTTTGGCAAAAAAGTGCAAGATAAGCGTAATAGAGAATTTCAGCTTTGGTGGACTGAGAAATATGGCATAATTAATCAATGTGATAAAGAATTGTGTGTTTTATGTTCTTTAACAGTGGTATGTAGAACATTATCTGTAAAACGGCACTATGAAACAAATCACAAATCTCTTTGCGAACATTATCGTTATACTAGATGTCATTCGTGCTTTTAAGACGAAAGTGCAAGTTTTCTGTAAAGTTATTATTTCCAATAATTACAAGTATCTCCCAAAATTGAAAAAAAAAAAAAATCGCTAGAGATTTTGATGTGCACGAAAAACCAGACCAATTAAAACTCACTAGAGTTATCTTCAGTAATTAATCCTTCAATAGAAGAATTTTCATCAACATTTTCTCAGTTCAAAGAGTTATCGGAAACACTCAAGTTTATCATGTGTCCTCATGTGATTTCACCTGATAAACTGAACTTGTCTAAATTTGTTTGGTTGGAAATTGAAATTCATCTTTCTGAGTTCCAGTGTAGGTTAATATGGGCTCAAAAATTCGTTGAAATGAGGAAGGAGTTTCAGTTCCAGACTCATTTAAGAAGCTGGTTTTTGCTATCTTAACGATATTTCATCTACCTACGCCTGTAGATTTTCAGAAATGAATAACATTAAGGGCTCACTCTGAAACAGTTTGTCAGATGACTTCACTTCAGCTTGCATTCTGCTAAAAGTATTTGCAACAACAGAAGTCGCTCTAGTTTCATCTACTTAAATAAACACAAATTTATGGATGTTATAATTGCTTAGTATAAAAAGTGTATATTTCTGGTTGCAAATATAAAGTCTTAAGTATTTAGTTTTATCTCTTTTACCATTAATCACTAAGTCATGATTGTTTGATGGCACGTCATGGCTTCATTCAAAATTTCTTCAGAAAAAATGGCACGTAGATCAATAAAGGTTCGCCATGCCTGACCTAGTGTGTACGCCGAACCTTTATCCTTGGTCCCTTGAACTATTCCACACTTCTTTGAAAAATGTGTTCAATGTCCTTGCTGTATTGTGACTGACTTTCCATCCCAGATGTTTCAATTGTGGTAACAATTCCAGATAAAAACCTTCGAACCTGTATCTAAAATACATTTACAATACTAGGAGACAAAAAACTATTATGTTTTACATTACTCCACTGTATAATATAAAGTATGCAGGCTCTCACTGGGTAAACTATTACAGTTCCCGAATTCTTTACCTTCAAATGGCATCTGTTTTGTTGCTTATGCGTGAAGTTAGGTGCTAGTTTGTGGTCATAGTATTCCCCTTATAAATCCTAGACCTAATTCTTTTACCAATATACAGGGTGTTACAAAAAGGTACGGCCAAACTTCCAGGAAACATTCCTCACACACAAACAAAGAAAATATGTTATGTGGACATTTGTCCGGAAACGCTTACTTTCCATGTTAGAACTCATTTTAGTTTCGTTAGTATGTACTGTACTGTACGGACCAATTCCATGGCCCCCACGCTCTCCTGACTTCAACCCTCTTGACTTCCATTTATGTGGGCATTTGAAAGCCCTTGTCTACGCAACTCCGGTACCAAATGTAGAGACTCTTCGTGCTCGTATTGTGGACGGCTGTGATACAATACGCCATTCTCCAGGGCTGCATCAGCGCATCAGGGATTCCATGCGACGGAGGGTGGATGCATGTATCCTCGCTAACGGAGGACATTTTGAACATTTCCTGTAACAAAGTGTTTGAAGTCACGCTGGTACGTTCTGTTGCTGTGTGTTTCCATTCCATGTTTAATGTGATTTGAAGAGAAGTAATAAAATGAGCTCTAACATGGAAAGTAAGCGTTTCCGGACACATGTCCACATAACATATTTTCTTCCAAAAACAGTATACGGAAACAATGATAAGAATGAAGTCTTTCTCTGCTAGTTCCTCCAGAAATTTTAATTAAGCTGCAGGAACGATAGTTAACATAAATGACCGCAGCAATATTCAGTGTGTGTCATGAATCTCACTATTTTGGGATCATTTTGAAATTCGATTTAATAACTTTAGGTTTATTTTAGTTTTAGTACCACTGAGTAACCTCACAAGGCTTCATTTCAAGTTATTTTATATAGTTTTGGTTGTTCAGTTACTCTCGGTAATTTTAGTCATAACTCAGTAATTTTATTTATCATCTAAAAAGGTTTTAATTAATATTTCGAGTTAATAGATTGTTGAGAACAAAAGCCTCGCCAGCGCTTCCCATCCAACCACCATCTCTCTACTTCCACTGTCGCCCAATTTCCTCCTCTTTCCTCCACACATTTCTTAACACCTTTAATCCATATGTCCCTCGGTCTTCCTCTAGGCCTCTTCCCTTTCAGCTCCATGTCCAGCATCTTCCTTGGTAACTTCTCCTCTCCCATCCTCTTTACATGCCCGTACCATTGTAACCTAGATTTTTCAATTATCTTTTGTAGTGGTTCTTCCTTTATCAACTCCCTGATTCTATCATTCCTTATTCTGTCTCTTCTTGTTACTCCTAATCTACTCCTCTGAGATTTCATTTTCACAGATTGTACTCTCCCTTTGTCTCTCTCCTTCTTCACCCATGTTTCCGACCCATATGTTAAAATTGGCACAAAGTATGTTTTATAGATAACTATAAAACAAAACCTCCAGTGTTATAAGGCTAAATTGTTTCGCTTGCTGAGTTATTCATTGTCGCATTCCAGAATATTTAATGGATAAATCTTCTTCTTCTTTACAAAGAGAATAGAGTGCATACGATTTGCTGATGATATGGTATTGTTGGCAGAAAGCGAACAAATTCTAAACAGAATGCTGAAAGGTCTAGATGAAGCTTGCCAAGAGTTTGGAATGAAAATCAATGCAGCAAAAACTAAGAGTATGGTGATTGGAAAAGGAATGAAAATCTTATATATATATAAAAATAGACGTGTTTTTTACTATATTTCACTTTTCAGCCAACACTACCTAGCACAGATCACTGATGTTTGTGGGTGGAAGTAGCATGGAGTTTCCTGTCGTGCACAACGTTGGCCGAATGCCGATAGCTGTGGCGATGTGGGAGATATAATGATTAAAGTTGGTAAGTGCAGGGCGTTTTCATATTTCGACCAAAAATTCGTATCTCCGTATACTTCTCCTTCCTGCCACAACTACATAACATAGACCTTTGGTGTTTGTGTGTGGTAGTAGAATCGTCTTTCCTGTCGTGCACTATGGTTGTTAGATGTCGGTAGCTATGGGGGTGTGGGAGATATGGGGGTAAAAAGTGGTCGATCTGTAGCAATTTCATACTTCTGCCAAAGACAAAAGTGTCATGGTGTATCACTTTTCAGCGAAAACTATAGATCACAGATAACTGGCGTTTGTGTGTAGTAGTAGCACAGAGTCACCTTTCGATCACAACAGCGGCCGATTTTCAGAAACTGTGGTACTGTGGTAGATATGGTGGTTGTAAGTGGCCGACCAAGGATATTTTCGTATTTCGACTGTCTCCGCATATGTCACTTTTCTGCCACAACTACATAGCATAGAGCATTGGTGTTTGTGTTTGGTAGTAGAATCGTATCTCATGTAGTGCACTACGGTTGTTAGATGTCGGTAGCTATGGGGGTGTGGGAGAAATGGGGGTTGAAAGTGGTCGATCTGTGGCAATTTCATACTTCTGCCAAAGACAAAAGTGTCATGGTGTATCACTTTTCAGCGAAAACTATAGATCACAGATAACTGGCGTTTGTGTGTAGTAGTAGCACATAGTCACCTTTCGATCACAACAGCGGCCGATTTTCAGAAACTGTGGTACTGTGGTAGATATGGTGGTTGTAAGTGGCCGACCAAGGATATTTTCGTATTTCGACTGCCTCCGCATATGTCACTTTTCTGCCACAACTACATAGCATAGACCATTGGTGTTTGTGTTTGGTAGTAGAATCGTATCTCATGTAGTGCACTATGGTTGTTAGATGTCGGTAGATATGGGGGTGTGGGAGAAAGGGGGCTTGAAAGTGGTCGATCTGTGGCAATTTCATACTTCTGCCAAAGACAAAAGTGTCATGGTGTATCACTTTTCAGCGAAAACTATAGATCACAGATAACTGGTGTTTGCGTGTAGTAGTAGCACAGAGTCACCTTTCGATCACAACAGCGGCCGATTTTCAGAAACTGTGGTACTGTGGTAGATATGGTGGTTGTAAGTGGCCGACCAAGGATATTTTCGTATTTCGACTGTCTCCGCATATGTCACTTTTCTGCCACAACTACATAGCGTAGATCATTGGTGTTTGTGTTTGGTAGTAGAATCGTATCTCATGTAGTGCACTATGGTTGTTAGATGTCGGTAGCTATGGGGGCGTGGGAGATATGGGGGTTGAAAATGATCGACCTGTGGTAATTTCATACTTCTGCTAGAGACAAAAGTGTCATGGTGTATCACTTTTCAGCGAAAACTATAGATCACAGATAACTGTCGTTTGTGTGTAGTAGTAGCACAGAGACACCTTTCGATCACAACAGCGGCCGATATTCAGAAACTGTGGTACTGTGGTAGATATGGTGGTTGTAAGTGGCCGACCAAGGATATTTTCGTATTTCGACTGCCTCCGCATATGTCACTTTTCTGCCACAACTACATAGCATAGAGCATTGGTGTTTGTGTTTGGTAGTAGAATCGTATCTCATGTAGTGCCCTATGGTTGTTAGATGTCGGTAGCTATGGGGGTGTGGGAGAAATGGGGGTTGAAAGTGGTCGATCTGTGGCAATTTCATACTTCTGCCAAAGACAAAAGTGTCATGGTGTATCACTTTTCAGCGAAAACTATAGATCACAGATAACTGGCGTTTGTGTGTAGTAGTAGCACATAGTCACCTTTCGATCACAACAGCGGCCGATTTTCAGAAACTGTGGTACTGTGGTAGATATGGTGGTTGTAAGTGGCCGACCAAGGATATTTTCGTATTTCGACTGCCTCCGCATATGTCACTTTTCTGCCACAACTACATAGCATAGAGCATTGGTGTTTGTGTTTGGTAGTAGAATCGTATCTCATGTAGTGCACTATGGTTGTTAGATGTCGGTAGCTATGGGGGTGTGGGAGAAAGGGGGGTTGAAAGTGGTCGATCTGTGGCAATTTCATACTTCTGCCAAAGACAAAAGTGTCATGGTGTATCACTTTTCAGCGAAAACTATAGATCACAGATAACTGGTGTTTGCGTGTAGTAGTAGCACAGAGTCACCTTTCGATCACAACAGCTGCCGATTTTCAGAAACTGTGGTACTGTGGTAGATATGGTGGTTGTAAGTGGCCGACCAAGGATATTTTGGAATTTCGACTGTCTCCGCATATGTCACTTTTCTGCCACAACTACATAGCGTAGATCATTGGTGTTTGTGTTTGGTAGTAGAATCGTATCTCATGTAGTGCACTATGGTTGTTAGATGTCGGTAGCTATGGGGGTGTGGGAGAAATGGGGGTTGAAAGTGGTCGATCTGTGGCAATTTCATACTTCTGCCAAAGACAAAAGTGTCATGGTGTATCACTTTTCAGCGAAAACTATAGATCACAGATAACAGGCGTTTGTGTGTAGTAGTAGCACAGAGTCACCTTTCGATCACAACAGCGGCCGATTTTCAGAAACTGTGGTACTGTGGTAGATATGGTGGTTATAAGTGGCCGTCCAAGGATATTTTCGTATTTCGACTGCCTCCGCATATGTCACTTTTCTGCCACAACTACATAGCATAGAGCATTGGTGTTTGTGTTTGGTAGTAGAATCGTATCTCATGTAGTGCACTATGGTTGTTAGATGTCGGTAGCTATGGGGGTGTGGGAGAAATGGGGGTTGAAAGTGGTCGATCTGTGGCAATTTCATACTTCTGCCAAGACAAAAGTGTCATGGTGTATCACTTTTCAGCGAAAACTATAGATCACAGATAACTGGCGTTTGTGTGTAGTAGTAGCACAGAGTCACCTTTCGATCACAACAGCGGCCGATTTTCAGAAACTGTGGTACTGTGGTAGATATGGTGGTTGTAAGTGGCAGACCAAGGATATTTTCGTATTTCGACTGTCTCCGCATATGTCAGTTTTCTGCCACAACTACATAGCGTAGAGCATTGGTGTTTGTGTTTGGTAGTAGAGTCGTATCTCATGTAGTGCACTATGGTTGTTAGATGTCGGTAGCTATTGGGGTGTGGGAGAAATGGGGGTTGAAAGTGGTCGATCTGTGGCAATTTCATACTTCTGCCAAAGACAAAAGTGTCATGGTGTATCACTTTTCAGCGAAAACTATAGATCACAGATAACTGGCGTTTGTGTGTAGTAGTAGCACAGAGTCACCTTCGATCACAACAGCGGCCGATTTTCAGAAACTGTGGTACTGTGGTAGATATGGTGGTTGTAAGTGGCAGGACCAAGGATATTTTCGTATTTCGACTGTCTCCGCATATGTCAGTTTTCTGCCACAACTACATAGCGTAGAGCATTGGTGTTTGTGTTTGGTAGTAGAATCGTATCTCATGTAGTGCACTATGGTTGTTAGATGTCGGTAGCTATTGGGGTGTGGGAGAAATGGGGGTTGAAAGTGGTCGATCTGTGGCAATTTCATACTTCTGCCAAAGACAAAAGTGTCATGGTGTATCACTTTTCAGCGAAAACTATAGATCACAGATAACTGGCGTTTGTGTGTAGTAGTAGCACATAGTCACCTTTCGATCTCAACAGCGGCCAATTTCAGAAACTGTGGTAATGTGGTAGATATGGTGGTTGTAAGTGGCCGACCAAGGATATTTTCGTATTTCGACTGTCTCCGCATATGTCACTTTTATGCCACAACTACATAGCAAGAGCATTGGTGTTTGTGTTTGGTAGTAGAATCGTATCTCATGTAGTGCACTATGGTTGTTAGATGTCGGTAGCTATTGGGGTGTGGGAGAAATGGGGGTTGAAAGTGGTCGACCTGTGGCAATTTCATACTTCTGCCAAAGACAAAAGTGTCATGGTGTATCACTTTTCAGCGAAAACTATCGATCACAGATCTCTGGCGTTTGTGTGTGGTAGTATCACAGAGTCACCTTTCGATCACAACAGCGCTCGAATTTCTGAAACTGTGGTTGTGTGGGATATATGGTGGTTGTAAATGGCCGACCAAGGATATTTCGTATTTCGACGAAAGGCATGTGTCTCCGCAGATTTCTGTTTTCTGCCACGACTACATAGCATAGAGCATTGGTGTTTATGTGTGGTGGTAGAATCATGTCTGTTGTCGTGCACTATGTTTGTTAGATGTCTGTAGCTATGGGGGTGTGGAAGATATGGGGATGAAAATGGTCGACCTGCGGCAATTTCATATTTCTGCCAAAGACCCATGTGTCACGGTGTATCAGTTTGAGTGAAAACTATCAATCGCAGATTACCGGCGTTTTTGTGTGGTAGTAACACAGAGTCACCCATCGATCACAACGTTGCCCGAAATTCGGTAACTGTGGGAGTGTGTGAGATATGGTGTTTGAAATTGGTCGATCATGAATATTTTCGTATTTCATCCAAAGACTTGTGTGTATCCGTAAATTTTACTTTGCTGCCGAACTACATAGCGCAGAAGACTGGTATTTGTGTGTGGTAATAGTATCCAGTCTCCCATCGTGCACTATTGTGGTTAGATGTCTACAGCTGTGAATATGAATACATTACAATCACGAACGAAGTTGTGGATACCAGCTACTATATTATAATTGTGGAAGTAAGTTTCTGTCTTTTTGTTACGTTTTGACGACTAAATGGCTATATCAATATTGATGGAATTTAACAATGAAATAGTGTAGGAAGGACACAGGACATTTTTTCGATATGAATAACAGTTTTAGTCACGAAATTTTAAGAACTTATCGAATGATGAAAGACAGACAGATTCGTGTGTTAGTCTGTAATGTTACGTTGGTTGCTCAGTAGCGCAGTCTGTTAGTGTTTGATTTGTTAATAAATTTCGATAAGAAACAAAACTTATTATTTGGTATAGAAGTCAATTTGCTCTGCACTGTACTATTCATTTGTGTCTGTATAAAAGTTTCTGGCACCAATTTGTCTTCCTTTTTGACATGCCTTACGGACGTAAACCTGGCCTAAGGTGCATGTCTAGAAGACAATGTGCTGCTATTAGATTATAAGATTCTGATGCTTAGGTTGAAGAAAGAAGAAAAAAACCAAGCTGAAATATAGCTGCCATCAGTTAACCCCCCCTCCTCCCCCCCACACACACACATCCCCGCACCTTCGCTTACTTTTCTGTTTTTAAATATGTTGTAAATTGATTCTCTTCATGAGGACAGATTAGACGATAGGATGATATAATGATGGCTTTCCATCATATTATGTCGACTCGGTGTTGTTTGGGACAAATCTTACGTTACTAACAGTTTTCTATATCCAATTCTGGCAATGAACCTCCAAGTCCACGCGTACGAAGTCGCGGGTAACAGCTAGTAATAAATATTATGTTAGGAAGAGCCGATATCAGGCAAGTAAGTTCGTTCAAATATCTTGGGAGTATGATCACCGAAGATTTGAGGTGCCATCAGGAGATAAAATCTCGCATTGCAGTAGCAAAGGAAGCATTTAATAGGTAAAAGAGGATACTAACTGGAAAAATAGACAAAACACTTAGGAAAAGACTCAGTAAATGTTTTGAATGGAGTGTGGCTCTTTATGGGTCGGAGACATGGACACTGAGACGAGAGGATGAAAAGCGGTTAGAAGCATTTGAGATGTCGATGTGGAGGAGGATGGAGAAGATAAGCTGCGTGGATAAAATAAGTAATGTTGAAGTGATGGACAGGGTAAGTGAAAGCAGAAAAATTTTCCAAGTAAGAAAGGAGAGAAAGAAAAACTGGATGGGACACTTGTTGAGAGGGTAATGCCTGATAAGACGCCTTGGAAGGTCTAGTCTGTGGGAGGAGAATAAGAGGAAGAAGGAGGTACAAAATTATAGACAACATCAAGGAACACGGCAACTATATGGTTCTAAAGAGAAAGGCAAAAGATAGAAGAGCATGGAGAACAGCCAGGTGAAACCTGCCCGACGGCAGAAAACTGATGATGATGATGATGATTCACCAACATTTTAAGGTCGGCTGCCCTCGCTGACTTTTACTCATCGTTGGTATAGTGAAATTCGTAGCTATGGTTTGACGGCAGCGTGCCCTTGCTGACGCAATGGATTTTATTCCTATTTCCACGTCGTATTAAGTGCTAATGGGGGGAGTGAAGTTCAGCCATCTGTACGTGAAACGGGTAACAGTTTTCAACGTGTGATAAGTGTATTTTTGTGTATATAGTGTGTAGTTTATGTAGTGTAGATTAGCAACCAACCCGGGTTCGTCTTGATGGCTGCGGAAAACCAGAGTCAGGACGGCCGGTTCGCTGCACCTGTCAACGCACTGAGCCACATGGGTGGGTGTTAAACCTAAGAATTAATCATTTATTGTATTCAGCTCATTACAAACCTTAAATTTATTCATAAGGGCGTTTATGATTATATTTCAAATTATTATTTGTAATTTATACGTATTATAACGCAAAGAAAGTAAATTACAATCTCTCGTTGTATTACATTATCCTCTAAATCATTTCAAATGCATTGAAACAGCTTTTGAGTTCTTATACACGCTTAGAGAAAAACTTTTGTCTTATGTCGATATTTTCTCATTTTTAAAGTGCTGTTATACATTATTTGAAATGTTGGAGACCTTTGTTCGATTTATATGCACTATGAAAACATTTTCGCACATAACTGTACTTTAAGTAATTCGTTAATTAGTGATAGTTTTACGTTTCGTTTTGCGAGAAAATTAATAGCATAGTGTTGTGTTTATACGTATCTTACTCATAAACGTCAACAGCTGACCGAGCGTGGTGGGTGAACAGTTAACGTTCTGGCCTCGCATTCGGGAGGACGCGGGTTTGAATCCCCGTCCGGGCATCCAGATTTGGATTTTCCATGGTTTCCCGAAATCACTCCAGGCGAATTCCGGGATGCTTCCTTCAAAAAGGCCATGACCGAATTCCTTCCCGTTTTTTGTCCCCAGTCCCATCCCGCCTCGAATGTCCTTAGCCGTAGACGAGGCATAAAGCCGTAATTTAGGGGAGAAAAAAGTCAACAGCTGAAATGGATTTGCGACAGTAAACAGTCGATGAATCTCGTACAGGAAAAGTCTACCGGGACCCAATCGACGAGTAAACTTTTCAAAACTGTTACGTAGTGCTGCTTGTTAGCAGTATAACTTTGTGGTATGAATTCATGATTGGTAACCGCACAACAGTCAAAGAAAACGATCAACATAGGCCTCAGATTTGACCGACTTCTTCCGTCGTGGCAAAGTTAGACCAATCCATTACGACGATTGTGCTTTTGTTTACACTTCTTGTCACCCTTTATGATGCTTTACATGAAGTTTTTGTCGCTGTTAGCACGATAAAGTGATATTTAGCTGACAATTACTAGGTTCTCTTTTTGGTCGTATATTTTTTTTATTTATGGCTTACATCTCGTCGACGTCGATGTCATTAGAGGCGGGATGGGACTGGGGACAAGAAACAGGAAGGAATTCGGCCATGGCCTTTTTGAAGGAAGCATCCCGGCATTCGTCTGGAGTGATTTGGGGAAACCATGGAAAATCCAAATCTGGATGCCCGGACGGGGATTCGAACCCGCGTCCTCCCGAATGCGAGGCCAGAGCGTTAACCGCTCACCCACCGCTGTAGGTGTTTCGTGATTTGGTCGTCTGCGTGTAGCCGTGGAACAAGTTTTGCAGTGACGCGGTGCATGTCACATTTAGTCAAAATTGTATGACAGAAATTGGCGCTTATTCCGACTTACTCTGCGACCTACCACACAGTTAAACAAAAGTTTGCACGGATGACAGATTGAATTGTTTTGTCGTTTGTAGATTTCAATGCCCATCCCGATCATGGATCTTCGTCGATCGATTCTATGCCAGATTTGAAACGCTTAACCCACCCGAGGTCTTCTTTATAAGCCAGCTGTAGCAATGTCTAAGAAAAAATATTTTTCAAGAAAAACGCAAAGCTTAATACCTGAACGCTGTTCCAAAAAGTCCTTCATTTTCAATATCTCACTGATCAGAGGTAGCCTGATGCGGCAAGCGGTCTCTTGTTGAATGCTCCTTGGCGCTGCTTTTTGTGAAAACTCGATCAAAGTAACATTCAAAAGTTCGCTTGTTTTTCAACAGTCGTCGCATGTTCTGCTAATACCACAGACTTACCTTCTTAAGACATTCCAAGTACCTCCCATAAGAGCACAGTTGAACCAGTCGAATCAACGCCAGTCAAATTCTCAATTGGAGACAAATATTTTTAATCCCAGAGAATAAGTAAATTTTTCTTTAAGTGTTATTTAGATTCAAAATGCGAAGCGGAAGATTTCTTATAGAGAGTGTTATGTAGTTTCAAGCAGGAAACCTTTCAGTTTTTAACTGAAAATCATGTTGCTGTTTTATTTTTTCTTGTGGTTCGCTGAATAAAAATATATAAAAAATAAATAAATAAAACTGCAAAAAGCTTTGTTCCTCAATGTTTTACTCGCAATGATCTGAAATATTTGCGAATTTTTCTTAGCATTTTATAAATTAAGTTCAGCATTGAAATGGAACTGTTCACAAACTGTTAAAAAATCCTTTTCGCGACATGCGTAAGCTTATTCCTTGAAAATTTCTCTGAATCTCTATTTTATTTTTACTGAAATGTGTTTATGAGAAATCTCTTTCTTTTAGGAGATGCGACAGGAGAGTACGCAATTAAGGTATTCAGAACATATCTACTTTGTTGTTTTCGTGTCCGCTATGTTTCTCGCTGACAGAAGAGACGTTAATGTAAGGTTTGGTTCCGGTATAACTTGTTGTCCATGTCAACAGCCGTGAATGTTTTGTAACTGTTTTCAGCGATTGCCTTCCCCTCAGAGTAAAGTTACAGCTTTCTTGATTCATTTTTGTGATAAATTGATTTAATTATGTGTTTACTACATCAAATACTATTTTATTTGTACATAAACACCCATGTATTTTCCTCATAGCAGCATCTGCTGAGACTTACATATTTTATACTGAACTGTATTTATTGAAATGTGTTTGTCTTCCTCACACAACATTAAAATACATTTTGTTATATGCCATCACTAATTAACTTTTTAATATTTTGGGTAACGAATAATGAAACAAGAAAGATAAGGAGCTAACAAACGCTCCCCACGAATATCTCACAAGCTAAGGAGGCTACTAGAGGCTGTAACTCGAACGACAGCTATTATAAAGAATTTAGACCTCTATGTGGACCGCATATTTCTTTTGACTTAAAATATTAGAAATGCCTGTAAGAACGGAAATTTGGTCTTCCCGATTGGTTAAAAGCTAGAAATTTAGTTTCATCCCCATCGTTCCAGTCAGTTAAGAATCTGGCTCAATACGCCAAACATTTACTTTCTGCATTAGACACACGTTTATCTAAAGTGATAGTTCACAGTGAGAATGCTAATTTTTAACTACGATGAAACAATATAATATTTCATCAAGTGATTGAAGTTATCTTTAGTTTTTGTACATTTTTTATGTACGTATACCGTTAAACTGCTATCCTAAATAAAATTATTTATTACTAATTGTCACTAAATATTTTAACACACTAATATTTTCAAATTAATGGTGAATCCTGTCTGCAAGCTTACTCCCATACACTTCAAAAAGTAGCCTGGAAGGAAACCCATAGTATTTTGACAGCGACAGTAGATGAAATATTTACTAAGAGTGGAATTTCATTTATCTGTCAAGAACAAAAACTCTCATGGACATACCCCTTAATGAATGTTATATTATTCTAACGTAATGAAGTTAATTTTTTGACCGGAATAGCCACAAAAGCACTACTCTGAAAGCAACTCACAGATGCCAGTTGCCAGTCACTGTTTGCAACTTATTGTCTATGGAACACTTTGTCGAAGAAAAATTCAACCTGAGCGAGTAATTCATCGTTTTATTCAAGGTTAAAGATTCTTTGCAATCCTCTGAAAATTTGGACATGATTTGTATTGATCACTTGTTTTCAGTTGGCAATCTATCACCCGTTTTAAGTGTCATAGTTTATTATTTCCCTCTTTAATAACGTATGAAATAATCCTTCTTCGAAACGGAAATCACAAACACTACTCATAACTCTTGTATTTGATAATAAAGTAGGTTCTAATTACCATGTTCTTTAACTGTGAAATTATTTATTTAAAAAAAATACTATTGGTTGGGGAGAAATAGAGGCTCAGTTTGTGGTGCCAACTATCTTAGTATGTTAAAGTACCTTCATTAGATATAAAGCCTTCTTCAGTGACTATTAACGAGATTATTTCTAATAGTTAAACCTATTAGCTTACATCCAGGGGAAAGTACACTGATTTTTCTTCCAATAAAATTTCAAACAGTTTTTATTTTATTATAAAATCTCTTTTAGCGTCAAGAAGTGTGGCTTTCTTTATTATTTCCATGAGTTACAATTCTAAATTAAATCGTATAGCGAGTACTTAGAAACCAACATCAATTTTCCTATCTTCGACTAAACGTACTATCCTATACATAGGTTTCAGACTACAAAGAAATTTACGGTGTAGGGTCCTAAGAACTGTCATTACTGATATACTAATATTAAGTAATTTTACTTGTGTTAGGTCAGATTAAAAATCTACAAAATCGTTAGTTAAATGTACTCATTTTTTTGTCTGGTCCATATGATGGCTCACCACACTAACTAATCCCTTTTTAGTAAATACAATGCTGTCTTTCAACCGTAAAGACAAACAAGCATATTTCTTCCCTCATTTGTATCACCTATGTTCATTAAATGAAGTGCTGGTACATGCATCCTATATCAAATTCCTAGACAAAGTTTTATGAAATTAATACGTTGTGTATTGCAAGTCCGAAGTTAACTTATTCGTAACATGATTGTATCAATGCAGGTAACATACTGTGCAAACTACGAAAAACTACTGTAGGTGAATCGCCATAGAAAGTAATGTTCGTGAGTTTATAGTTTAGCAGAATTCTACCACGGATTAAATTAGCGGATGGCGCTGACTCTCGTTCCCTTAAAATTTACTGCCAGCGAACTTTGAAACATACTCGGAGTATATGGAAGAAAAATACATAACATTTTTGCCGTATAAGGATTATCTGCTAATTATTTTAAAAAGTTATTTGTATTCTATTGTTGCAAATTGCCGAAAAGATTTTCTAGAGAAATTTTGAAACTGAAATTCGTGTGACGTAACTGCACTGTTGAACAGCTAGGAGTAATTTTACAATCGATATTTGATAAACTGCATACATTTTGAATCCATACTGACCGATGAGTGATATATTTTCAAGCAGACATCAGAAATTACTATAACGATTATCATCATCATCATCAAATCATGATCCATTTAAGTTATGAGATGAGACAGAGATCAAACAGTCTTCTCCAGGTAGAACGGTTTTGGGCGATTCTAATCAGTTTATAATACTTTTTAAAATTTAGTTGTTTTCTTGTGCATTTGTTTTCACGTATCAAATCTTGTGACAGAAAGTATTGTCACAATCCCGCTTAGCAAATATGAAGGATTCAGGATACGATCCAGTGACACCATCTCGCATCTACTAGCTACTTACCTTCCTGATTGCACTCTGGTTGAAGAGAATAAAGGTAACTATAATGGAACGAGAATAATACTTCAGGCTAGAACAAAAATCGTTATTTATTTGTAATTATCTGTATCATATCCTGAGAAGTTTTCTAATATTTTCCAGGAACACACACAGGAAACAACTTCATGTTGAAGTAGTTATAGAGTGCAGTCCTGCTTTCACCCTTCTTGCTGCTTTATTCGATCACCAGTAAGCTTGTGGTACCAGCAATTAAGCGATAATTTAACTGCATCAGCATCGACATTCCGTCTTATAATGTGGACACCGGCAGCGCTTTCATTACCGTCGAGAAACGTAGGCGGATTTCACTTTTTTAGCGAATAAATGAGTCAGTTATTACAAATTGTCGAAGTTATTTGAAAGCTGACACATTAATCAGATGGCCCGAATTTCACATCAGATTTTGATGACACTTTAATACTGACTGCAGTACATAAAAACAATCCAACCTACACAATATTCCATTCCACAGAACACCGAAAATATTTTAATTTTATCGGTTCTGCATCTGTGCGGCTTATGTCTCTGACAAGTACATCCAGGACAATCAGAACTCATCATCACATTGTTCCTAAATTGAAAGTCATTTCAAAGTCGTGAAGGAACTTTGGCAGTAGGTTTTACGATTTTGTTATTCTTCCACATTTCCCTTCGAAAACTCCGTCATCGCTACAGGATCATATCGAGGACTTCGCTGTCTCCTATCCTTACCACTCAGTTCGGCCACTATATCCTCTATAGGGCGGCCTTTAGTCTCTGGTAAGACGAAGAAGATGAACAGGTTACACAGGATACAGCAGGCGGAAAAGAACCAGAAGCAGCCGTAGATATTAATCAAGCCAAGTAGCGGGACGTACGCCTTCATGACTATAGCTACGGCGAGTGGTAGCGAACCCATAGCGACGGAATGCGCAATATGCTGCATCTCTGGTGCGAACATCTCATTTATCACCACGAACAGCAGTGGAATCACACCTATTGCTCCTAGAATCACTAATAGTGACAGCGATGTCAGAGGCAGCCACCAGATGGCAGACACGTCGTAGCCGTTCATCTTGACGAAGAAGTATCCGCCGAGAGCAGCCAGGCAGGCGGCCATACCGGCGTTGGAGATCATCAGCAGCGGTCGGCGTCCAGCTCTGTCCACCAGCGCTGACGACACGAACGTTGCGACAAACTGCAGGGCTGCCACCGCCACCGCCGACCAGCTGGCCGGCAGGGTGCTGCCTGCTGCCTGGAATATCTCCACCGAGTAGTTGATCACTACCAACAAGCCACACAGCTGAGCGTTGAGGACCAGCACCTCCACGATGATGAAACCCAGACGGGCACCTCGGTCCCTGAACAAGTCAATCAACGAGACCTTCTTCTTTTCCTTTTGGTCACTGGGACCTTGGATTGTTCTCCGAATGTAATCGAGCTCTTCTCCTACGTCGTAGTCACTACCACGCAACCAGCGTAGCGACTTGGCTGCGTCCCGATCTCTACCCTTGGACAGCAGGTACTGTGGCGTTTCAGGCAGGAAGAAGAAAAGCACGAGAAATACGGCGGCAATGGCGATGGCTCCGGCGTTGACTACGCGGAAGGACGCGACTGCACCCACGATGTAGACCACCAGGATGCCCAGGTTGAACATGGCGCAGAACAGCGTGCCCAGGGTGCCCCTGTTGTGGTCCTGCGCTATGTCGGCGACGTAGGGCGATCCCACGGAGATGACGCCTCCCATGGCGATGCCGGTGAAGATGCGAGCTGCCATGAGCAGCGCGTACGAGTTGGAGAGCATCACCCCCACGCAGCCCACGACGAACACAATGCCGACGCTGTAGCCACACGCCTTGCGGCCCCAGCGGTGACTGACCATGTTGAATATCGCAGGGCAGACTACCCCGACCACATTCACCATGGTCGCCAGCCAGGAGCCCTCCTCCTTCGTGATGGGCTCGCCCAGAGGATGTCCTTCGAACTCCGTACCATTTCCTTCCAGCAGTGGCAGGGCAATGGCAGTCCATCCTATGTTGTAGCCCACATTCATGGTGATGATGTTGACTGAAAAAGATAAAAACTTACATTATCAACAGTTCATGCATTATTATTATTTGTCTATTTATTTCATATTATATGTGTATTGATTAGATATTTGACACTCAATAAATCCATACAATGCAGCACCACATTCATTCCTTTTCCCACTCTACCCCCTCCTTCATATTTTTGGAAGTGACCTTATAGCGTAGATAGCGCATAAAACACTAGTGCGTCCGCATCTGGATTACTGTTGTGGAGTTTGGAATCCGTACCGCAAGGTTCTGATTGACTCAGTGGAGAGAGTGCAGAGGAGAGCCGCTCGATTCGTGACTTGTATTTACAGCCCTTATGAAGGCGTCACAGAATTGACACATAGATTGGGCTGGGATAGTTTTGAAGCTTGCGTTCGAATTTATTGGATAATATGCGAAAAAATTTAAATTTAAATTTCCGCCAACCTATTTAGGTCGCAATGACCGGAGGGATAAGATTAGTGAAATAAGATGAGGTATTGATGATTTTATGTATTCCTTCTTTCCTCGCACTATTCGGGATTAGAATGCGCGGGTTTAGGATTGGTGCTTAGCACCCTCTGCCACCCACAATGTTTGTGATTTGCAGAGTATGGATGTAGATGTAGATTTTGTTTGGTCTAATTTCGTATCGACCTTCCTACATATCTTTAGAATGTAAATCGTGGAAGAGTGTTGAAAAACTCAACTCTAACGTATATTAACTTGAAAGAGCATTTCAGTGGTTACAACCCACAAAATTTTCTTTAGGTTTTCCGTAATTAAAGTTCTAGTGGGGCAACAGAGATACTCAGATAACTTTTGACCCAAATCCGAATTTTGAATTATGGTTTGTATGTTTTCAACAGTTTACATGGTACTGAATACAACTGGTCAGTGCGAATATACTTGAGCACAGTTATTGTGAATAATTGCTTTATACTATTTTCAGACTTCTAAAACATTTGACGGCAATATAAATTCATGTTCGAGAATACGTTACCGTATCGAAATATGAAGTTCTGTTTAAAAACAAGTTTATTAATCTCAGGAACAAAAACGATTTGATTTCTCTACTCTGTCAGGCAACGAAAAAAGGATTTTTCATAATATTCGATAACGATGTTCCATTCGAGACGTGTATAGCTTTCCTTCTGTCTTAATTACTATTTCCGTCATATTTCAGTATCTACTCAGCTCACCAGTGACAGTGAAAGGAATGCCCATAATTATCCTAAAGATTACAAAGTCAGTTTTCCAGAGACAAACGAAACCAATTTAATTTACTTACGTGAAACCCTTTACCCTTTTTGAGGGTTTTGTTTCAATTAATTAGTTGTGGTCTACATGAATACCAGTTAGCTGTAATTTTAATTGCCTTAGATTCGAAATCCGTCAAAACGTTTTTCTCCTGGGTATACTGGATTTCGATGATGGTTGCGACTCACTAGTGTTGCTGCTCGGAAAACCAAAATTGAGGTATTTAACAATATGATGACGTACAATAATGAAGACACACGAGGAAAAAAATATTACTGAAGATCATCCCTTGACCTCTACCCAGGCAAAAAAAAAAAAGTGTCAGATTTGTTCTCTTTGATGCCATGGAAGAGCATTCATTGAAATGTGGAACAAAAAGTCATTTTATTCTTGAAAGAAAAATTAATAGCTATTCATTTAGTAATCGATCCAATCCCACACAGACAATTTCTGGTGTTAAATACCATATTTTGTAAATAAGATTCCAACAGCCATATATTATGTCATTATTTACTGTGAGTCACTTCTTTGTAAGTATAGACGATTCCAAAAAAATATTTCATTACTACTTTTCAGTTCTTCCAAAATATTATCCTTTCTAGAAAGAGAAACAGTTTCTGTGTAATTTTAAACCAAATTTTTGTGATTAATTGATTGTTATTCAGATTCTCAAAAATTAATTTTCAGATCATTTTTTCAAATGTCTCAAAGAGAGGTGATACGGAAGACGTTAAATTACTGCTAATAGATTTCTTGAATTCCTTTCGTCGACAAGAGAAAATTAAAATTATATGCACATGGTTTGATTTATTTGATTCATGTTCCTAATCATCTTGAAAATATTAATAAAATATTTCAGACGATAATTCTATGCTTTAGAGCCTCCTGAAAATCACAGTTGTTTTATTTTACCAATAAATATGCCAGCTACCACTGCATCCCAACAGATTGTTGTTATTAGTAATAGAGGCGCTCTAGTAACTCTCTGAATCAATTTTAATATGTCGTGACGAGGAACATCTTTTGTCAAATCCTTCTCCGTCGTAATTTGACGTCAGTGGCATTCCTTCTTTAACGTTTCTCAACTTGGATAGTTATTATTTGTTATTACTAACAGAAATTACGGAACCTTTAAGTTAGTGCTTTCAAGAACTCCGAGCTATTTAGCTCAGGATTAGTCGGTTCCTCGAGACAAGCAACGGAAAGGGTTCGACGATGGCCTTATTGAAGGAATCATTCCGGCATTCATCTTGAGTCGTTTCGGGAAACCTTGGAAATCGAAATGGGTAATGGAACTGGGATGTGAACCTGCAGTCTACAGAATTTCAGGCCCTAATGTTACTCGCTTACCCATTACATTATTTCTTTACGCAGAGCTTCTTAGTTTAAAATAGTTTACATATTCTAGGATTACTTCGTATTAGCAGTTGTGATTTGAACATTATAAGTCACAAACAACGATTTATACGTTGTAAATTCGAGAGTTTGGATGGATGGGGTTTGATTCTCAGTCACGCTTTAATGGCTCAACAGATTTGGATGTAATTTGGTACGGAATTAGTTTTTTTTTTAACTTATGACTTTACGCCTCGGCAACGTCAATGTCATTCGAGGCGGAAAAGGACTAGTGACAAGGAATGGGAAGGAATTCGGCCATGGCCTTTTGAAGGAAGCATCCCAGCATTCGCCTGGAGTGATTTGGGGAAACCATGGAAAATCCAAATCTGTATGCCCGGACGGGGATTCGAACCGGCGGATGAAGTTATATTCCACTTGCATAGCGAGTGCGCACATCTGCAATGACTGGTATTTGTTCTATTTGGACTAGTCTGGGTAGGTCAAAACGAGGTGACGTTTCAGAGATACACTGGAGATCTCTCGAGTCCGTTGGAGAGAATTCTACTGGTATCCCGTCAGATGCTCACAGAATGAGTGTACTGGGAGTTAAACTACACACTGTATGCCATACTAACGAAGCAAAATCAGAAAAAATTCTGGCTGTTTCGAGATTTGATACCGTGACCCTAAATTTGGGGGCTAATGTCTCAACACCGAAGAAACTTAGAAATCTTACCAAGCATGGAGAGCAAGGTACCCATCAACAAGCGAAGTAAGATGGTGCATAGAGAGGAAATTTGTGTTGTTCTACAATATATACGTATGACATGAAAAGCGAATTAGATGGAAAACATATTCTGTGTTATGGCCGCTACGCTACACAATATTTGGTGGAAACAAAATTAAATTTAATCTGTCAGCCAAAGTACAAAGCACAAGAACTGCTAATTAATCAAAGAACAATAAAGTTGAGATTCGTAAGACATTCTTCTGAATTGGGCTCCTCATTTTGTGTTATCTGAAGGACTAAAGTGACTTCCGGTACATATTAAGTATATCAGATGTGTTTCCTTGAACGGTAGAACGTATAAACCATTTGTCTTCTCCACCAGGAGCTTGACTTCAAATACGGAGAGTGGTGAGTGAGCTGGAACGTTCGGTTCACAGTCCATACACATTTCTCTAAGTCATTATACGTGATGGTTGTCTTAAACAAACTGCAATGGATGTCCTTGAATTTCGTTCTCAGGGTCATGTCTGTAGTCAAACTCTCTGTAAATTAATCATAAATTCTAAACATAAAAATATCTGTCATTCCACGAAGACATTCATTAAATAACAATCGATCATTGCCGTACGCCTATCCTGTCGCTTTATAGTGGTTGATAAAATTACAAACAACTTAGCCCTTGTCAATTTCAGTTTCGTAGTTAAGGCACCTGAAATTATCATTATTGCAGGCAGTTAACTCAAAGTTTTTGTGAATTAGTAAATTTCAACTCGAATTATTCACAGCTCCTACGGCTTACTGGCTAATACATTACACTCCAAAACCATCTTTAAACTTCAGAAAAATACGTGGTCAGTACAGAAACCAGGACCAGTTCACGCCAGTGAAGTTTGAAGTACCGATCTCATTGATGACCACGTCCGATCCGTAAACACCAGCAGCCATTTTGCAAACCTGATGAACAGTGTCGATGGCATGATTCGTAGAGATTGGAGCATAAAAACTCGGGAATTGGTCACAAGGTCATCGTCAGCACCGAAAGTGTGTCTACAGTAATCAACATAATGGGATATTCCGCTAAATGGATTCCACAAAATCACAGAAATTACTAGAGCGTCACCTAGTCGTCTTGTAGCCAATTCATCAGCTGGGACCAACATCTCTCACCGAAAAGTTTCGAGATATCTTCCTCTCATAAAAATGTTATCGTTTCTTTTTTGTGATCTGGGTGCTTCATTCTTGTAAATGTTATGTCTAAAGGAATGCTTATTCCAATGCCTAAGCAAACACATTGGAGAACCGCCAAAGCATTTCTAGATAGTACGCTTTGACGAGAAACCAGCAGAAATATTTATCCATGCCAAAACGGAAGTGTGAACATTAGGTAAGACACCATGTAATTAGTTTGACACTGTTGCTACATCCACAAGGCGATCCATATCTTCGGACATTTACCTCACTGATGGCCCCGATGAAGCTTTACATGGTCCAAACTTTTTAAAATGACGAAACAGTAAAACAAGACTAGGTGCAAAGGACAAATGATGGTACCGGTCGGGAATACCCAAGTGTGTTTCACATTGGCCCAAGACTTTGTAGAAAAATGCTGCATGTAAAAGGAACATAAATTAATATTGTCACCAAATTCGATAATTTGAGAAGGAATCTGGCACGGATATTTTCATCGTCCTGTTCCTGAATGCTGTACGCCAATGCGTGTTTTATCCAACCGTGTATTCTTTTAGACGCCTGCCATAGGTACTTATTCTTTTCGCCGAAATGGGTGTGGAAATTCTTTGAATTTACACGACTTATACGCTGGAAATATTCACATCCATTATTAATTAAACTTTCAACTCTATGATGCGACATTGTGGAACTATCGAAACTATTTTTAATTAATATCAGTAAAGAGAAAATAAGTTTTTATTTCTATATTCAGTCTCAGAATGCATACAAAAAATGGGTAGAAACTTTTTCTTCAGAGAACTCTGCAAAATGAAATCTTGGCTTGGGAGACGTTGTCCTTCAGGGATGGGAAACCTGTGTATGTTTATATTGAGGATGCGCAGCGAAATAGCCTAATCAATCACACTTTAACATTGGAGTTATCGCTAGTAATCATTATACGATATTATTATTTTTTATTTTGGGCTTTACGGCTCGACAACCCTAGATCGTTAGAACAAAGAGGGTATGGGGGACGAATTACATGGCCTATTGAAGGAACCATCCAAGCATCGCCTAGAGTAATCTTGGGAAACCATGGAAAACCCAAAATCTGTATGGCCGGACGGGGATTCAACCCACGTGCTCCGGAATGTCAGGCTGGCTATGAAAGTCTTCCAGTTTCTCAACAAAACTTCCCCCTCCCGCTCCGTTCATAATGAACATATCGACTCCTCTCCTTAAAAATTGAGGAACACTACTTTTTGTACAACCTTCGTAGCTTTTAGTAAGTGGGTATGACTGGATTAGTGGAGGATGAGAATGGCCACTCACCGATGAAGGCGGCGAGGAACTGCGGCGCCGCCCTGGCCGTGGCTGGCGTCTTCTTGGCCATGTCGCACAGTGTTTGCGCCACGCGGCGTCCCGCCTTGCGTCTTATACTGGCTCTGGGAGGGTACTTTGATTTACGCTCCTGCTCAGCTGTGACGCGACGTAATGCCAGGGAGGGTACCTTTCGTAACGGCGCTTCGCTATCTGCATCCGCACCGTCAGTACAGTGGGGACTATCTGATAACGGAACAAGGGATTTTCTTATTGTTACCTAAGAAGGTCTTTCCATCTCTATTTTTGAATGGGTTACTCTTGGTACTATTTACTTCAGCCAATCATAGAATACGTGAAAGGCTGATAAATTAAATGACTTTTATACATTAAAAAAAATAAGGCTTCAGAATTTGTCCATGTCGGAGTAATTAGAGCTAGGAGATGATTAGGGACAACAGGGAGAGGAAACTCGGCTATGGGCCTCGAATCAATCATTTTGGTAATCTGGAGAAATCATGGAAAACTTAAAACTGCTTCTTAGAGCAAATTTCAAACAAAAAAATACTGATTTTTACTACATTAAACTTTTAATTTAGTGCTTTCTATATATAAAAACTTGAAGTGTTGTCCAGCCTTATAAAATTCATTGTTATTACAGTGTCTTTTAAAAAAGCATAATGTAGTCCAGATAAAAATTAATTTAATAAATTCTCGTGTTAATCAAGCAATCTGTAATGAAGTCTTCACGGGTGATCCGTGCTTATAATGTTTTAACTCTTCATATTCAGCGGGAAACATGATTGCAAAAAGAGTTTCCATGCTGGAATTTAAAATATCTTATGCTTTCAGCTTCTTTATTAATATAATTTGACATAAAATGTTACATAAAAATCAATTAGACGTTTGTCTTCTTACTTATTTGGGAGTTTATCCCATAGTTTTGATGAATACTTATTCTCAGAAGTAAAATAATTGCTTGTTAATGGGAACGTGTGGGATATAAATAGGAAGGAAGTGTAATCCTTTCAAGTAATTAAATTTTTTTTTAATAGGTTGCACGTCGATAATGAAGGTGTAGCTAAAAAGTAAAAATTTTCAACCATACCAGTGTTTTTAATTAATGGATACTAGTTACATTTACTACATTAGTCTTCATTCATGCTATGTGTATAGCATACTCAAACCGCATTTTTCCATCTTCTTTAACAAATAAAATCCAAATTTTACTGCCAAAAACTTGTTATGGAGTCAGAGTACATTCCAGGTCCAACTTAACATCTCGAAAGTTTGGTACTTTCATACAAATTTCCAAATAGAAAATACTTGGTTAGAAATAACGAAATAGAGCATAATCGTCTACAACATATCGATCCCTTATTTGTTACGGTAATAACGGTCACCATAAACGAATGTCGTTTCATTTATATAACTAATTTTGAATGTTAGCAATGTCGATACTACTAATATAACATAGATAGCAAAGCGTTCTTTGCTCCAAAACTATCCTCGTCTATATACAATTTAGTCTCAAATGAATCAAGGGATTAGTGTTTATTCACACGTCAATACAGCACCTTGCATCCCCGTCTTTGTAACTCAAGCAACCTCCCAGAAGAAATATTTCACCACAGTTGGCCTTAAATTCATATATTCACTTCTTTGTTTGCAAATTCAACCGAAAACTGACTGCTTACTGTTGAATGGTTTTTTATAAATGTTCATACACGTTTCTGATGGACGATTAATGTTAAGTCGACGTGGAATTTGATTTCCTGAGAAGAAAACTGAAATGTGTTCTTTAGATCTATGAGGGTAAATTCAAACAGTTTTGAAAATGAAAACTCAGTCAAAATACATTCAGATAATGCTCAAGTATTCGTAAAATAAATGTGTCGTTACGTCTTAAGATATACGTCAAATTTTAACTTTGACCACTACTGCGTGATGCTTGAATGAACAGATCTCACCAGATACATTTTTATGTATATGGTATGTATTAATGCACGCACAATACATGTTTAGACTTTCGAGTAGCAGCATTAGCAGATGTTTTAATTAGGTTGAAATGTAGCCTCGACTTAAATGGATCAGACATTCCGTATCAAGGCACCCAACCCACCCCATTTTTAGAACTGTGCTGCTAAATCACCGTTTAGTTTACTTCCGTACATGGCTGGTGCCAAATTAACGAAGCTTGGTTCATATGAATCTTTTCAGATAAATAAAAATAGTGTACGGATAAATCAACTTCAGTCCATCCTTTTCTTGTTAGGCGGCGGGTGACCCTAGATTTTTCTTTAATTCCGGAAATGGATGCCACAAATTTTATGAATCTTGGTATACATGTTTCTCATTATGTGAATAAAAATATCCTGCTGGTAAATCTACGTCAACTATACCGGGCAAAATCAGGAACTCCGCTAGTTATTAATATTTGGGACGTATTTTACTATACCATTACAACATAATAAATTGAAAAACGTATTTTGAATTCATGCGGAAGTTAGAAGTGAACTATTAAAACTTAATTGTGTATCTGACAGAGTCTTAATAATTTTATCTATCAAATAACTAATAATTTTAAGAACACAAAAGCGAAAGCAAACTACAAAAAAGATAGAAACATTATGATATTACTCGCTTTTAATAATATGGCTAAGCTTATCGCCTCTTGCGATATTTCTAGATATTTGAAAGACTATAATTCAAAAGCATTCTAAAGTCGGCAAGTACCGTACATTAAGTCACATTCTGTATTTTGTTTTTGTTTTATGAAACTATGAAAAGACAAAAATGGTGTGTTAAAAATATCATGGCGATTTTCGATTCTTCTTTAGATGTTTTGGAATACTCATTCTTCATTGAAGGTGAAATCCACAATCGATTTAAACCAAGATCCTTAAATTGTATTTTGACTGTCATTTTATATCTCAATTAATTCTTTTTTTCGACAGCGAAATAAAATCCTGAAATTGCTCGCGTAACCACATAAATTTTCTTTATATATACAAATTCACCTCGGCATGCTTGTGCAGGAGATCTAGAAAAGTAGTAGGTCGATTGTCTTGAACTTTTGGTAGTATGGGGTGGGTGTCATGAAGAAGGATTTCCTTAAAAAATAAATCTATCTTCCCCTTTACACCCCTTAATTATTGCACAAATCCATATTTTTATCCTATTTCGATGGAAATTTCACACGTATAGTTTAAAACAAATAGAATCATAGTGAAATACTGGAAACCAATCAGATTTTTTGAAAATATCTCAAAAAAGGTCGGGGAATTGGCCAATGTGGATAGGGATGTACTTTAAAAGTCCATAACATTTCCATTCAAACAGCTTTGGACAGATTCTGATCGGACAATTGCTGACCAAGAAATTCTAATTTGAAATTTAAAAATTGTTTTAAAATTTTCATGACGTCACACAAATATACAGTACCATACTGTCGATAGATTATCGGAGTATTTCACTGTGATTTATTTAAATAAATGCATTTTACTTCTAATAACGGAAAGTATAATATTAGAAACGGATAACTGTCATTTATTTGAGTGATATATTTCGCGATGCGTACATTTCGTGCAATCTTTCTTTCAGTTTTTAATAAACTCCATTGTTTCTTATCTTCTGCAAAAAAAAGTTTATGTTTTAACCTAGTACTTATAACTGTTACACATAATATAAAGTTAACATCGAATACGATTCTCCTTACATGAATTTCTGCATCTATTTCTCGTAAATAAACAAAAAGCAACATGTAAATTTAACGTATGATTGCCTCGATTTTTTTTGATTTTTTATCTCGGTACTTAACTTTTATCTGGAAACGCAGTTACGTAAAAGCATACACCATGAGAAATTAACGATTATAACTTTATGGTGGCTGTTAATTTGCGAGTGACGGCTAGCACGTGACCGTTGTCTAGCCACTAGCTATCGAGGCGCGCGCAGTTTCCAGACAACGCATTTTTTATAAGAGGGCTGCTTATTATGCCGCAAGTAATATTAGATTCATTTGAAATTATTACCATTTAACTTCAAGTAGGATTAAAAAAAGTTTTAACTGTTTTTGATAACAAACTGTTATTTGGTGTGAGTGTCTAAATTTTGCACTGTTATGTAAATAAAATGGAACTCCGAAAGTGCTCAGTGTGCCTTGGTCATATTTTAATTAAGAGTTCAATTAATAGATGTCAGTCGACATGCCTTCCTAGTGTCCTCATTTAAAATCTATCTTTTCATTAAAGTTTAAAAACGTTAACTACCTCAGTGGAAGTATAGTCAATTGCTAACCTGCAGTTTCAAACAAGTCCGCACAAAGTACGCATCTTAATATTACTCGAGGTAACTTTAAGGCGAAAATTCCAATGGATGCCGGTTAATATCAGAGAGCTGGGAAATGATCTGCAAATAGAACATCATATCTACATACCAGTAAACCAACTAGAGTACAGGAGAAAGAAATCAGGGGACAAAAAATACATCTCGCGTCTGGTGGATTTGAGGGATTGGAATCGACAGAACTATGTAAGGTATTTTTAACGTATGCTAATATACAGTAAGGGAAATAAATACTGTAAAAAACTAAAAATAACAGAAATTAACAGTCTGATTTGATCCTTGTAGCAACCAAACAGAAACATGAATTTTTATTTAATTGCGATGCAACATATCGTCTCGACGAAAATTTCCGTACTTGCCTATTTGATAATTTTCTTTTTATCTCAAACGTTGAGAGTAATTTCAGCACTCATCTGCTGTTTCCCTTTAAGAACTTTAATTTTAAATTCTTTCAGCGTTCGTGGTAAATTGTTTTTATTTGGTAGTTTGTTCGAATCCTTGTCTCCCTTACATTAAAAAGAAAATGTTTCCACTTACTGATAAAATCAAGTGTCAGCCTGATGTCACGGTCGTCTCTTCCCTTCCACGTTTTAGTTTTTCTGTTAATATCCATATAATTATAACCACAGATTCACGTTTGTTACATTCCCGGCGCTCTGTTCATCCATTTTCTGTTCCTCCAATGAGTTTTAAGTATAGTTGGCACCCTTTTACTGGAACACGTTTGTATAAGGCTTAACCACTTCAGATATTGCTTGCAAAGAAGCCATGTGAACAATACTGATGTGTGACTGTGCAAAGATAAACTTTCTCAATTAGTGGTAATATCAAGAAGTGGAAACAAATTATGAGCTCAAACACGATTAAAGTATCGCCGTACAATATTAATTCAGAAGAAAAGGATATGATAGAAGAAAAAAAAAGAGACTGCTCTTCTGCATTTACCTACTCAGCCAATATTTCTTTGAGTTTTTCCGTGAATTGACAACACAAATCTCGAATCCCGCGAGACGAAATCGGGGGCAAAGCGAGCAGGTACTGTAAACTAAAATGCGGGTGGCAACACTAGTTCAACCCACATCCTTAGTCAAGTCAGTTTACGTTTGTATTTTGCTATAATTTCTGCAAAGAAATCTAGTTACCCTTCTTTCCACCCCTCCGACTCCTGTATTTGACACCCATAATTTGTGTCCCACAATTCATCACCATAATGAAGCAATGGTTGACCAACAGTTTTGTAACGTGATTTATTCACTTCACTGGTACATCCCCTCAACATCCTCTCTGTAGCGAGATGACGAGTATGGGTTATCTCCAAAAAGTTTAAATTAATTATTGTTGAGTTTAGTTTAATAAACACAAGAAATAAATGTAAATTCTTTTTCGAGCTGGAGACAGGAGTCGCGTGTAGCTAAGAGAGGTTATGTTAGCGTGAGAGGAATCTGACTTCAGCAGGATGGGATTGTCTTGTCAGGTAGTGCGAGACAAAGTGAGGGATTATCTCTAGCGAGGCGAGTGTAAATCCCGGTGAGAAAGGATCACCACTGGAAACTGCGGTTTTGGCTGTCGTTCACACAATGTATATCCGGAGGAATACCGATGACAGCCGAATAGTTTTGGCATATGAGAGGCAATTCTTTCGCCAGTAAAGAGGGGAGTCTTTTGCGAAGTCAATCCAATGTGTTTATTTCCTCACGTGATTGGAAATTTTTTTAAAAAAAATGTCTTTCCATGATACACGCTGAGGAGAAGACAGGGAGCAGCTCGGTGAGCTAGAAGACGGGACTTCGTGGAGAACGAGCGCCTGAGCACTACTTGCCAGAGCAGTGTTGGTGATTCCGTTCTGGAGGCTTGGATGTCTTAGCGCCAAGTCCGATCGAAGTTGTCACATATCCGGACAGGTGTGCTCTTGTTGCGACGCTTCATGCAGCAAGACAGACACGGTAATTATTCGTCCACGAAACAGTGTGTACTCCAACGAATCATTGAGACAGCCCTTTAACGGTCTTATCAGTCACAGTTATTGTGTCGCCGGACATAAATTTCTGAGATAGTAGTGTCTAAAAGCCGAGTGTTTTTTTGTTTTCTTTTCTATTTTGAAAGACAGCCATGTTAGGAAACTTTCAACAACTATTCTTTGTGGGAACAAATTAATTCCCTGGCGCCCTCTAAAATCCAGTCAAATGTTTACTGGTTATCACTGTAAAAACAAGAATAGCTATCAATATGCACAAGAAAGTTTTTGCTTCAGTTGCATTTGAAATTTGTAAATCTTCGTAAAATTCATGTACACTCTTTGGCAAAAAAATTGACTGTGGACGTCTGAGACTAAGTCCGTTATTCCGCACAATGTGGCATCATTGCGGATATCCAATTCAGCGCCATCTGTTATTCATTTCCTTAAGTCAATGCCTCGAACAAAGTAGGAAGACTCCGCCCGCCCACTGACCATCCTTCCGCGTAGTTCATCAATCTTTCCCCACAATTCAGTAGACAAGTAACTCATTTTCCTATCCCTGGATTGACTGTAATATTCGGCAAGATATCAATCGGATGAAATTCGGTTCGAGCTATACTTTTCTTAAATTCAGATCGTGAAACATATCGTTAAAGTTATAATTAACAAGATTGCAATAAAGAGTAGTAAAAATGAGGTTCAGTTATACATTATATTCTAAATGATTAGCGTAAAACTACTTGCAATAATGCAACACCTAATGAGGTGTGTGGGCCGAGAAGTGGGTGTAAATGTTCAAAGATCCAGAATTTTTTGTTCTACAAAACTATAGAAACGATTATAAAAAGATTATTTCAGATAATTGTCTAATTCCAGTTGAATGTAACTGACTTCCAAGGCAGGATAGGGTTGTTTACACCCTGCACGAGCCGTCTGTTAGCACAAGCTCCGTTTGCTTGTGGTTAACGGTCTAGTCTTGTAAACGCGCGGTCCTCGGTTCGAATCTAGGCATTCCAAATATTTTTTTGCATTTATTTTAAACAAGTCTAACCTACAAATGGCTTATGCGTAAAACATAACTTCGACTCTTACCTGTTTGCGTCAGGAAATAACATACTTAAGGTAAGACTCATAACTGAGTGTAACACTGAAAGAAATCTTCTCGGGCTTCAAAATCATCTAAATCGCGTCGTCTGCTTACGTTAGGTGGACTATAACGAGTTCGCACCATCGTCAAGGAGAAGAAAAACTAAATAATATTACTATACCAATTTCTTATTATGCGTCTGGATTTACGATTCGTCGACTTAAAGGTGGGAAGGGAATGGAGACAAGGAATGGGAAGTAATTCGGACCGTGGGTTTTCGAAGAAATAATCCCGCCATTCACAGTAAGTGACTTGGAGAAACGAAGGAAAATCAAAATTTGGATAGCCGAATGGGGATTCAAACCCACTTGCTCCCGAATGTGGATCCATAGCTTTAACACTCAGCCATTAGATTAATTTTTTCAATACTTTTCGTATTTGGTCTATGATGCCATCCATGAAATTATTTAAAAAATCTATTTAAACAAAGTTAAAAATCGTAAATTAAAATATATGTGCTGAAGTGAGTTTACCTGATGAGAGAGGGGATATCAAAAAAATCAGAAACGCAATTCAAATTTCATTGTTTCCTCTCTCTCTCTCTTTGTCTACTTTCCGCCCCTCTCTCCCTTCTTTAATTTTTTTTTCTACGGCTTTACGCCTCGTCGGCCGCAAGGTCATTAGTGGCGGGATAGGATTGGGGCAAGAAACGGGCAGGAACTCGACCATGGCATTTTGAAGGAAGCATCTGGCCATTCGGCTGGAGTGATTTGGGGAAACCATGGAAAACCCAAATCTGGATGCCCGGACGGGGATTCGAACCAACGTCCTCCCGAATGCGAGGCCAGAACGATAACCAATCACGCACCACGCGCGGTAACTTTTTAAAAATTTTTTTAGCAGCTATCAAATTCAAAGTGAATATAAGCCCCCTATTATATGGAAGATATTGTCATATTAATCCCGTTGTTCAATGAAGTAGTATTAAACCAAAAATTACTAGCAAAATTGATCGGTTTGCTAGTAACCAAGTAGGTAACAATTCAATCCTGGAAATGTTAAAAAAAAAAAAAAAAAATGAATCCTACTTCACATCCT